>UCOM01000029.1:0-401090 GCA_900474385.1 Ormyrus pomaceus | reverse complement strand
GGGGGGGGGGGGGGGGGGGTCTGCCGGTGCTGTTTGCTCTGATTTCGAGTGCACATGCAGGGGCTGCGGCCGGAGGTAATTAAAATAGATGTAATTAGCCGGGCACTTGCTCGGCAGAAAAGCGCTCGTTAAACGGCGCCGCCAGCCGGGGGGGAGGGGGGGGGGATAAAAAAGGAAAATTAATAAGCACTCCGCTAATTACACGCGTTGACGAGCGGGAGACTTTTTCATGAATGGCCGCTTTATTTCTCCCCCGGCTAATCTTGTGCGTTGCCGGTGCATTTTTTTTTACGCGAGCTCGACGCTCGAAATTCCTCGGACGCGAGGGATGGCCTGCGATGAGAGGGTAGTTGCGGCGTTGGGATATTTACGCGGAGAAAAATGTTCTGGTAAGAATAACTTTTACGAATATTGCAGGAAATTTTGACGGGAAAATATATTAATTTAGTCACAGTCTCGCGGTTATGTCGAATTTTAAATTGTTAAAGATTTTTAGAAAATAATGTGAGGTTATGGTTTCGTTGCCTGGATTGTGGGCTCTTGCACTTCCGCGCAAGCAGAGGATTCGCTGAGTTGAGTGCGTACCGGCAAAATTCGCAAGAGTTTACGTTAAAAATTACCATACTTTTTTATAAATAATGCCGTAAAAATCTGCATTGTTCAGAATTTACGAAAATTTATACTTTATGGTAATTTTTCGTCTTATATTTTTTAATTTTTACAGCATATCCCGTAAAATTAACTAAAAATCACGTAAAATTTACGATAACTTTCGTAAAAGGGCCTATTTTTCCATTCTGTAACAAATTACGATAGTTTCTTGTAAAATTTATTGTAATATTTGCAAACATTCCTAGAAAAATTTTCTCCGTCTAGTAGTAAAATTCTGGTGCAGATTAGACGAGCAGAGCAGAGTGTCAGAAGAATTTCTGTATTAAAATATAGGAGATGCATTTTTTTTTCTTTTTTTTTTTTAATAAATCGATTTATACCAGTGTACATTATTGTAAAAAAGTATTGATTTCCACTGGAATCATTCAACATTCATCCTTATTCTTTATTCAGATTAGGGAAGAAAATGCACAAGTTAATTAGCAGCAGAGTTCCGGGTAAAGTATATAGTGTTATTTGTTCTATTGTAATATAAAAGTCTATGAACTCATGGTGCTATTTTAAGACTGACGATTAGAATCACGTCAGTGGTTCAATCGCATCGTGATCTCAAAAATTAAAGGCTCGTTGCCAAAAGGTATTAGAGCCAATTGAGCGTTTCGAAAACGCTCGTCATTACAAGCATAGTCTGCATCGCATTCATCACTGTCAATTTTGCTTGAGAGAAAACATTGGGAATCATTAGTTTTATTTAGAATGTCCATGTACTTTTGCCTCGTTAATTATTCGAGATCCTATAAAAAAAACTGGAAGCCGTATTACCGGAAATCAATTATCGGATATCGAAGACTTGGTCCACAATACGGCTGTTAATATTCCGAATTACCTCATCAGCAATAAATCAAATTCCTCGCATTTATCAAACTTTAATTAATCGCTAATCTCGTAACCGCTGACATCATCGACACATCTTTCGCAGCAGTGCCCCGCTACGAAAATCGGCGAATTCAATTGGTCATCGAGCACAGCGATACTCTCTCCTTTTATTGGCAATTCCGAAAGTACAATGACGGAGAGAAAGAAATTTCGTATAATGGGGAACAATTTTCTGCTGTCGTGGGACGATAAAAGATTTTAATTAGTAAATAAGGAAAAACGAGTACAGAGAACTGATTTAAATCGAGCTTCGAGAAATTCGTCAAACGCACAATAGCTCCCGCCCGGCTCCATAAACAGAAGCACCGCCGCAGCAGCAGCAGCAGCCGGGAGCGCAACGGCAGAGAGAGAATACAGGGCGATTTATTCTCCGTCGCTGACCGACTGCGCTTATTAATCATCTCCAAAGGTTATATCGCGCGAGGAGGGGACTGCTAACTCTGAAGAATTGGGCCGCGCTTTGCGAGAGCAGCGCGTGCGGGCGACGTAATATCGCGCCGCGGCATTGCTTTGTAAAGCCCGGGGCCTCGCGCGCCCAGACAAAGAGCCCCTCCCCCTTCCCTCCCACGGGCACTCGTCTTCATTTTCCGCGTGTTTCCGGCTTTCTCCAATAATTGCGCCGACTCTTTTTACGACTCGCTCTACCGAGAAACCTAACGCCCCTCTATTCTAAAGCGCTTGTGTCCTCGCGCGGCCGAGCTTCAATTCCCCGCGCGGCGGCGGCGGTGGCGCTAATGAATTTTCCGAGGCTTCCGAGTCCCTCTCCACTTACTTTGCCCTCCTTTGTGCCCTTTGCCGCCGCGACTGCTGCCGCTGCTGCTGCTGCTCGCTGGAATTTGCCCAAAATTTCCGCGGCCCCGAACCGCCCTCCGCGCTGGCTTTTTTCCGATTTGTACTTTTGACCGAGTTTTGCAGGCGGCGATCGGTTATATATTTCGGAACGAGCCTCGCTGAGCGGAGAAAGATATAATCCATTCAAGATCACTGCGTTTTTTAGTACGTGTAAATATTTTTGACGGATCAATTATACAAGTTCTGGATGCTCAAGATTCTTGAACAGTCACACAGATAGATACTTTGCCATACCTTGAGGTATTAGAATCTGTTTGACAAAGTTGTCTCGAAATCCTCGGCGGCGGCAACTCGAACTACAAGTCTGATTAGAGAACCGTCGGAGAATTATTAAATCCCCGATCCGCTCCATATTTATTGCCGCATTTCTGCGCTCTCAGCCTCCTAATTGAAGATCCACGGATAAGGAACGCGCTCCGCGAATGCAATCGCGCATCCGTCCTCTCGCGATTGTCCCCATAAAAGGCGATTGTGTTCGGGCAAAGTATGCGGAATCGGCCGAGTATATATATATATAGGCTCCGCGGCGCAGAAATTAAGGCTGCGCGCGCGCTCGGAAAAAGCGCGTGGGAGCGGTTGAGTCACAACAGCGACTTTGTTGCCGCGCTTTATGCGCACACCGATGAAAGTGCATCTTTATCTCCGCCCTGACCCTGAACTTATACGCGTCCCATTTGAATTCCAATAAGTCATTCCCAACGCGCGAGCTCGTATCGCCTGCAATAACAGTGACTTAACAGCCGTAACCGACGCACTCCTTCCCCCCCCCCCCGAACGCGGATACTTAATTATTTTCGCAGATTGTAATGCCGAGACTCGATTTTACGAGGTCGCGGGGGAGGGGGGAGCTTTTGTCGACGCGATCGTCTCGGGAACACAAGTTTCCTCGGCAGTTTTTAACGCTAAGTTTTCGCTTTAATAAGATTTCTCATGCGGACAATTCGAGTTATTCACGAAGGCTCGCTCGGATGGTGCGCTTTTGTTTTAATTTATCGACTCCCCACTTGTCCCTTAGTCATTTCAATTGCGGAGATTGGAGTTTTATTTTTAGCCATTGTCGAGAGCGCTGCTTTTAATGTCCTTAACGGGCCGCCGACGATCGTCATACGTGTTCGTCAAGTTTTAATTTACGACCCGGCGAAATTAATGGCGCGAAAAGGACTCCGAGATCTTATCCCCTCCCCCCCGGCCGACTTAACGTCTGGCGGACAACAATGCCACTGGGTCATTCTCGAGGAGCGATTGTCATTCGAATTCGCTGTGGGGGCGTTTCGCGCGCTCTCGCGCCTGACGACAATGCAATGATCCAAGGACAGGCCGCGTAAATCCGCGAGAAAATACATATAACAAAACGACGAGGTGCTGCCTGAGAACTTGCCAAATTGGACGATAGTCATCGTAAAAATCGGGCGGACGTTAAAATTGAGCCGATAAAATCAGCGGGGAGATATAAAACTTCAATGAAATGAGCGTTAAACGGAGCTGGCCACTGATCGAGTCGGATAACACTGCCATTTTTTGAGAACTGGTTTGCCGGAGCATTTGCAATGTGCTTTTTTGTGTTGATGAGCAGCATGAAAGAAGATATAGTTAAATAAAAAAAATAATAAAAATATTAGACAGTCGTTTGATGTATTATGGAGATATACTTCTTAATATTTCTTCTCGGCTTTAATACAATATTCTGATAAAGCGCAAAATGAAAACGCGAATCAAATCTCGAAAATGTATGCGGCGGCCAGAAGCAGTCTAAATTTTTAGCAAGTGTTTCTGGAGACGAAAGAATTAAGGCCTCAGAATAAATTTTAATACATTTGAATTTATAGTTTTCGAATTATCATAATTGGTTGTGAATAAGTAGCTGGAAACAGAAAAAAAAAATTTTCTAAGATACCCGCGGGTGTTAATGTGCCCGAGCCTGCCCGAGAGTTGTTTCAAAGGCTAATTAGGATCTCACGGAATGAATCATGTATGACGTATCAGAAAAAGAAGATGTAAAATGCAACGTAAGTTATTTTACAAAAAACAGCGCCGATCAGTTGAAAATTTTAGAAAAGCTTTAACGCTTTTTCGCGGGAACGAACGGTTATGCGGTCAACCTTTTATTCCGAAGATAAAACTTGGCCAAAAGCACCGGGGACATTTCCTTCATAACCGCGCGCGTAACTCATTAAAAAGCGCGCGATTACCCTCCCAACATTGGAACAGCAATCTCGGGATAAAAATGAAATCTAGCTTGCTCATAATAAGTAGATCTCTCCTCCACTCTCGGCGTTTATAGGTCCTTATCATTTTACCGTTATAGCTTCTAGATCGAGTGAGAGCGCTTCGAGGGAGCGAACAGTCGCAAGGTCAGAGAACAGCGAGGGAGAGAGAGAGAAGGAGGGCGAAGCGGCGCGGCCCCATCTAAACGCGTCCGAGCCATCGATTGTGTATATAGACGGTCCTTATCTCGACCCATATCCTCGGCAATAATTTCCCCCCGGGCTCCTCGAGCGCGCGAATTGACCGTTTAGCCGGGGTATAGCGTCGGCGGCGCGTAAAAATGAGCTCGCGCCCCGCGAAGAGATGGACTCTCGGAGAGCGGCGGCGGCGGCGGATGTATATGTGCGTTAGTTAGCCGGGAAAAAGGAGCTTTACGGCCGCGCCGTTTCGGGGATCGGCCAGATTTCGGCCCCCGATGGATATTCAGCTGTTTCGGTTATTTATGTGCGACGGGATTTTTATCGCCAACTTTATCGACTGTTCGCGGCGGGAGTTATGAAATTTCGGGCTCTTGCGGGGGAATGATCAAGTGGTGCTTTATGGGCCTGTTGTCCTATCATGGATTATTGTTTCTTTCCAAGTGCGGAAACATTCTGTCGGTATAATGGCTAACTGCGGATAAATGATATCGAAACTGTTTTCTAGCACGATTTATAAAACTATACGTCTTTGTCAATTATTTATTACGAATCGATCGAGATGCTATCAAACGGTAGCATTAACAAAGAGCCAATTAAACCCGTCGGATGAAAATAAGCATAATCCAGCGATTATATCCAATACCTGCCGAATTCTTCGATAGAATCGAAGCCCACCTCGGGCATGACAAACGATCCCGCATCGACACTTGCCTGCCAGCCTGCTCGTGTATACGCATTCGAGTGTGTTTCGTACGCATCAGCGAGCGTTAATCAGCGCTCGGGATCTTAAGGTCCAACTTGTCAGGGCGGCCGTGAGTTATCGCGCGCATATATTTAGATCTCATCTATTGGTAGCCGGGGCGCCATTACGCCTCTCTCTCTCTCTCTCTCTCTCTCTCTCTCCCCTCGCGCGCACCATAACTCAAGCCGTGGACCTCCCGTGCCTTCGTGTGTATATATGCGAAAGTAGCTGCCGGAGTTGCGCCGCTGGAAAATGCCGAGCTGCGACACACTCTTCCCCCACAGATATTCCGCTGCTCCGGAACGCTTCGAGGCGCGATTCCAGATAGGGAAGGTAGCCTAATTTTTTCGGCTTTAGGAGTCGCCGGGACGGTGTATATTTCGTGGGTGTCGCGTCACGCGGAATGGAGTGTGGAATATATCATGCGGAGAGTGAATATATCGGCGGAATATATTACGCTTCGACTGGGTGTTGCGGGAATAAAGGTCGGAGGAAGGGAGTTCTAAAGGGCTGCCCGATGTAATCTCGGGGATTTTGTGGTTTATTTATTTTAAATTATGAGATTTCGAGCGAATTTTAAAATATCTGTATAAAAAAAAAAAGCATTAAAACAAAATATCAAATAGGAAGTAACGTGATATAAAGCTTTTTTTTAAATCCAGGTTACATGGAAGCCATTTCTGTAGCTTGCTTTCAAAAAATAATATTCAACATTATTTTACTGTAAAATTATTATTTTATTTACAGGCGTAAAAGATTCGAAAACAAAATTTCCTGGAAAATCCATTACAGCGAAATCGCAAAATCCTGTACTGTTACAGAGATTAACAACTCGGATAGCAAAATACATTAGTAAATACGGATTATTCCAAAATTTCACATTCACCCATTCCCGAAACATCCACAAAAGTCTCCTCCAAACAATTCCCGGCGAGTGTTGGCTCGCAGCTCACGCTCGTCCAGCAAAGAAACAAAGCACGGCTCGCCCGTCACGTGATCCAGCGGCACGCAGTCCAGCACCAGCAGCGGCGGCATATACTTGTTGATCCTTCCCGGACGACCCGACGCACCAATTAATCCCCGGCGAAGCTTCATCCGGCAGCTCTTGATTAGTCCTCGAGTCCGCGATCACGTCTCCGCCCCTCCCTCTTCCTCGCGCAAAAACAAAAGATAAAAAAGAGACAGCGACGACGGCACGCGCGACGCTCGGCGTAAAGCTCCGCTTTACGAGCGTCCCCGCCGTTGGCACGCTCGCGATATATCGCGCGTCTCGCGCTTTCGCTCTGGCTACTGCTCCCTCCGCGAGGATGCGCAGCGCCGCTCGGAATCATATGCGTCGCCGGGAATCGGCCCCGAGATAATAAGATTCCGTCTTCCGGCCCGATCGTGTAATTCCAGATGCCGCGCCGATGTTCGTTTGTTTTACAAAAGCTGTAAAAGCCCCGCCGGGCTTTTTTGCGCAAGGAGGAGGAACGTTAAGCTCGAATAATCCGAGCTGAGAGAGAGAGCCCTCGCGTGCCTTACTCCAGTAAAGTTCGAAAGCAAATTTTTCATTTTTAATCGACGTGTCCGCCGTTATTTACGACTGCGGAGCATAAAATGCTCGGATATGAAAGCAGTGCGACAGTTACGAGGAAATCGTTTGTACATAATGTAATCTCCTCGAATATTCATCATTTTAAAGGCTTCGAATTCGAACATAACTAATTTGGCCTCGTTTGTACGACTGAAATTAAGCAGACGTTGTTGCACTAAATTATGAAACTATGCTGCTACTGCGGATACTTTCATTTTTAAACCCACCGAACTCTCCAAAGAAAGGCCCCAAAAATTCCCAAGCCCCCGAAGATTTTTTCACCCGGCCGCCTTACGCAAATTGACCGGGTGAAAAAAGTTTAACAGCCCACTTCGGCGTCGGGGCAGAGAAGTTATCGAGCCAGGACACAAAGCCTCTCTCTCGGATTCGGCCGCCGGTATAAGTACGTTATACCCAGTCGGCTTTTGGGGGAGAGAGTTTCGCAGAGAGGGAGGGGGAGGTGGACGCTGGCCGGCGCTGGACTAAATTGCTGACACTAGCGTGTCGGGGAGCCTACGGGACTTGGCTCGCCGCCAATCTCCGGAGAATCCGCACAGCCGCCGCTGCATTTATACATGGAAATGAGGAGGTGCGAGAGTGGGAGCCTTGAGCCCGAACAGCTGCTCCTGGAAAGCGACTTTTTGCCCCCCGCCCGCCAGGAAATGCTTTATTAGCGGCGTTAAGCGACGATTCGATCGTCCTCTCCCTCGTCGAGTTGTGTATGCGGAATTTTTCTTTTTTTTTTTTTTTAAAGGAACGCGGAGATTTTCCTGGATTATGATAAGATTAATTCTAGCTAGCTCGTTGTTGGAAACCACTTAACGGCGCGGCTACTTCCAGTATAAGCCTCGCGCGAAAACATAACCTAGTTACCTTATTGTACGAGATATCTTTCCTTTGTGTTTAGGAAAACAGGATATTTCTATAAAGAATTTTTATTAAACCCGAATCATTAAAACTTATCTGCAGGCAAAAAGCAGCGATAGGTCGGTTTAAGCTTATACGCTTATATCTAGCTTATCAGCAGGTCTGATTTCCACGAGGGTCTTTCAGAATGAAACTGCGGTCCGGAGAATGTATCGGGATATCTCTTTTATTTCGAGCTATTTTATCGCGATTGTGTGCTGTGGTTTGGGAAAAAGCGGCTACACAAAAATGGGCTTTAACGCGGTTCCTACGAATACAAAGCGCTGAAAAGGATCGGAGCCGGAATGAGATATTTATTGCGGCTACATTATATGGAAAACTAAATTTAACCGGCTGTTTCCCTGCCCCAATTTTCCGCGGCGATATTGACGGGTAAAATAAACCAGATGCGCCGGCTTTTATTAATTACGCACTGCTGATTGCTTCCCTGGACCCGACAAAGGATATTCGCCTGCTGTTTCTTCATTTTATTTTGGTATTCCACCGCCGGCGAATCTTTATAGACTTCGAAATGGATTTTAATAGCTTTGTTTTTTTTTTAAAACCTAACCAATAATTGAAATAACGAGGTCTTCCTTTTTCATTCCCATTCGCTCTTTTAAAACATTTTTAAGTAACTTGCTTTGTATTCCATTTTAAACGTATGTAAACTAACGGCAATTATTTTCTTTTTGTTTCAGGTGAGTTGTAAAAATTATCTTTCGCGGAATCTCGTAAATCACGTAAGTACGTGGGATGTTTAATAATTCAACATCGTTACGAAATTTTAATCCTATCCTCATAAAAATTTATATACCTCTATATATACAAGTCAACGTCTAGGCGGCGGATCACGTGACCGATCACGTGGGCAAAAGTTTAAATTACCACTTCTATCTTTGCGCTTGTACACTTTACACACCGCGGAGGTTTGGGGAATATACCTTCATTTACAGTTAATATCCAAACTCCGAATGTTATCAAAGAAAAGCAAACGCCGTATGCCCCCAAAGTACCTCAAAGCAAACTAGAAGCGTTCGGGCGCTGACCCTAAAATCTCGCAACAACTTGATCAGGAAGACGCTGCAAGTAACAGCCAGCTGGGAGCGTATATATATGGGAGGGGGGCGAAATTCGCGGCATTAGCCCGCTGCGCGTAGTGTCCTCGGGAGAGGATGTAGACTCATTGGCTCATCGGGCCGTGCTGCTGCTGCTGCTGCTGGCTGCGCGATATTGGCGCAACTCGCAATCTCTTGATGGCATTTGACGATTCGCCCGCGGCAATTTCACCCTGCTTGATCGTCCCCGACGTCGTCGTCGTCGTCGTCGTCGTCGTCGTCGTCGTCATAGTCTGGCCTCCGCCCGCAAGGAAGCCGCGCGCGCGGCTGGCGCAGCCTTAATGGGTATCGGCTTAATATCTCCGGCGGTTCCACACTTACCTCTTATTCGGTGTGTTGCGGCCTGCGAGCTGTAGGCTGTGTGCGCTCACACGGGGGCCTGCCGGGCTCAGTTTGCTTGCTTGCCTGCCTTCCTGCCTGCTTGTATCACCGCTGCTGCGGGGTTAATTAAAAGCGACCGGGTGCGGTGGTATACGTCGCCAGTCGAATTTCCAGCGGAGGCGGCGGCGGCTGCTGCTGCTTCTGCGATTGCTCGCGGCACCGAATTCTCGATCGACGAGTGCTCTCTGATGCTCAATGAATTCTTCGGGCTTGTTTAGTCGGATCCGCGATATTGGATTCTCTATCTCTCCCTCTCTCTCTATTCGTAGACTCAAAATTTACCTTTGGGAGGAAGGCACTTCTGCGACATTGAGGAGAGATATTTTTAAACCAGAACGGCTCTATTCCCGGCTCGAAATTCGAAAGCTATAATTATTCACCGCTGAAAGGTTTAAAATTACATCTGCAAATGCCATCGTCTTGGTACTCCCATTTTAAAATTTATTGAAAAATAAATACCATTTTTGTTTTTATTTTAAAACAACTCAATCCGGCTAAAAACGTTTTTAATATACAAGAGCTTCAATGAAATATGCTTGTTTAAAGAATAAATGAAATTCGGCTGTTTTGGGATTACAAATTTTTATGAAAATATTGGACCATAAAGTAACTTGATCTCCCTGTCCGCATTCATGAATGTGTAATTTTTCACTGAATTCGCAAAATTTTTAAATCTGTCTGTTAAAATCAAAATATTCAAAGCGATGTTCTACATGTATAATGTTAACGGATTATATAAGATTAACCTCAAGCTCATAAAATATAATACCGCTCTACTTTACAGATTACCTAATTAAATACCGCGCAAAGCACGAATGCTCCAAATTTTAAAAACTAAAGTCTACTAAAAACAAAAAAAAAACAAAAAAAAAACATTTGCGTCAATTTAACATATTTCACTCGCTAGTTTTCGCATTCCTCGTTAAAGCTCGCAGTAACCGTTGCCTCCGCGCACGCTGAAAAGACATCAGGTCAGTCGGCCGCAAAATTTTATGGTGCTTGTATTGGAAATTTCGCAAACTAGTGTGCCGGAGGGCTGAATCGCGCGACTTTCCACCCTCTTCCCCCTCTGTAACTGCCTGCATTATTGAAACTTTGTCGAAGCTGAATCTGCGCTTAGCCGCCTTTTTTTCCTGACGAATTAAATCACGGCCAATTATCGTATCGATAATTTCTGATTTCTGGGACGGAGCTGCGTATATTAATGTATATAGGACTTCATTAGGGCTTGAGATAATCTAGTCAATACTGCTTTAGCATTGGCTTTCCCCCTTCGTTATATGCTAATATGTGTATCGGCACCCTGCATACTATGTATGGTAAACATGTTTGTGTTAAACCTAACACTTGCTATGCGTTGTAAAGAAGTTGCCGATTCAATGAAATTAAATTATTACTTTATTAACAATGGATCAAATATTCTTGTTATTTTTATGTTAAATCTGATACGTGAAATATTAAATTATCTTCTCTTCGAAATATATTCTCGTGAAAATTATTAAAACCTCGAATGTAACACGGAAAATACAATAAATTATTTTTAGCGAAGCATATTTCGTTGAAATTCGTGCAGTATTTTAAATATCATCATTATTTATCTCCCACAAAATTTGCAATATTTTCGTGCCGGCGAAAGATTAAAAAAAAAAAATATTTCCCAACGTTTACCATTAATAATGAAGTTTTTACTCGCACTTCAACTCAAGATTTTTCCAGCAAAGACGCCCAAGAAGCAGCGCGTAAATATCAAGTTGAAGAGAGTAATTAATTTTTTGACGACCGAAAGCGCGCTCTCCCGAGTAAAGGGGGGTTGCCAGTTTTCCGCAGTCTCGGAAAATAGTCCCCAATTCGCACTAGTTCGCCGCCCGCGCGCTCCCTCCGTTATAAGGCTCAGCAATTTTGGGCGCGCGCGAGCGAGTCGGTTGACGTAGTTGAAGCCTTGTTAGGGTTAGATTAACGGGCCAGTGTTGCTGTCGTCCCAGTTCAGCGGCCTCTCCCTCTTGGCGGAGGATCGAGCGAGCGCCATCCCGCCCCGCCATCGGGATAAGGGAAGGTAGAGGTAATTAACACAGTGCTCGGGAGCGGAGCGGCCTCCTACACGCTCGGCGATTCCCTCAAATTATGCGAAAGACGTTTTACGACGGGCGCCTTAATGAAGTCGCGCGCGAGCGCAGCTACTAAAAATCCCGGCGGCGGACCCCCCACCTGCCGGGCCTCCGCTGTATTTACGACCGACAGATTATTATTACAACGCGCTCATTTTCGGTACTGCCTACAGAGATTAAGCTAAAGCGCCTTTATTCCGGCATCATAAGCAAGAGATATCGCGCGGGGAAATATCGTCGCGTTTGTCTCGGCCGTTTCCGAAGTCAAGTGCCTCGTAAACCTCCGCTAGAGGACTCTCGCTCGCTCCCTCTCTCTCTCTCTCTCTTTCTGCTGGAGATTACCTTTGGGTCTTAGTATTATCGTCATACGGAGTGCTGCGAGCCGTTTGACTTTATTCCTCGATTATTCTTAATTCGAAAGGCGAGAGTAAATAACGGAAATAAAGGCTTTATTCTCTCTCTCTCTCTCTCGGAATCGCGGTGAAAGCACTGAATTCGCCCCCGCGCGAATATCTTCGAGCGGCTGGCCCCGTAAAAGGCAAGGCTCGAAAGTGTAAAATTGGTAAAAGGATGCCAGCCGAAAATCGTACCGTTCTCGCCCACGCACGAGCGCGTTCGGCAGAGCGAGAGAGAGAGAGAGAAATCTGATTGGATCGGCGTCCTTTCGAGCTGCTCTTGATTGCAGAGCCGAGATTGATCCCAATTCGACGTTTTACGGTGGCTAAGAATTGTCTAGATTTTTACTGTCGTATTTTATTGACTGAATATTGTATAAGAATTGCGTCGGCTACGACAATCAGCCGTTATTTCTCGAGTATTGGAGAGAGCTCTAAAACTTTATGCATTACCGGATCAATGGCCGGAAATTTACTGCTCTGATATCTTTGATCTTTGATATAAGTAAAAAATGAATTTGGGCGTTTGGCCGTATTTACCGATATATATTGAATAAAACGAATTCCCTAAAAAAATATTATGGCTCCTGATGGGAATTGAACCGGATTATTAATTCACTGTGTGGATGGAATTTGATTTATTAGTGCCCGATGCCTCTCGCCATGATCGAATGTATCCGCGTATGTTTACACCAACTGGACCAGATGGTAATTGTTAGAATATCGTGTATTTGTGGAAGACTGAATATACATCCTCCCCATGATAACGGCATTAATTTCAATGGAATTTCCATATGCAAGAGTATGTGGAATTGGGAACTATTAATAACATTAGATTGACGAAAAAGGCGCAAGTCGTAAAGTTCTTTATTTCGATGACGTTAATTCAATAAAAATCACGTATGACCGAACGGAAGAAATGCAAATAACTTATTCCGCGAAGGCAAGCTTATTTGT
This sequence comes from Ormyrus pomaceus, assembly GCA_900474385.1. Taxonomy (NCBI): domain Eukaryota; kingdom Metazoa; phylum Arthropoda; class Insecta; order Hymenoptera; family Ormyridae; genus Ormyrus; species Ormyrus pomaceus. The sequence continues at coordinate 388,105 of UCOM01000029.1, read as the reverse complement.
ATCAGAGACGTAAATGTAAATTAAATTTGCATGAATAACAAAATATTTAGGCAAATGCAAAGTCTAAACTGGTTGTTCCATTATTCTATAACCGTAGCCGAATTTCTTTTATGCATGTACGACCTACTTTGGCGATGATTTTTTTTTTCTCTTATTTTCCCTTCCGCGAAGATGCCGGCGCTTATTTTTAGCATTTCATCGGTATTCATAAATTTATTACATCCAGAGTGCATGGAGAGCATACTGAAAAAAAAAAATATATATTCCCCGGCCGGAAAATAAAAGCCTTTTTTTCCCTGAATATTAAGGAACGGGGCGGGAATGTTTATGGTATAGAGAGCTTTTGCCCTCGAAGCTAACTCGCGAAATTTATACCATCCTAGCGAGCCATAAAGGAAGTGTGCATAAAAAAAGAAAAATTTGATCCCCTTAAACCTGCAAGTTATGAAGAATGCGCTTATACCGGCGTAATGTATATAATGTTGCTTAAGTCCTCCTGCTTAATCCTTACTGTAAACGTTTTCCCCATTCTCTATCTGCAAACATCGAAGAAGATGCATTTATGCAGGTATATACATCTTACTTTGTAAATAGTAGCTGTAAAGTATACGACTGACTAAATTATAAACTATAAAATATCACGCAGATTAGCATCCTTCCCACCAACCAAATACTAATCTAATAAAAGCACCAGGAAAATGCATCTGCGTTAAAAATAAAAAAAAAAAAAAAAATCTATTGGAATACCTCGGATTTTCGCACAAAACACCCATCTCCGATATTTAAAGATCGCGCGAGGCGGCCCGATATATTTTTTCAGCGATTTCCAGAGCCAAGAAGGTCAGGGCGTTTATTGCGTTCCGTTGCCCGACGATAATAGATTTTCGTAGCCGCAGACCCGCAAGGCCAACGAAATCCCCCCCGCGCGTTATGGACATGCTCTCTTTTGACATTCCGCGCTTTATTACGTGTACACACGCAAATAGGCGCACTGGCGCGCGCTCAAAAGGATTATTTTTGTGATTTTTATTCGCGGCCGCCGTTCCGCGCGAGCCCGCCACCCACGTGGCCGACGACGCCGGGAAAAAATAATATACGTCTTTTGTAAACACAACAGAGCGAGCCGATTATGCGTGTGTGCGTGTATAAGCGAGCGGTTATTTTTGTTTTTTTGAGACTGCGACTACGAAAACACGGAAAGAACGGTTTTGTCATTGCTATCTTGAATGAACGGACGAGGCTAAGTGGTTGAGGAAGCTCGGCCGACGGCGCGAGCGATAAGAATAATCAATTTTTTGCTTGTAAAAAGCTAAGCGCGCTAATAAAGATGCCGCCGTTTGTACTTTTAAAAGATAAATAAACACCGACGATACTGCAATTCAGTCGATTCACTAGAATTAGATTCGAGTATTATTTCGCTTGACACTGCAATAATAGCGAGAAATTTTCGAAAATGCCCTGAATCAACAATCGTCCATTAACATTCCGACAGTCGAAAATAGCCTCGGCCTCGGTAATCCTTTGAAATTCGAATTACAGAATTTATTGAGAAAAAGTATAAAGATTCGAAAAAAAAAAGAAAAAATACGAGCGAACGAAAAGCTCTCATTTTAGCACATCTCCCGTCAGCCGCTGAGCTTTCAGAGAAACAATAACCACGTACTTCAGTGCACTTGAAGTTTACATCCCACTCGAGGGGGGGGGGGCTGGCTGCAGTGGCAGTGGCTCGAATAAAAGCACCGCGCGGGCATACCGGGGCCGGTTTTTCCGTCTGCTCCGTCCATTATATTCGAGCGAGCGCGATGCCGGGTGCATTCAGCGGCGATAAGTCATTGGTCTTGCCCGGGTCCTTCTGAAATAGAGCTTAAATAGCGGCGGCGGCGGCCGGTCCACGTTTTCTCCATTAGAGACTCCAGCGGTGGCTGCTGCCTGGCGCCGAGCCAGCGGAGCCTGGCCCCGGAATCGTAGCCCCACGTTTGTGTGTTATTTTTCCGAGATTGAGCATGCAGCCAAAGTACCGGGACACGCGGCTGATTCATGGGGGGGGGGCTCTCTCTCGGAGGATTGCGCAGGAATCCCTCCTTGAGAGCTGCGAGAGCTCATTTTTTCCCGGGCTCGAAGGCCGCTCGGGGACGCTGCACTTGGCCTTTTTTCCTCCCCCCCCCCCCCGTCCGCGTCGATCTTCCGATGGACGGACGGAGAGTTTTTTGCCGAGCGACGCGGCTCATCCCTGGAGGCGCGGCGGGTCCCAGCGATGCTGATGTGACGTTGCGAATCGTGGTACTATTATTTGTCTCCCGCTTCTTAAGATGTCATTGATTTACGATTTGTTGTACGACTGGCTGTCGCTTTTTCATTCACTTTCCACTTAGGTTTTAGGTCGTTAATCATAGTTAGAATAAATATTTACGTTTACATTGATTATTTAAATGCACGGCGAGTCGATGTAAGATGACAGGTGGTTATACTGTACTATAGATAAAAACTGAAAAGGCAAACTTGGAAGTACTCGATGTATGCAAATTTGAAATGAGAGATGACAGGAGGTTGAAGAACTTTTTCAGTCCATTGCAGGAATAAGGACAAACATAGAGGTTACATAAACATTCTCTGACTTATCGAAAGAATATATTGCAGATGTGCCCTCATAATTAAATAGATTATGAAGGATTTTAACTTATTTTAACATGAATAACAAATAAGAATAAAATTATATCGCCTACTTACTTTTCGGTACTGAATCATGGCCAGCTTTATGGATTTGAGGGTGCATTTTGCAGGATTTAAATGGAAGCTACGATTACGTCAAATAAATTGAGGAGGTTCGCATTAGCACAAAGCTTTGTAATCCCGCGAGCATTATTTAAATTAAAAGAAAACTTTTACCAGATTGTACCTCACACGCGGAAAACTCGTTATTACACTGAGCTTCATGCGATTCTCGTTAGACATTTTGCGGTATTCGTTGGGCTACTCAATTTTAGCGGCATCTTGCGCAACTTCATTCATATAAGGCTTTAAAATAAAATAGGAAAAAAATTTGGCGCGGATTAAAACTTTTAAAAAACTAACCCGGTTAATCCCATCTGCTGCCCCCTCGCGAGTACTCGGGGATTAAAACGTATTTCAGTGGAGCTTTTTAGCTCGGAAAAATGAAAATTAAAATGAAAATGAAACTCAAAATGGTGAATAATGCAAAGCGTTTCGGAATAATTTACTTCGGCGCGTAAGAATTGATTTCCATAAAAGGCGGCGACAGAGTTTTATTGATCAATAGCGTAAACGTTGATCCACATTATCGTAAAATGAAGTATTTTGTTTACTTTTCGGAGTGAATAAATATGAGAAATTAAGAAATTATTGGTGCATAAAGTCAAATATACATTAATTGTCTATATTTAATAAAATTGAATTTGGATGTTAGTCATTAATCACTCCGATTTCATCTAAATCAAAATTATAACTGGAGCAAACATCACATAAATTGTTTTTTTAACATAAAGAAGCTTTTTTATTAATATGTGGAGAGAAATAATATTTGTAAAGCCGATAAACGACCGACGCTTTTAATAATTTTGAATAACAAAAGTATTACATTTATATTTTATATTCATACTTTCACTCTTTTTTTATCAAAATAAAATATTCGTTTAAAATATGTATCCTTTGTATTAAAAATAGTAAAATATTTGATTATCTAGACACGCAAAAGGAAAATTAGTTAAACTGAAAACAATTAATTAAATAAAAAATAATAATTAATTAACAATTAATTAATTAAATTAAATTAATTAAGCTCCACTTCATATATTATTTCTTTCATTTTTAACACCAGAGAAATTTACAGTTGCAAATCGAAAACCCAAATGTTTACGTTCAAATGAATTTCTTGAAGCTGCCTAGTCCTTAATTTAATATCAGCGAAAGCTTTTTCCAACAGGCTAAAACCGTCCTAGGAAATAAGCGGGTTGTGGCAGTTCAGATTAATTTAATTTTTAGCTAATTTTCTTAACTGAAAATAAACTGTAAAAAAAAATTTGTTTTTAAGTTTCAGATCTTCGATTAACAAATCGAGGAAGTTTTCAACTTTTTAAGAGTTCGTTGATAAAATGGAAAATGAAAGAAAAAACTATCGTCGTAAAATTAATAAGACCCAAAAAATGGATGCATTGCATCTATCGTTTTTAGCTGATTTTTTAACTAATTGAAAACGTTTTCACTTCGTCCATCGCCGGGCGTACTCCTCGCCGTTCCTCCTCAAGCACGGGAGCTTTGCCCGGTGGTGCGACTCTACCCAAGGAAGTATCGATTAACGTCCTCGGCGTCACTCCCCCTCATCAAGCCACCGCTCGCGTGCAAATTGCTGTATCGCGCTCGGCCACTTTGTCAATCAGAGTCGGCTTCGAATCTCGACTTTTTCATCTGGGTATATATCCAAAATAAAAAACGGAGCGCCGTAAACAAGAGTATCCGGAGGATTTTCCAGCGACGAGAGAGAGAGAGAGAGAGAGAGAGAGAGAGAGCGGTTCGATTGGGGTTTTTCGCGCGCGGCATAATTGACTCGTCGAAGGCCTGGCCCATTAATCAGGGCCCTCCAAGGCTGCCGCTCGAAAAATGTGCCAAAAGCCGGCCTACTTGCCGCGCGGAGAAACTCTCTCGGAGAGCGGCTATAAATGGAAGGTAAAGAGACTTTTATCTCGGGCGACATAAAAATGATTGCGTGCCGAAGGTGCTGCTGCTCCTTTTGTCTCGCTCTCTCTCCCTCTCTCTCCCTCGACTCGAGAGATTTCTTGCGTCTTTTAACGGCGGCCCTTTTCGTTATTTTTCGAATGCGACGGCCGATTTTTATGGAGCCGCTGCTCGAGAGAGAGAGAGAGAGAGAGAGAGCAGCGAACGTTTGAAGAGCAGATTATGGAGTCGTTAAAGCGGATGTAAGGGAGGCGAGGAATTTGTTTTGCTTGAGGAGCTCATCAACAGGTCGTGCGAAATGCGAGAGCAAGCAGTTTTTATGCTCGAGTATTTAATCTCTGCTTTTCAGCTTAAAGTCTACTTGAAATTTTATAATTAAATAAGTAAATAGCTTTAAGCTTTATCGATTTTTAGGTCAGAGTACGAACTGCCTTATTTTCTGCTTTGTGATACAAGTTAAATAGTTTAACATAATTTGGGTTAATTTAATTGAAAGTTATTTATAAATTGCACAAACAAGGATATTATATATAGCTTGGGTAATACAACCTATATACGATTAATTAATACCTCGATTAAAACTGAAATAAGAAACAGCCATTAATTCTCGAGCCGAAAACAGAGTTGCATAATCAAATAACAAGTTGAATAAAAATTTTGTTTCAATCAATCAAAGCGCTAAAAAACGAGATTTCGTTTTTCTCGCGATTTTGAATTTTTCAAGCCCCCACACTCGCAGCTCTTGGCTTTGTCCCAAGCAAACACAATCCACTATTGACGAAACAAAGTCCACTATTAAACCCTGAATAATGAAAATCTCCGAAAACTAAAATGTTCCGAAGCCGATCCCATAAAAAATAAATAACTCACCGTGCGGTGTGACTCCACGAAAAAAAAAAAAAGGATAAAACCGGTCGGAGAGTTGTGGGTGCGCTATTTTGGCTTAAGTGAGAGAGAGAGAGAGAGGAGCTCCCATTCAAATTACATATCGGGCGAGTGTATCGAAAAATCAGGCGCAATCAATTTCGGATCGGTCGCTCGCAGCCAATTGCCAATTAGCGGCTCGGACAATTTAACAATTTTACTTTATTCCGAGAGCGAATCTTTCGCCATTTTTTTCCAATATCAAAACATTCCGCGGCCACTTTTGCCCACCTTTCCCCCCTATTTCCAATTTCGTCGTCCTCCTCTCTTCTTTTTTTTTTTTTCATACGCCGCCGCGGCTCCACTCTATTTTTCCATTTCCATCGGTTATTTCCCGCTTTGCATCCTGTATTTTTTTTTCTCCATTTCCAGCCGCGCGCTTCTTTGAAAGTCACCTTTAATGCATTACACGTCTGGTTTGCTTGTAATTACCGAGAGGTTTCATTATCTTTGGGCTTTCAATTGGTTTTTGTTTGTTTTGGCCTCGAATTTGGCCAATTCGGGCGAGCCTCTCGTCGAGCACGCGACGAGTGTAGTAACTCGTCGCGCGGCCGTATTTTTTGTGTTTGCTTTTCATTTGCGTTGGAGGAGATGGTATTGGAAGAGGGAAGGGTTTCATTATCGCGAGACTCATCAAGTCTCTGGAGGACGTGTACTCGAACCTTTTTATGGGACTGAAGCCGATCGGGGAATTCGAATCTTCTGATGCAGAATTGCGAATTTTTGAATTTCTGGAGAGAGGATATTTTTAGAAGCTGGATAATTGCTTTTTGTCAAGCCTTATTCACATTTGTTTGTATATGTATACGTGCGGCGAAGGCTTGTTTGGGTAAAAATTTTGAATTAATTATTCGCGGCGTCTAAGCAAAAATTCGAACTTTGAAAATTTCCACGAGTAGGCGAATTTATTTTTAATAATCATGTAAAGCGTGTCGATAACGTTTCGTACGTCAAATTTGACGAATATAAAAGTTTTAGTTAACTAGTAAAAAAAAAAGCTTTTCTACTCGGTAAAAAATATTTCTGTGCTAGCATCCATTAATTTTTCATTGTTAAACTTTCGAAATTTTTTATATCTGAGTAAAATGAAAAAAAAAAACTATATATCCGTAGTTTACTACGTTTTTACGAAACTTTTTTTTACAGCATACTTTCTCTAAAAATAATCGCCGGTTATTATAAAGAAAGGTATAAAAAATATTTTATTTCCAATTTTACAGCTCTTTCCAAAGTTACTCCACGACTTTGATTACGGACGAATGTAATTGAAGGTTTTACACTGAGCCGTTCGAGTTTAATTAACTTTTACTCGAATAAAAATTCGTCAATATTTATCCCAATCTAAAAAAAAACAAACCAAAGTCTGCTGTTTGCAAAACAAAAATAAAAAAAAAACAAAAATTAAAAGATTCAAAAACTAAATAAACCTCTCGCCGAGTAAAAAATTCGAAAAAAAACAAAGTAGAGCGACAATTTCCAGCTATTAATTCTATTATAAAAGGCGGTTTAATTAATTTCGCAATAAGAAGGGACTGTTTTGCAAGGACAGCAAAAGCCGCGGCTCGTCGCGAATAAAACAAAGTGCTGCGCAAGAGCAAAGCCGGTAATGGAAATGTTTCGTAACCTCCTCGAAAAAAAAAGCGGGACTCAAAGAACAAGCGCGACACAAAGTGCATTCTGTCGCACGGAGAGCAAGCGACAGAGACAGAGAAAAGCCTCATACGTAACAGAATTAAAACCTCGCGAATTTCCGTTCTGAGTTACAAAGCTATCGGCTTTCGATCGACCGCATTACAATTACGCGTCGACGGGAGAAGCGCTCGTTATCCTCTCGGATTTACGCTCCTCGCAATTTCGCCCCTGAGAAAATGCCTACTAATAAAAGTATCGGGAATTCAGCGGCGGCAACGGCGGCGGCGGCGGCATAAATCGCAGGCGTAAGCAAGTGATGTAAGATGATTTCCCCAGCGGTTCTGCCGACGGGAGAGGCGCTTGATTGCAATTGCAGCTGCAGCTTTGGAAGGAAAAAAAAGCGAGAGAGAGAGAGAGAGAGAGGAGCCCGGATGCGTTTATTTATCTCAATCTCGGCCGGCGGTGGAATTTACGAGCGGCCGAAAATTGCCCGGCGCAAAAATTATCGAGCCCGTAATGGATTTCCGGCGTAAATCGGGTTTATGTATCGCCGCGCGACGTAATCACGCGTGGACCGACTCGATTACTTTACGACGTAATGCCGCTCTTGCTGCTTTTTTTTTCGGGGAACGGGTCTCGCGCTAAATATTGCCTAAACGCGTCATGATTCGTTTACGTCTCGGCTTAACGAAATAATTAGGATCTGGCTGAAAGCCGCTGAAACTCGAGCAGAAGTTGCTCGATGTTTGGATAAAGAATAAAAAGAGGTTAAAAGTAAATTACTGCGTTGTACGACCGTAAGTGAAAAAGAAACGGGCATTGTTTAATAGAAAGTAAGGGCAACGCAATCTTTTTATCTCTAAAATTCTTCATGCTTTAATTAACAGAGTCGATTTTCAAGTATCTCTAATTTTTCATCTTCTTTTTCCAGCTACTTTTTAACAATCGAAAGAGATATTCAACTTTTTCCAGCAAAGTTTTTTCACCGATTCCGACGTTTATCGTGCGGAATTGCTCTTATTTCAGGTCGGTAATCATGAATAATTGCAGGGGATGAATGAGGTGCTAATGTGCAGTGTTACAAAGTTATATTCTATTATATATTATCTTGGCGCCGTAGAAAGTTGTAATTTATCTCGAAAATTATTTTACAATGTTTGCCAAAGGACATAAATTTTAATTAAGTTTACAGCGTTTTGAGCGCGCCTCAGAATTTTGTTTTTCGTTGCAAAAAAAAAAATAAATAAATAAATAAATACTCGGAAAACACGAACAATAAATATTGAAATGAATAGACGCGCAAATGCCGTTAAAAAGCCTTTATTCCCAGGAGCCCCGAGCCGTAAATTTCGCGTTTTCGATTTGTAAAAGTACCATTACAACTTGATAGACGCTACGTAACCGCGCCGACGTAAATTACGCGATTAAAGTGCGCAAACCTAATACTGCGGGGTCTTAATTTAAAAATATTTCGAAAACGCGTTACATTTTCTCTCTTAAATAAAAACGCTCCTTTTTCCTCGCAAAGTGCGCCGTAAATCACTCGTTTATAAATTCACCATTACACGTTTCCTTCGGAAAAAGCGCAGCACCGCCAAAAAGTACAAGTATCATTTCCGAACTTGAGAGCCGCAATCGAGGTCACGCGTGCATTTATATTTTTCTACTCCTCCGTCTGAAAGGGCATCCAATTTTCGCGATCGGCTGCTAGCTCGAATAAATAACGAGGGGCGAACCGCTCGGCGATATATATGCATGCGCGGGGCGCGCGTGTGAATCTGGCCACTTAATCGCTCTCAGTGGCTGCGTGCCTCGAACAATTGGGCAAGTGCACGACTTAACTGGCGCTCATTGACTGGGAAATGTCGATTGACTTATGGGAGTTCTCGATCACTCGCTTGACACAGATTCGATCATCTCTCTCTCTCTCTCTCTCTCTCTCTCCCACTCCGCGCTGCGGCTGGTGCTTTCAATAACCCGAGACTTTTACATAATGCCTCCTCATTGATCACTTAACCCCGCGGCCGCCATTTATTTGCCCGCTCGTAATTCTGAAAAATTCACTCGCGCGCTGCACGCTGCAATAACAGAGACCGTATATATAAAGCCCCGTAATATTCGGGGGGAATCTGACTTGCTTACTTTTTGAGAGAAGCTGCAGATTCGTCTTATGATAATTTCTCGGCTTTAACGTAAGATGGATGCGGTTTATTTATGTCAAGTGGAAAGGTACGCTCCTATAATTGGATTATTTTGGTTTAATGTACTGAATTATGCGAATGCCTGCTTAATTTAGACGGGCAGATTTAAAAACCGTAGATGCCTTAAAAGTTTAATAGGATAAAATCATATGCACATTTAATAAATCCAGAAAATAAATCCTTATAAATTATGATTAAACAATAACTAACCAGAATTGAAAAGTTTTACAAAAACAGCAAAACCATCCATTCTCGTGCTTCCATTGAACACAGACAAAAAAAAATGAAAGGTCCTGCAGCCTCCTCAAAAGAAAGTTTGTCGAAAAAATACTTAAAATTTCGGCAGCTCCCACCCAGGCCTCCTTTCCGCCAGAACCACCATATATATCGTCGGACTACACTCGCAGAGCAGGAAACGTTAATTAATCTCCGCGGTTCGTAACGAGAAAACTTCAATCAAACGGGCGCGGCTCTCCCGGCGAAATCCAATCAAAGTGCCGCGGCAGGAATTAAGCCAACTTTTTTGCGCATATTCCTTTGTCCCTCGCGCGCTCCGCGAGGGGGGTGGGGGGCGAAGAGAGGGAGCTGGAGTTTTTCGCGACCGGAACGACGACTACGACCCGAACAAAGAAAGATACGCGCGTGAAAAATTAACCTCCTCCGAGGACGCTTCGCCACGGTGCGCGGGGCTTTCGATGCCGCAGCAGTGCTTTCGAGATAGATGGACGTCCTGCGGGACGGCCACTGTCGCGATCAGTCCGCTGGTTCGATCCGGCTCGCTTTTACAGACCGATATTGGAGTGCCGTTTGATTGACGTGAAATTTATTAAAGGGGGAGGAGGCTGCTCCGACCGAGTTAATTATGGATTCGAATTTCCTTTTTTCGTCGATCTGTGATCGGGGAAATGTCCTTTGTGCGGTTTACGGAACTTTAAAGAATTGGGAAAAAATAATCTAAGGCTACTTTTAGCTTATTTGTTCTTGCATAATATTTTCTATGAATTATTTATTACGAAGCATCTTTAAAAACGTGAAAATATTATTTAACTACGTGAAAGGTGTTACAGATTACACGGCTATCAATATTAACGACCATCACGAAGCAGAATAACAGCTGTCAATAAAGTTTAGCACAAAAGCCAATTTTAGTTTCAGAATTCAACGTGTGCTTAGAGTACAATAACACATGCAAACTAGACTCGCGCCTATAATCAAATGCGTAAAACACATTAACACAGTGTCAGAGTAAACTCGTCTCCGTAAGCAAAGTTTAATTCGACAAGGTGAACGCGCCGACGACAGACTCGAGAAATTTTTCATATCCCGCACCCGAACAAAAAGCCTTTGTTTCCCGGGACGCGCGCAGTGCTCGCCGAAGGCAAGTTCGACGGTTAACGTCAGCGCCCAAAGACGGTTAACAACAACAACAACAAGCGGAGAGAGAGAGAGCCCGTCGATCGATGGCGCAAGTTTTCAATCTCCCGCGCGACCGGAATAAAGCCGCGGGAAGTGCATGTATATCTTATAGGAAAGCGGCCTCCTTTTGCGTGAATTATACGCCTAGTTGAAATGCATAGAAATATGTCACAAATAAAAGTTGCCGCGCGCCGCTCGTTCCCTCTGCGCGCGCGGCGTAAAGCAGATAAGAATTTGTAATCTCCTCCTCCGAGGAATTTAGTGAGCGCTGGGAAATGTATACACTTGAATATTCGCTTACCTCGCCTTCAACTTTTTACCCTTCCACCCCCCCGCCATTGTGGAGGAGGAGGAACGTTTTCTCGAATTGCGTCCCGCATTCATCGTCAGATCTGTGATGTTTTTTTTAACGAATGTTAACGAGGGCAGATATTCAAGAACAACGGCCCGCCTCGGTTGCGAAGCGGCCCCCCTCCGCGAAATGAATAACGTTTGCATATTTGATGGCGGGCTGTGTTTCCGGCACATCCCCGGGAAAAACGTTATTAGTAACCAGCGTCGAGTGGCTTGTTTAACATCCCCCGGCCGAAGCCTTCGCCGGCAATTCATCGGCTCCCCGAGCCGCCGCGGGAGAGCTGAAAAATCCAGACACGTCGGCGGATAAAGAGCGAGGGTTGCGTCCTCGCGGGCCATAAGGCCGCAGGTACGGGGTGGCGGCGATTTTCACGTCGTCGCGCACATCCGCCCGGGGAGGAGAGCCGGCAGCTCCGCGGACTTTTGCCCCCTCCCACCCCGCGCGCGAACGTGCGAACACGCGCGCACAGCCGGTGTGCGTTAAGCCTCGGAGCCAGTATACGCGCCGCCTTACGAGATTACGTGACCGGCCCTCGACTGGCGTATAACGCGAAATCGATATAGCCGACGAGCTGCATCGCGTCCTGCTCTCGGGCTGGACTCTGGGATATATTAAGGGATTTCATTGGCTGGCCGAGGCTTTCGGGCTTCGTTCGAGACGTTAAGAGCGGGTTTTGGAGGCTTTTTTTTTTTTGACTCTTTTACATTTCGTAGGTGTTGTCGCAAAATGGGTTAATGGTAATGTGCGAGAGGTTGCCGAAAGTAGGATCATATTTCAGGTGAAACTGAATATACGCGAGAAGGATCGGATCCACCCTTTCACGGGAATTCTAATACCGGTGTAAGGAAAGCTCGACTTAGGTGAATGAGTGGGTTTCTAGAAATGCACCGGAACTGAAAGAAACATTAGAAATGAATCTTTGCCGGCTGAATTGAAAAGTTTTGAAAGAAATATTATTTTTTGTATTGATTAACGCAGTCGAGGAAGAAAATATTTCAAGCTCTTCGCAATTTAAAAATAGTACTTTTAAACGTGGATTCCAATCTTAAATTAAATTCCCGTTCAGTTTTATTATTATATTTCTGGTAAAACCGCAATCTCGAATTAAACGTTTCACCTGCACTTAAAATAAGTCCCAATCACAATAAATTATTAAAAAAACCATAAGTACTTGAAATGGGCAGAATTCTCTCAACTAAAACAGCGCCGTCAGCGTCGAAAACTGACTGAAACCACCCTGGAAACGTTGCGCAAACAGCCGCCGCGCAATTAAAAATCCCTGCATAAGGCAGCAGTGCGCATTTCCTTGCCCGCAGGAGGAAGAAGCTCCGCTCCTCGCTCCTCCGCTTACTTTCGGCCGGTTTATTGATATTGTAGCCTCGGCTTTCGGCTTGTTTATTCCCCTTTCCCCCTTTTTTGCCGAGTTTTTCGAGCCAAGCCGAACTTATCGTGCGCCTCTCTCTCTCGAGCTTTCAGCCAAATGTTCCGCGCGCACCGAGCACGTGAGAAAGGGAGCTTGAAAGCCGAGCTTTCAATCTCCTCGCGGATAAGAGCCGTGCAGCGTCTTTTTAAGTAAATTACGGCCGCTTTTTGCGCCGCCGCCGCCGCCGACGCTGTTTCGAGATCGAATCGATGCGGAAAGGTTCACGGCGAAATGATTACGTCCAGGGCGAAGGATTAAAACGCCGCCTGACTCGGCGCATTCAATAATTCGATATTCGGATAATTCTGTTTCGGCTGCGTTTTTCTTTGAATGAAAATACTTGTTTTGCTTCGAGGCGTGTAATTGCTGTTGTTTTATGTAGCAGGGAGAATGGAGTTGATTTTTGGAGCTTATTCAAATAATAATATGTTGTCGACAATTTATGTTTGGTAAATAAATTATGTTTATTGCGTCATATTTTTCAATTATATCCCCAAAATATTTTTATTCCAGTAAATGTACATTGTTTATTTAGAAAAGTTTGTTTCCTTTGCTTGCATAAGTTTATAAAGTCCATTGATAAAGAACATAAATAAATTTTGTTTTAAAAAGTTAAAATGTTACGAAAAATACGTAAATTTTATAAAAGCTTTTTGAATGCGATCAATTAAAGGTAAACACCAAAAAAAGATTTTTGTGATTTCAAAGTGCAATAAATAAAGCGATTGGATTCCTCATATTTCTGAATTTTCAAAAACAAAATTTCATTAAACCCGAACTTTTGCCAAACACAGCCGTAAGCATTAAAAAAAGCTTTTACCTAAATTTCCTTAAAAAAAATAGAGGAGACAGGCCGTAAAATCCAGTTAAAAAAAGCCTCGGAAACCGACAAATAAAACTCAAAATACGCCGCATTTCCACGGCTTCAGCAGTTCCATTCGCGCGCGCGAAAATTCCCCGATCGTTATATACCCCCGACCTCCCCCATTGTTTCGGCCATTAAAAACCGCGTTTACGAGCCCCGATACAAAAACAAAAAGCCCTCGGCGAACAAAGCGCATAATTAATAATGCAGAAAAAGGAGAGCGACTCTCGCGCGGGGCGAAAGTTTTGACCCCCCCCCCCCGTCCCGCGGCTTGCAAAACTTGCGCCGCCGCGCCGAGGATATTGATTCAAATATGTTTGCCGACTGCGGTGCCGCACGTACCGACGCCTACGTGGGAATGTACCGCGCGCCGCGCGGCGAAATTCAATTTTGACAATATGATGCCAGTCGATATTTTTTCGAAATAACGCCGCGGGGAGGAGGCGGCCCGCGGATATGAAAACGGGGGGGTGCCGAGACGCGGAAACGGATTAATTCTAAGTGGATTACTGGGGCGCTGCGGTTACAGCCGATGGGGGTGAGGGGGGGGGGGAGTGTGCACGCGTAGGAATCTTTAAGATCTCCTTCTGTTGCAAGGCTTCTCTTTGTAAAGGATTCTACTTTATCGCCGAGCTGCATCTGATATTGCGTGTACTTTCATGTTACGGACTAGAATTTTGCGTGTTTAGGATGGCTTTTTAGTGGATTTACAAACGCGAGCTGATTTCACGCCATTTTGACGTCAGTCTGCCTTATATGATTTTACTATTTTATTTACTAACCTGCTAAAGTGTTTTTGGTTACTCTTGGTAGCTCAGCATGTAATTGGCATAGAACGTGAGATTTAATTTAGGTAATTTAATATTTTTTCTAAAAAGTAATAAAATCTTTCGAGGTTTAGTTACATTAAAATTTCATGTCGAACGTCGGGGTTTACATCTTTTATAATGTAAAATAAAAGATTTTCCGCTCGAAGCTAAACAACCGGCGAATGTCAATGTTTAAAGCAGCAGAAATACGTCGGGCGGCATCAGACTTGGAGATCTCCTTAAAGTATCAAACTAATCTTCAAAGGTTCTTAGTTGAAAACATACTTTTGTGCTTTCGTTGAAATATTCAACGATATTCGCACACAGACATGCAGAAATGCACAAAGCAGTAATGTGGGAGAAGGTCTCTTTTCTTGACCTGCATTTTCTTACAGCCCTTTTATCTTCTTCAAGAAGACGCAAAGATCCGTCGGTCTATGAAAAACGTCGGTCAAACCCACACGAGGGGGAACTTTCTGCTTAAAATACATTTTATGATTAAAGATCAAGATACTTTTGCATTTGTTAAAATAAATGTTCGTTTAGCAAACTAATTACGTTTGTTGAAATTCAATTATATGTCTCATTTCACCGACAGCCATTTTGTTACCGAACTCTGCAATTATTCTGCACCAGATCGTTTAGTTATATGTATAAGCTTTCCAGTTTTAGTGTAATATGCTCTCACGAAATTTATAGATAAAGTCCAACGCAGTATAATTAAATCAGAAATAAATAAAATCAGAAATCCTAAATTCTACCTCATTTGTATGAAAAAACTTTCTTAATACTCTCTTTTAATACCTTTCAAAATTTTCTCGAAAGGAAAACATTCATAAACATTCATAAACGCAGGATTCACTTTTTCTAAAAACTCTTCCTCCAGCTGCCTCGGTCAATAATCGGTAGAGTTTCTTACTGCTCTCCTTTAATATCCGCCAGACTTTTTCTCGAAAGGAAACCATTCATAAACATTCATAAACGCAGCGTTCCCTTCATCCTAAAAACTCTTCCTCCAGCTTCCGCGGTCAATAAACGCCAGAGCGAGATGCAAGCGGCGTCCAGCTCTCGCACGTAAGACGTCGTAAAAAGGGCTCTAAAACCGGCGGTCCACTGCCCGAAATTCGATCGATGCCTCTTCCAACGCAGCAGCGGCAGTATCATCAGGCGTTCGAATCGGGTTAATGCGGATTTAAAATCTCGCGCGAGCGAACGCGCGCCTGGCGCAGGTCGAGTGTTCCGGAACAACTGTTGGATTAGTCTGGCTCCGGCGCGTACATCCATTAGTCGCGCGGCGCCTGCGCGAATTAATTAATCAGTATTTCGGCTGCTAAAAGCCCCCATCGGCAAATAACGACGCACTACGCGGCGGCGGCGGCGGCGGCGGCGGCGGCGGCGCGTTCGGCTTTTAATCCGCGGCAGGAAAGTTACGGTAAACACGCCGCGGCGACGGCGGCTGCAGCGGCTTATTTACCCGCCCGCATTCGATCTTAACTGCCGCGCGGAGATGACTTTTGCCAGACGCTTTTCAGCCGCCTTCTTCGATTTGTCTTTTAACCGCGGCCGCGCGCCGCCCCTCCCCCCCCAAAGCCTGTCGGGCTTTTAATCGCTCTCGCCGCTCGGGATTTGAGTGGCTTTTTTTCGCGACCCGTTCATTAAATTACGGGCTTTGAGGGATTTTCAAGCGGCTCGTGGAGTCGGCCGGTCGAGCGATATGGGGAGCCGTTTTTCAGGATAAATTAATCAATTTATTCGCGAGTCGTGAAGCTATTTTTTTAATCAATTCTACAAGACTTTAAGATTTTAGTTTTTTTACTAAAAATTTAATGCGCTACTTCTTCACTTGCGTATTTCGGAAAAAATTGGTTTGCAAAAAATGTATTTCATACCCTATAAAGCGTGCGGAATATTGAATAAAATTTCAATTTTCTGTTCCAGCTAGTTTCGGGAAAGCAAAATTTAAAAAAAAAACGTTCGCTCTTACAAAATGACGTTAACTCGGACGCAAATACAAAAACTACATTTCATCATTATATTCCATAAATGTTAGTTCCAGAAACGTTAAATCAGCCTCTCCGCCCGCTCGGAAATCAGCCCGAGAACCCCATAAAAAGCAAACACCAGCCGCTCTCGGAGCTCGTCGCAGGCAACCTCGGCAACACCCGGCAACAGTTAGCGTCGGGCGTCGGGGATTAGCGTCTGGCGGGCCGCGTAATTATCTTAGCGGCGCGTCGCGGCGCTCTCGTGCTGCGCTCCGTATTCCCCGGCGGCGGGGGGACTCGGCCCGTCTCCGACGATGACCGCCGAGTGTGTGCACACGCGCATTACGCCGCGTTTATCTATTAACACCGACTCTCCCCCGCTTGCTTGCCTGCTTACGTCCTCTCTGCCCGTTGGACCGATAAATCTCGTCAATGGATCGCGAGGCGGCGGCTGCCGGCGATTCCGAGTATTCCGCAGCGGCAGTTTGTGCATTTAGTTGACTCTCGGATTTCGGGACTCGGAAGTATTGGCTGTTTTTTTTTTTCTTTAGCCACCGATGGCGCGATATCGTCTTGAGTGGTATAACGAGTGAAGCCTTGTAGCGCTCGGCGATAATTGCTTCTTTAATTAAAGCGCTAAAAGCAAAGGCATTAAAATTTTAAAAGGTTCTAATGACGCAAAGAAAGTACGAGGCAGTTCTTTTTTTATTTTATAGTTGGAATACTGCTTTTTATTGCTACTACGTAATGTAAATGGGGAGATATGCAATGAAAATAGAAAAATATCTTTAGCATTGAGAATGAAAAAGCCAGTAATGAAAATTCAACGTGTATTTCAAATCACAAGATACATATCCTTTGCGCGCATATTTGTTTCCTGCAAATAATGATGCAGAGAACATTGCCTTTTTCCACATTTTATCGATTGTTCGAACGCATTTTTCCCAGAGAATAAAAATATTCTCCCGAGAAGCATAATGAAGTGCGTTCGCGTATTTTAATATAGATAATATTGAAATTATAATCGTCAGTTTTTCTCCGCAAGCTTTTCGCAAGCCTTAAATTCCGGTCTATAACTCATCAGAATTCCATCACATCGCCGCGCGCGGAAAAGAAGCGGCCGCAAAAAGAGCTCCCTCCCTATTATTCGAAAATAATGGAAAACCGTTCCCGCGGCAGACAAGTCACCGGATGGCCGCGAGCCACAAATCACCCCCGTCCACATACTTATGCAAATGTCAAAACTAATAAGAAAATCTAACTCCGCCTCGTCGGTACATCGAAAAAGCGACGACAACAACGACGACGACGAGGACGAGGCGCGTCGCTGCGGGGGACACACCTGCGGGATCGGCCATTATTGAAAATCCCCGGCAAAATGTTTATCTCTCGCCCAGGCGGAAGAGGAGGATGACGCGGGGGAAAGTACTCTCGGCGAGTCATTCTTTTCACAAAAGCTGCCTCGTGAACGCCGCCGCCGCTTCTGCTCTCTCTTTTTGCGCGGGGAGATACGCGGCGGGGGGGTGCAGGGGCTCCGGTAAGAAATTGCGGACGATACGAGCGCGCCTTTGGAGGCTGCCGCTGCTGCTGTTTTCATCGCGGCGCGGCGTAATGGTCGAGTGCGAATCGATACTGATTAGATGGCATTTTTGGGGGGTTTTTTTTTCTTCTTTGAATATTCGCGAAAAGCGTTATGAGTATGTATGTTTTTCAGTTTGAGATTGCAAGCGCAAGAGCTAGTTGGAAATCTTCGTTGATTCAAGGTTCAGTCGTTATCAATGAATATTAACATCGTAAAGAAGGAAATTTTATAGTTTTATTCTATATACGTTTTATGAGTACATTTTATGAGAATTGTGAATTAATTAATAGGTTTATTTATACAGCTAAAAAGAATATCTCATTGAATCTTGCAATGGATAGCATTCTGGACATCTCTTATGAAAGCAGTTTTTAATTAACGCATACTAATTGTCTTTACGAGTTTCGGTTGAAATTAACCTCCAATCCAACTACCGAAACAAACATAACTTTATACGGTAATACATAAAAGTATTGACAGATAATATTTCTGCAGACGTATATATTCCCAGAAAATGTTATCATAATGTACACTTAAGCTCCCCCTTATAATATTTACCCCAATTCTAAAATAACCGCAAACGTTATCACTCCAAACCTTCCTCCGCAAATCCCCCCGCAAAAGGCATTCGGAGAAAAAGTAAAAACCCGAGCGAGACCCCTCGAAAAGTTGCAATTTGTGAGTCGGAAAGGCGGCGTTTCCGGGGTGAATTTTTTCATAGCTCCTCCCCGCCCGTAAAAAGGGCAGAGATCCTCAAAGAGAGGCATCGCCTGCATAAAAAATTCACACGTGCCAATATTAATCCCGGGCCATTACGCGCGTCATACGTCAGAGGCCGGATGGAAAAATCTCTTTAGCAAAGCTCCCCGGGCGTTTATCCACGTCGGATGGAAATGCCCTCTTAGCCCGGGGAAAACTCGCTCTCTGAATGCGCCATACGTCTTCGTCACGATTTTCCGCCGCCGACGCTAAAAAGTCCGTATTTATCGCGCCGCTGCGATGGATCGTCATAGTTTCCGACTAGGAACGCCTTCCTTTTCAATGGACCGGGATTTTAGCAACGGAAACGTAAACTTCGTTGCGGAGGGAGGTTAAACGTCGGTGACGAGGTTGAAAGATATAGTTTGCAAGATTGCGGATGAACGATCGTAAAAAAGGGTCGGCGTCGAGCGGCTTTTATGCGCGATAAAGCGGGATATATCTGTGAGGCCAAATCTATGTGTATTATTTAGAACGATGAGTGGAATTTGTATGTTTTGGGTTCGACTGGCGGTTAATAGTTTTCTTACGAAATAACGTACCTGGAGATTTACAAGGCTTTTCAGAAAATATCTTTGCGTCGTATTTTATAGCCTGAAAAGGTTACATGATACATTTTTTACGCGACATCATTGGTCAAACCTTTATCAGAATACTTGAGAGTCAACCTTGCAAAACTAATAAACATCTTAAAAGGCATTATATTCTCTTATCTTTCTAAAAATATAGAATAGTTAAATCATAAAATATTATCGCCGTATTCACAATAATATATTCAAAAGGTTATCTTAAGCGGCGCGCAGTATTGAATATTCGTTTACGTAATGAATATACGCTCTAGCTCCTCTAGCAAGAAACCATTATAAGCACGTGTTTATGCGGCTCTCAGGGCTTCCCGCAGCGTGGGTGGAAATAGATGAATTCAGATTAATATAATCGAAAACTTCGGGGGAGGGGGTGGCGAAAATGATAACTAATCGCGGTATGACGAAGCGATCGGCGGCTGATTGATTTTGTACCGTCGCCGCGAGGGAAAATCCGTTAATAATAACAACGAATGGGCTTTTTTGTCGGGGAGGCTCGATCTGAAAACGATTGCGCCGCGCCGCTTCCTGCTTTCGCGAAAAAAAGAGATAATAAATGAATTGCCGCTTTCGCTTTTTCGGGCGAGTGTTACGGGGTTAGCGGCGGATTTTCATATTTTGGCTTTCCGATATTGCGCCGCGGTTATAACGCGACTTGAATGAAATTTCGAAAGTCCCTTTGGAGATGCAGCGGGTGTAAACTGGCAGCATTGTCTCGATACTCGGGGGCGTTTAATAAAACCAAAGATTTATGAAGTTTAATCAAATTTTCTTGTTTGTTTATATAAACTTTGGCTTCGTTGCTTTCTTACTTGCAGTGTCGTGCACTTTGTGCCTCGAAATTTTTGCAATTCTTTCAAATTTCCAACTTTTGGGTTTAAGTAGCTTTTAAAACTAGCTCTTCTTTGAGATTTTTTCCGCGGCCATTAACCGTGTGCTTTTGTGCCTCTTTTATTGACTTTACATAAAAGTGCCGTCTTATACATCATCACAATGCTTTCTACGTTCTCAACTTTCAGAATTTGAACGATCCCTCGAATTACTTAAATGTAAATTTAGTTATTCCATCGATACGCGGGTACCAGTCGACAAAGCTCCAAAAATGTTCGGGTAGAATTCCCGGAAGCATTCGAAGCTCCCCAGAAATTCGCAAGATCGCTAGGATTAATAGACACTATCGAGTCTCATAAGACAATGCGGCGGCGGCGGCGGCGGCGTCGGCAGAAGGAGGACTCGCTTTCCCTTTACAAACAATTATGCAGGAACATCCCTATCGGAATCCTCCAGCCTCCGCTCTCATTTGCGACTGAATGCCGGCAGTTATTCGCGGCCGGGCCCCAATTAAGAGGACGCCTGATTGAAATCGAGGATTTATACGCGGCCGCGCGCGAGAGTCGCGCTCTCCTTTTTCCGAAAGCTAAGAGCGGCAACTCGTCATAAAGGCACTTCTTCGGAAATTCCTCGCGTGCCTCGGCACTGTTTAACCGGAGGAGTTTCGGAATCCTAATTACGTCGAGCTATTTGTGCGGGGGAGCTCCTCTCTCTCTCTCTCTCTCTCCGCAAGCTCGCCTCTGTTTCCTCCGACTTTATTAACGATTCGCCTTCCCGACACGGCTTGTTCGAGCGTAATCCTCGTTCTTTGAGACAGACGGACGGCTCTACGGCTTAGCTTTATTCTTAATCGCTCGTATTATGACTTATTATATACGTAAAACGGCGACGACTCTCTCTCACCCTTTCTCTGTCTTTCGAAATCAAAGCCGAGTTTGAAAGTTAAATTCTTGGGCTTGAATTTTTCATGGGCTGCGAATCTAAATGAGAGAAGCGCCGCGGAGAAACGTAATAAAGGAGGCTGCCGCCGCTATATCTTCTGGACTGGCAATCGGGGGGCCCGGGACTATATAGTCGGAAGGGAGAGAAAGAGAGAGAGAGGAGAGGTATCTGTAATTGACACACCGCGTGCCACTGCTGCGTGCCTCCTCGCACTTCAGGCCTTCGGGGCTCCGAGGATAATTGGATGAGATTGGATTTAATCGAGAGCCCGAAAGTACGGAAAATCCAAAGGATTTCCGAGAGTATAAGAGCTGGATCTCTCTCCTTATATTCGTCGACGCCAGATATCTCTCTCTCTCTCTCTCTCTCTCTCTGTGTCTTCTCTCTGCCCTTAACGGAGAGCCGGCTTTTTAATTATTTTAATTGTCGGTCGCGGCGAGCTTTTTCTCCTCTCCCGACGTCAAAGGAGACGCGTCGCGAGACGCTTCTTTTTCGGAAAAAAAAGGAGCTGGATATTTATTTACTTTCTCGACTCGCACAGAGGATTTTTCTCGGGAAATTAGGATTGCATAATTAAAAACTGAGTTATAGATTACAATTAGTCGGAGCTCGGTAGCAAGATAAAGCAAATTGAAGTAGTCAGGGAAAGAACTTTAATAAGCAGCAGAACGTAAAATGTATTAATTGCTTCCAAAAGATCCAAGGCTAAAACTATAAAAAATGTATAAATACAGTTGGAAAAATATGCCAAAAAAAAGGGGGGGGGGTTAAATAAAACGTACAAATTGATCGGTACTTTTGTAAGAAAAGAAAGCCCGGCAGGAAAGAAAAATGAAAAAGCGCGCCGCTACAAAAACTTTCTTCGTCCGCGTCGTTAGCTCTCGCGGCTAAAGCCCAAAGAAAACTTTCGTATAATCCGGTATCCGCTTAAGTTCGGTATACAACGCCGGTCGCGGCTGCGGGGCTGAAAAAATTTTCAAATTCCGACTTCTTAATAATAATCAGTGACCTCGAAAAAAAAAAAAAAAAGAAAACTTTGCTAAAACGCTTCGTTTTCTCCGCGAATCGCCGCGCGACAAAAAATTTGCATCCTCCTCCTCCTCCTTCCCGGCCTGGCTAAATTACGCGTGTGGCGGTGGCTTCGGCTCTCTCGAGCCTTGACAACAACCTTGTAAAAGATATACCTGTCATACGTGAGTTATTTTATGACATGTCACTCTTGACGGCGGCTCCAAGGTTAAATAAGACTTTAAAAGTGTAATCTTATTATTGTGTTTACAGCGATACTTTGAGGCTCCCGCATTGTCTGCCAGTACTAACAGTAAAAAATTATAAGGTGCTCTTAACCTACTATTACGTTTCCAATCTTGGGAAGTAATAGTACGCCGTGGAAGAATAAATCTTAATACAAGAACCGTCTACCTGTGATTCTTGGTAGAAATAAAATCCTTTCTCGGCTCCAAAGCGGTCCATTTCGTTTTCCCCTCGTACATTTTTCAGATTGTAATTCATAAATATATTTTCATACTACCAACGTAAACAGCAGCAACTAATTTCAATGCGAAGACATTAGACCGCCGCCTTGTTCCCTCGACAATATTCCCGCCGGTAACGTCAGTTCTGAGTCCATTAGGGTCCGCAGCCGGCCGATTTGCGAAATCAGATCGAAGTGTATCCGTCAAAGGTGCAAGCCACGGGATCGTAAGGGGGTATATACGCAGGAGAGAGAGAGAGGCGAGCTCGTAACCAGGAGCGATAACAAGTTCCCGAACGGGGCTCGGCGATAAGCCGCGCGGGCGGCGCGTTATCTTGCGGTGGATAACTCGGCGCTCCCTTAGACAAAGAGGCCACTCGTCCTCTCCCCGTCTCCTCCCTCTCCCGAGAATTCGCGCTCGATAGTCGGGTTGCCGGAGTTGCTTATCCTCTTTGCGGACGCTCTCTCTCTCTCTCTCTCTCTCCCTCTCGAGCGTCGGGGTCCTTAGCCGGACCGCTACGACGTCCGGCGAGTTTATCAAATACGTGTCCGGCCTGCAGCGCCGGCGCATTTCGCGGAATCTCGGAATTTTCCTCGCGTACCTAAGGATCCTACTTGCGAAAGAGCCCTTTCGCGCGCCCCGCAGCCGCCCTCTCTCTCTCTCTCTCTCTCTCCACGGGATGCAATTTTCGACGGGGCGTCTGGCCACGCGCGCGAGAGCCCGGCTTCCAACTACAAGAAACTCGATAAACGAAAGTTCCCTATGCCCGGGAATAACCTGCCAGACCGGTCCGTTTAGACTCTCGAGCTTTAAGGCGAGTTTCCGACTCTTTTAGCGAGCCGCCGGGGGTTGGGGGATGTAAGCGCCGCCTGCAGCCCGAGCGCAGATATACCTTATATGGATCGGCCTCCGTATGTAATTATGCTTTGTCTTGTAATAACTTAATGGCGGCTGTATACGTAGCTTGTTAAATTTGTAAGAATGGACGCGGGAGAGAGAGAGAGAGCCTGTTTCTCCTGCAGGTTAATCCCGGCTTTTTCCCAATGAGTTTAGCCGACGTCACACAGCTTGTAGTACGGATAAGTCCGAATAGCCGGGATTTTCAGACATGGGATGGAAAAGTTTGCTACATTCGCAGACGATTCGTGATGGGTGGGAGATTACGTAAAAGAAACTGTATACCCGAATAAACTGCCAGGCTTTTAAAGTATCAAAAGTAATAGAAAACTGACACACTCCACCATAAAAAGACTTAATAATTGTTATTGCAATTAGAGTTTATAAATATAAATTAAAAGTATCTATAGAGTTTAGAACTGTGCCGTGTAGGAACTAGGTTTTTATTGGCGTACTTCACGCCACAGTTTCCGATCAGCTGCAGAAGGTATAAAAGTTCGCTCACGCGGATCTACGCGAGGAATAAATATTTATCAAAGTAGAGGAAATACACACATCGTTGCGTATGCCAAAGAGCTCCGGCAGCCCGCGACTTCGGAAGTAAAGTCTCGGGACTCGTGTCGGACTGTGTACATTCAATTTTGTTACAAAACTACGAAAATGTCTCCGGGACCTGCGTGACTCGCTCCGCGACACGTTCCACAAATAAGAAAATAAAGACACATCTTTGTCACGAGCGTTTCTTTCCCCGTCCCCCTCTCCCCGACGCAATACGAATAAAAATAAATACAATCAGCGAGCAAATGTAGGTTAACTCGGAGCTAACGCGCGGCGAGGAAGCCATTCGTAAGGCTCTGCGCGCGGGCTTTTACAACTTTAAACCCGAGGCGTCCTTCTGGGGCGAAAATGTGACGTGCTCGTAACGCACGTAATCGCGACGTCGGTGCTTAAAATTCAACGCCCGACGCATTCCAATTACCAATTTAAAAACTGCGCGCGGCGACAACTTTTACAACCCGCGTCCGTCCGTCCTGCGGTCGAAGCTTCCCGAACAGAGATCCGCGATTCGAAACGGAATGAAACTGTCGGCCGGTTCGATGTTGTACATTGGCATATCGATAGACTTGCGCGCGCGCGCGGCGTTCGAGCGCGCAAACTTCTTTAATCCCCGTCGCGACGTTTATGACAGCGGCGCTGAGTGGCGAGAAATAAGACCGCAAATTAATCCTCGGTTACGCTCCTATTTCAGCCCGCTTATACGATCTCGCGACTCTCGCTCGGAAAAAAATAACGCCGCGCCGCGTAATCGCCGAGGTGTGCGCGCGCCTCTCTCTCTCTCTCTCTCTCTCCTTCACGACGCCCGTAAAGTTTACAGGTGCTCGTAAAAATTTGTCAACGGCTCCGCGAGAGAGAGCCTTCCCTCGCTAATTTCGAGCCGAGCGAAAATCGTCCCAAGTTTTACAGTTTCGAAGTGCATCCGTCTGCAGTTCAAAGGTGCTCGCGAGAAATTCAGTGATAATTGCGAGCCTTTTGTATTAATTAACTCCTTCCGAGGACTTTCGCTTCATTTGGTAAATTGACCATTTATTATAACTAGGAATGATTCCATTTTGTCGTTCGAACGAAACCCTCGAATGATATCGTAATTTTAATATTGATATACTCTTGCATACAAATAAAGTTCAATCCAACATTAATTACCAAGTTCGACTGGGTGCAACAAAGCAATATCCTCCCGACTCGGCATGAAAATTTTTAACCGTCCATCCACAGCTTTATCCCCGGCCTCGTAAAGGAGTGTGCAGTCCATCGATTTCCCCGGGCTCTCCATTAGAGCCAGCCTGCGGATTTCGGCGCGGTGAAATATAAATTTTTGCCCCCGCGGTGACAGGTGATCGGCGAGTGCTGCCGCCGCTGCGCCGCGCGCCAGGCAGCGACGCGCGACGCCGCCGCCGCCGCGCGGGCAGCATCCCGGAGCAGCAGCAGCAGCAGCAGCGAGTCGAGGACATAAAGGCAACCTGACGCATTCCATTACTCCGATGTGTACGGCGGCCAGCTGACGCGAGCAGGGGGGGGGGGCATTGCAAGTTTCGCGCGCGCGAGAGCATATACGTGCAGTTAGAGACGAAGCCGGAATTTATCGGGCCGAAATCTCCATTTGTATATCCTCGGGAATTTCGTACCGGGCAACTTGCTCGGGGAGCTTTGTGTCTCAAAGCTGCCGCTGCTGCTGCTCCCTTCGCACAAAAGATCAAAGCTCGCGAGCTGCATTATTCATGCCTAACGAGCTCCCTGCTTATCGATGCTCCAAGCAATGCGGCCCGCCGATCAATCGACCGGGGGGCGACCCCCCCCCTGGGCGAAGAAACATCCGGTGTGCCGCCGCCTGGCTTTCTTTTTTAAGCCTTTGACGCGCGCAATTAAGAGGAACAGAGGACTCGATGCTTCCTGCGGATTTGCTGCTGCACAGCTTTTTTCACCGATCGAGCTTTGGTTGCAATCTGCCGTCGGGGTGGCGGGGAAAATGAGGTGCAATGTGGCTGCATAGTAGAAATTTTTATGGAAAATTGCTTGTATCGAAGAAAGTTTTGGGAATTTCTTTGACGAAAATTTGAAATATGGTCTTAAGGGGAATAATTGTATTTATCCGAAAATAATAGGTTAAAATTCTATAAATTTACATAATATTTACATAATATTTCGGAATAAAAAATGAATACACAAATTTTTGGGATACTAACTTGGGATTCGTGATCTGAGACTTCAAATATACCAATGTAGGTCAAAACATCAGTATACCGATAGTAGTTCTTACGAAAATGGAATACTTTGAAAACACCAACGAAATTTTCGTAAAATGTAAATAGCAAAGAGAACAGATATTATTAAATCAGCTTTTAATGCATTTTTCCCCCCCGAAACGTTCTCAAAGCAGAAACTCGATACAACAACTCCCATCCTCCCCGCGTCGCAGCTACCTCAGAAAATCGACTGTTAAATTGCGGCTTGATTTCCAGAGCGGCGCCCAGCTCGCAGCACGTGAAGGTCTGCTGAATAGCGGCGGCGTATAACTTGGAAATTGTTATCTGTAGTTTCGAACGAGCGCCCTTCACGCGCGTGTGTGTGTGTGTGTGTGTCTCGCTATTGAAGCTCGCAGGTCATCAGGAGCCCCTCCTCGGAGTCTTTATGTCGGCTGCTTAGAGGGAGGAAGCAGAGAGAACAAACACGGCCAATTAAGGGAATCGCCTCTCGGCTAATCGATGGAACCTCCAAAGTATTTGCTCGGCGAATTTCGACGGGAGGTGAGCACCGGGTAAATAATAGAAAAATTCGAGGAAAAACAAGCTCAAAGCGCGGTCGGGGGCGTTGTTTGCTAAAAAGATGACGCCGGGGTCGTTTCAAGGTGAAAAACGACGAAAAAATATTGCTCGGTTGTTTCTTCATCCGAGAGAGATACCTGAAATGTTACACGGAAATCGTTAGTATTTTTTTTTTATATCCGCGACAGATTGATAACTAATTTCAAGTCGAAGGAAATGATAATTTAAATAACAAATCTTGCTGTACAATTGCTGGTACGAGATACATCTTCTCGAAATTTTTATCCCGGAAACTAGTTTTCCTAGTCTTGAAATTTTCATCCAAGAATCAGAGACCGTCTCCTCTCGTGCTGATGAAACTACAATTTATTCAGCCAAACTACTCAAAGTTCGAGAATGAGATTGAAAATTTTTCCAGCGCCACTCGGGCACATTCATCAAAATACCCGCCCCAATAGGGAAAATATTGCGTTAACTACAGGAAGCAATTCCTTCCTCCCGCCGTTCCCATAAATTCCTCTCAATTGAATATTGAATATCGTCATACGTACGGCGGGCAATACTCTTCCCCCTTACAACTTCCGAATCCGCGAACTTTTCCGCAGCCCCCGAGTAACTCGCGTAACGATTCGATTCCAAGTTCCATTTCCCACATTCTCTTCCGAGGCCGCGGGGAAAAAGCTTGCTCTCCGATATCACGGCGCGCCTGTTTCTCCGCCGAATTACGATTCCATCGGGAAAAAAGGCTCTGCCGACGATGGATCTGCGCTCGAGCGCGCATCTAATTAGGCGGGTTTAAAATTCATAGTCCCCCGCGGAGCCCCGGCATAATTCAGCGAAAACATTAAATATTTACTTACGTCGCGATCTTGGAGGGGGGGGGGGAAGGTCTCTCGTCTCCTTTAAAATAATACCTCGGTCGCGGAGAAGTATTTTTGCTGCGGGGACCGCGGACGAGCTAGACACACACATTTCCCGAGCTTTGAAGCCGAGATCTCTCTCTCTCTCTTTCTCCGCTCCTCCTTTTTCAGTTATTGAAATGCAGATGGAAGGAACTTCCTGTTTCTCGTGCGGAGATGAATCCGGAATTCCGAGAAATGGCTCTTCCTCCGAGCTCTCCGAGAAAAAGACTCTCTGCTGCTCTGCTGGACCGATCAGCTGGTTAAGAAAACCCCATCGTGAAACGCCGTTCAACTTACGGAAGCTGAATTAATAGGGAACGTTAGGGATTCTTTTATTCGAGATAATTGAATTTTTTAATATTTGTTTATTTATCGAATTTGAAAAGTAATACATTTACTGGGGAACATATTTCAAACAAAAATATGTTCCCAAGCTTTTGTAAAAGCTTTAGAGGTGAACAGATTTCAAAGTTCCAAAGACTATTTAACGAAGTTTCCTGATCTACTAAAACGACTTAAAAGGGACAACTGCGTATTTAATTAATGCTCTTAAAAACTGCAAAGGAATTACAAAATTCGTTTGAAAAATTTTCTCAAAAGGAGCGAAATTTAAAAATAATCACAATCTCCATTTAATCCCTTATCAATGTAGGTTAAAATTAATATCGTCATATACCACTCAGTTTTCCAATCAAGTAATTATTAAATATTATAATACGTTAATACGATGTGAATATTTTAACCGAATAATGGATCGTTATTGTGACTATATTAATCCCCACTCGTCAATTATTAAAATAACACGCAAACTCGACCGAATTCGTTCCATCAAAATCAAAGTTATTAATCGCGACGTTTATCGGACACCTGAATTAACAATTCTCCGCCTCCGTATTAAAAATAAATATATAACGGCTCCGCCGTGTTTTTTCGCCCCCCCGCCGCTCTCGCTCTTGGCGTACAAATCGAAAACGCCGACTCGTTCCTCGCCTTTTTTTCTCGCTTCCGGAGAAGCAATCAATCCGCTGAATCAACACGCGAGAAACAATAAGGAAAGCGATGGAAAATAGTGCGTTTAACGAGGAAAAACGCTGCTGCCGCCGTCGCTGCGCTGCCCGGGAATAAAAGGCCGGAAAGAATTAATGATGCGCGCGCGACTCCGAGCTCCCGACGCGGAAACTAATTAAAATGGCAATTTAACCCCGGCTGTTTTCCTAAAAATTTCCCGCTCAAGAGTCGGCTCGATAAACTCTCCGCTGGCCCCGCGATAATGTGGGATTTCAATCGGTTGAGGGATTTTCGCCTCGCTGCTTTTCGGGAGGCGAGATGTACGATCAGAGGCGGGATTACTAGACTTTATTCGACGGATAATAATTTGTGAAAGAAAGATGGTCGGCTCGTTCGAGCTGTTTAAAGCGTATTTTTTTTTACTATATTGATAATTAATTATCAGAAAAGTAATTTCAACAATTGAAATCCACAACATCTCCTAATTCGACAACTTGCCAACCAGAGATTTTCCGGCTCGTTAAACTTTCTCGAAAATTTAGCTACCGGCGAAAGGCAGTCAGGTGCAGCTGAATATATCTGAATATTCAGTTACCAGCCCTGTCATGTAACTAAGTACACGCGTACAGACGCGCGGAACACGCGCGCCGGCGAATCAATTTATTGCTCTACTTTACCTCGCGCTCTCGGGGTTACAGAGTGATAAAAATTTTGAAAAATCCTCGGCGAACTTTCCCCGAAAATTTCTCTAACGGTCTGCAAATATGTTGCGCAAATAGACTCTGGTGGTGCGCGCCTCGCCCTGTTTGAACGCAGCTCTCTCGGTGTGTGTATATAATTCGAATACAGTGTTCGATCGCGTAATTCAAAGCCGGAACTTTCTTCGCTGATAGTTTACAGCTAAACTTTTCAATTATTGATTCTGCAAATTAATTAATGAAGCCAGTAAAGACCTTTGTGTTCGCCTCATTTCGCTAAAGACCTCTGCTGGAGGGATTTTCCTATTTTTTTTTATCGATAATTATTAGGTTATAAACTTTGTGTACTCTTTTTTAACTCACAGAGTGCATCTTTTAAGGTTCTCCTTTGCGGTGGGCACTGATTACCTGAAGATTTTCACGGAGAAAGCAATTAATCCGGAAGATTATTGAAAAATAGCTGAGCATCTGCCAAAGTTCGGCCCACAAAGGAGCTCGCTCGTGCCCCGCACGTAATTCATCAACGGAAGAATTCCCATCTAAATAATTTGCCAAAGCCCGGGAAATAATTCAATAAAAGCGACTCTCCGGCCCGCGCCGTCCTCCCCTCCGCGATTCATTAAGCGGCCAAGATTGAGCTCGCCGACAATAAATAGTCAGTTTGCTCTCTCTCTCTCTCTCTCGACGTCGGCGGCAAAAAGCCCCGTCGTCGTCGTCGCGGCGCTGAAATTGAAATAAAAATTACGGGGCAATTCGTAGGACCGTCACGATAAGACGGCTCTATAAACCTCCCTCTGTACGTATATATACACAGCTCTCTCTCTCTCTCTCCTTGACGTCTCGAGGAATAAAATTTAAATTACGCTCTCTTTCGCGCCTCGTATTAACAGCGCCCGGTCGCCGCTCGGCCGTACCTTTAACGGGAGATAAAAGCGCGCGACCGTCGAAAGTTAAGGCTGCTTATGAAAGCGAA
Source organism: Ormyrus pomaceus (assembly GCA_900474385.1). Lineage (NCBI taxonomy): Eukaryota > Metazoa > Arthropoda > Insecta > Hymenoptera > Ormyridae > Ormyrus > Ormyrus pomaceus. The sequence continues at coordinate 357,838 of UCOM01000029.1, read as the reverse complement.
GTCGCGCGTATTTAATGCGCCGCCGGAGGGGGGAAATTAATTTTTAGTTTCGCCGACTGTCGCCGGAGGGGGATTTATCGAGTATTGGAAACGATCGAGCGAAAGCGACTCTTCGAGAAAATGTTGCTCTTTCATTTCGGGGCCGAATAAAAGCGCGCCACGGCTCGCCGGCTGTGTTTTCGAGCCCGATTCTCGTTCCTCTGCAGACGGAAAAATTAATATTCTCCGGAGCGAAATATCCGCTCGGACGAATAGTCGAGCGGATTGCTTCTTGCGATAACGGGATTAAGTAAACTAGCTGCGAGTGCGATACTTTTGACGCTTTGCGCGAGCTGATGCTTCGATTTTTTTTGGTCAACTGACAGCTTTCATTAAAAATGAACCGATTTTTAGTTTTCAAAAAACGTTAGGGAACAATAATTGGATCGAAGCCGCCGTTAAAGGGGTCGAAGATCGTTAGGGGCCGCGAGGTCAAAAATCTGAATGCTGCGGTAGTTTATCGAAAGTTTGACCTGCTCCGATAGATATACGCAGCTCTCGAGGTTATACACCCGAGCAAGTACATGTCGTTAGCGGAGCTCGGCGGGTGTGAGAGAGAGAGAGAGAGAGTTTGATCGAAATGAGTTCCGTCCATTTAGCGATATAGCAATTAGGAACTGCGAGAGAGAGAGAGAGAGAGAGAGAGCTGCCGGGAGATAGCAGTAGCGAAGCTCCGGCCGGGCGAGCTAAAAATACACACTCCCCCTTGCGGTACTTAACGGCGGCGGATCAATTTTTCAAAAGACACTTTGCGCCCCGGCTGCTGCTAAACAATTGAGTTATGGCGGCAAAATTTTTGAACTTTGCTCCAGTTTGCCGTTCGCTTTCTTTAAAAAACAATTTTAATGAAAGTCTGGCTTGCATTGGGCTCGCTGTGGAAGTTCAGCTGTTTTAACGGCCAATGCAGTTAGTATCGCGTCCAATGGTTTACTTTGTATGATAAGTATTTAAATAGGAAAACAGCCAAGTTTTAAAAAAGGGTTCAGCGGTTAAAATGATCGTCACCCGAGCAAAAATACGCGATGTACCAACCCAAGGCATTTTTCACCCAGACACTTTAAAGCGAGCGTAATGTCCCCCAAAAAGAAAGCATCGGTAGGAGCGCGAGGACGCTTACCTAAAAAAAATGGCTCGCATCCGAATGAGGCATGTCCCTCCGAGAGAGCGGCGGGGGGGGGGGGGCGGCATACCGAAAATGCCTCAAGCCAGCGGGAGAGAAATCCGAGCGGGCAAGCAGCGCGGCATTCCGCCCCATTCAGCGGAATCGCGCTCATCAGCGGCGACCTCCGAGAGAGAGAGAGAGAGAGCCAAGTTACGGCGACAATAATCAGGCCGCTTACATTTCGATTATGCCGGGAGGAGAATCCGACTGCAGCCGGCAGCTGGACAAACACGGCGCGCGGTTCAAGATGGCCGCCAGTGGACGAGGTCCGCGTACGGTCGGACGTCATTAGGAATACTGGATTGGCTTCCTCCTTTTCTTGAGGGGGGGGCGGAGAGGCCGGAGATGCCCGAGATAAGTCACGTGGCCTGTGCGATAATCGAGCGCCCGGTTATGCAGGACTTATCGACGTACGGCCGACTTACGGCCCGTCGAGTGTTTGCCGAGGGAAACGGGCAAATAATTGAGTGGAGGGCCGGCCCTCGAGCGGATATCCGAACGCTCTCGAGAGCTGCTTGGCAGAAAAAAATTCATCGATTCGCGTCGGTTTAATTGCTCCGGCTGTAGTACCGGAAACGAGCGACTGATCGAGGAGGTGTATGCAGATTGGCGTGCTCGATCGACGAAATAAAAATTGCAGCCTTCGTACTTGTGTAAAATAATCTTTTTTCGGCCGCGGAATCGCTTAACCGTTCCGAGAGCTAAAATCGAGCGTAAAAGCAGGCGAGTCGATATCTTTCGGGCGCCTTAAAAATCGAGGCAACAAAAGAAGCCATTTAATTTTGAATTCGGGGCAAGCCTATTTGCTAAACCGTTACCTCCGTAACATCCGCGTAACCGAGCGCCTTTTGTTGAATGCGCTTCTATATTGAGATTCGGCTGAATGTTTTAAAGAGGATTGTAAATGTAACTACCGACACCGCAATGCCAACGATGAATCAGTAATTGCTCTCCCTCCCACTGTGAAATAATTCCGCGAAACAGCTCGGCATTAATTGCACTCTACAATTTCTACACGTTCGTTTTGTATTATGCGCTTTATTATTGATTCCATGACAATCGCCACTCATCCGCTGAAATTTATTTTATATGAAAGCACGTTAATTAAGCCGATATCGGCGTTTTAAAAAGCGGTAATTAGACTCTTTGGAGTAAAGCTTTCTCGCAACGCTGTAAGAACAAGTTTTAAATATTGAAGCAGCATATACTTTGTTGAAATGATGTCAGCTTTTTACATATTGAGATAAATATGAAAATTCATAAATTTTACCTTTATTTTTACGGCAAGACGTGTCTTTTGCCCAGCAACGAAAAACAGTAAAATTTACATCGTCATTTACATTTTTCTCGGCGCATTGAAACAATGCACTTTTTGCGCTTGAAACTCGCGCGCGAAAAGAAAAAGAGTCGCAGCCGCCGCGCGCATTAAGCAGAGCAGTCGATGACGACTAACCCTTCGCTCGTCTTTCTTTTACAGCGTCGGAGAGCGCCGCCTGTCCGGAAGACAGCATGCCGGGCGAGGACGGCGAATGCAAATGCGTGTCGCCCTGTCCGAAACACGACTGCCAGCCCGGCCTGCAGCCAGTGAGGGTGAGGGAAGCCAGTCCCGAGACTCCCGGCCTCTGCTGTCCGCTCTACGAGTGCCGCAATCAAGGTAATAATCCCCCGTAATTAAAATTTTCAACCCGGAAAAGAAGGCCCGGAATTTCGGAGGTAAGCCGTTCAAAAGAGGTCGCCCGGCGCTTTGATGCCGGGAGGTGTTTTCAATACTTTTGGCTTGCCCGGGACGCGCGCGGTTGCGCGCGCTGTAAAGTAATTGCGGAAAAATTCTTTGCGGAAAGGTGTAATCAAAAGGGACCGAGGGCAAGGCTAATTAAGATCTTTGTATGCGAGGGAGGGTCTTTACAAAGGATTTATTTTTAGAACCTTAATTCGTAAATTTTATATCTGCACAAAGAGGGATTTTCAAAAAGTTATGTTACATTTTGCATTTTCAACTTTGGCTTGATTATAAAAAATAATTAAAATGTAATTATGTTTAACGTTTTTCGTAAAATGTGCTATTTACAACTGTTATAAATAAATGAATAAATGTTTCCTTGAAACTTAATTATAACCATTACATCCTTGAATTTTATTTTTGCAAAATCTAAACTCGTGCTACATGTATAATAAAAGAGATTATTCTACTTTCGTTTTTGCTCGTGTACTTATCTCATTATAACTATTTATTTATGATCATTTTCGAGTTTCAAATGCAGTACTGCAACGAGTTCTAATGCTAATTCTAAGCTTAAACCTTTAGTCTTGCATTGCCACAACTTAGAAAGTAGTTTCTATAATAAACCGTATTGAACTATTTATATCGACCTTTGAATATAAACAGCTGCGAACATATCAAGAACACGAATTTACGTGTACTGATTGTGTACACACTTGTATAACAGTACAGAACAGCAATTTGAATAACTTTTTAGGCGAGTAAATAACCAGCAAATGATCCAATATAGATAAAATGAAAATAAAATGTAATTACTGTCTGTCGTAAAAGAGTTTTTAGAAAAAATTTGTAAAAAATATTGGTATAGCTGTTCAATTCTCTATTCACGCATTAAAAACAAGTTTAAAAAAACATTAAAAAGTTAAAATACAACACTACTATCTGCTCCTTAAATATTTTACAAGTTCCTCGCCGCTACCTTACTTTTCGGGACATCCCGAATTTAACAGGAAAAATTCAGCGCCCCGCATACCTCGCCCGTTCACCAAGTGCGACAGTTAACCGCCATCATAGCCTCTCGCTTTTATTGCGACTTGGTTCTAAAATTCTTACTCTCTTCCTCTCCTCCTCAGAGACGGTGAACCTGCTGGCCCCGGAGGACACGGTGCACATCTGCGTCGACGGCTCGGGTCAGCCGCGCAAGCTGGGCGAGCAGTGGCAGGGCGAGGACCCCTGCAAGAACTGCACCTGCGAGGCGACCGGCTCGTACTGCCACATCGCCATGTGCCAGACCTGCGCCGAGCCGCTCCCGCTCAGGCCCGGGGAGTGCTGTCCACGGTGCGCCGACTTCCTGCCGACCTTCAGGCCGACCTGCAGCCGGGTCCTCGCGTTCTGCGACCTCAAGTGCCCGCTCGACAGGGACGAGAGGGGATGCCTGATCTGCAGGTGCAGGACGAACGTTCAGGTGAGAAATGTGGAGATTTTTTAGTGCCCGATGCGATCGTAATAATTTATTTCGTATCTTTTTTGGCTTTTAAATACTTGGATGAAAAGTGCAAGAGATCTTTGATGCACGCTGAAATATAGATCCTCCTGAAAAATTCAGAGCTTCCGGGAAAGTGCACATTTAATCGGAATTATATAAACATCGCGGGGGAAATTCGAATATTATAGCGATGGCGATTTAATTCCGGGGATGGATGGAAAAAACGCATTTATCAGTATTCAGAGAGTTCGTTAAGATGCTAAGCCGATTTGGGAGTCTTTTTACGTTGCTCAAAATAAGTAAAATTCATAAAACTTCGGCCAGCAAAGTTCTCTTTACCGCCCTTTCAACTGAAGTCGTATAGCAATGCGAGATGTGCAATCTGATGCAAAAAAAATTTTAAACTTTGTATCTTTGCATGAAAATCGTAGCGTAAACTTTTGTGATTCTCACTCATCTTTAATAAAGAAAAATGTAATGTTACCTTAAAAAGTCGTCTTTAACTTTCTAAAAAAATATCAAAGTGTAACTTGATATCAAATATAAAAATTTAAAATACATTAAAAAAAACCCTTTAAAAGATACCGAGATCATAACGTCGAATTTTCAAATAGAATGTCATTTCACAAATTCCCCCTCAAAAGCAAACCTCGTTACTAATCCCCTTCTTCTTCCAGAACGAAGTGCACAAGGAGCAGCCGGACGACAGCAAGACCGCGGACGACGCGACGGAGGAAGACGACTACAAGAACCGGCCGCGTCCGGCCGTCTGTCCGGACGGTCAGCGCTGCGAGCGACCTTGTCCCCACGGCTACAGGAAGGACGAGTACGGCTGCCCGGTAAGAAAGGACAAAGCGGCCCCAAGCGGTTTCTCCGGATGAGGGCTTTTGCGGACTCTCTATCTCTCTGCTTTCTGGCCTGCCCCTTTTTTGCCGGGCTTCTCTGCTTGCGGTCGCCGCCTGGATTATGAAAAATTTCGGGAGCTCGGCAGCCGCAAAGAAACTGCTTTTGGCTTTCGGAAGGAGAGGGGATCGGGTAGACGCGGAGTAATGGGGGAGATTTGAAAGAGAAACTGGAGGGAAAATGAGATTTTAGTTCAATTATTGAATTTGTCTGTAGTATTCGACGTTTTAATGGTTGAGTCAAAATAAAACGAAAAAGAGCCGCTTTTAAAAAAATAATATTGAATACAAGTGCAGTTAATTGAATTTGTTTTTTGAAAATTTTTATTAAATTTAATAGGATCTGGTTGATGCGATTATTATATTGATCCGTTTAGAAAAGTTATGAAAAATCCCTGCATTAAATAAAGCCGAGCTGATCAATAACTGCAGCTGTTTTAACGCCCCCTTTAATTCTTTAATAGTGTAAATAAATTACCTCGCGGAGCTTCTAAAAATTTATGCGCCAAACGCTTTGACAATCGCCTTTTTCGCGCGCGCTCCTCCATAAAAAATCTTTCTCATATTAAATTAATCCTTTTTCTCAATTTTCCGAATTCAGCGGGGCTTTAAATGCCGTAAATTTCTGCCCCTTTCTTTGTCTTCCTGCTCGCATTAATTTTAAAAATACTCGAACGTGTGGCTCGCATATACCAAGAAATTATTTCCTCTCCCTCGGATTTATGCTTCGTAATTACATGCACTTTTAAAAAATTCCTTATTCTTTATTACGCCACTGACAGAAAAAAATCTCAATTTCAGCTCGGGGATTTTTAATGAAATTTTGAGAAATGTTTTTCGATCTTGTAACGGTATATTTTACGGGTAATATTGTTTCAAGCGCAAAGCCAAATAACGAAAAGGATGGCTTTAAAAAGGTTCCAGTCGGTTTTCACGTTCGAAGCGAAAAACTAGTTTTACCCGACAATCGCTCCGGAATCAAAATTTCATCCCGATGCCCAGCGTGCCGCCTGAATAATTCGGCGATCCGAGAAAATCAGGAGTATTAAATCGGGCGTTACTTGGGTTCGCAGAGCTGCAGATGCAGTCCGACCTGTCTGGATGAGCGCAACGTGACCCGTCCCGAGGGAGCGAGCTGGAGCGTCGAGCCTTGCAGGAGCTGCAAGTGCGAGGCCGGCGGACACGTCCGCTGCAACGAGACCGTCTGCTCCGTCGCCTGTAGCGAGCCGCTACCGCCGCCGCCCGGACAGTGCTGTCCTCAGTGTCCCACGCAGGTTTGTCGTGGCTTACTTTACAAGGATTTGAGCGCTTCATTTTTTTTTTATTTCAACAAAAATCCCTGTTTACTAAAAAACTAGACTTAATTTATTAAAGATTAAATGGATTTATTTTTCGTGTAAAAAAAAAAATGTAAAATTTCGAAGAGCCGTTAACCAGTACAATTGAATCAGATGAGTAAACGTGTGTGTTGGCGCCAAGTTGAGTCCACAGTCCGAGGAGAAAGTATATATTTTCATCAGAAGTGAAAGGCGTTCTCCTTCTCCTCGGACTGGCCACGCACGCAAATCTTGATAACCGGTAAAAGTTTGAGCAGCACACATAAATATATGCGGTTCAGTGGTCTAGGGGTATGATTCTCGCTTAGGGTGCGAGAGGTCCCGGGTTCAAATCCCGGCTGAACCCATTTTTTTTATTTTTTTATTTTTCGGTAGAACTCGATTTACCTTTATACTGACATCGCTAAATTACCACAATTTTCAATTTTTTAATTTATTTATTAATAAAAAAAATCAAATTTTTATTCAGTATTTGCTCCCAGCTTATATAAATGTGTTTTGATAAACACAAACTTTTTTTTAAATAAAATTGCATTTTTAATATATTACGAGTAATTTATTTATAAATTCTAACTTTGATTTAAATGTTTGTAAATATTCTAATATATATATATATATATATATATACACACACGTTAATTTTTTGGATAAAATAAAAAGTTCTGGAAAAATGTTTTTAATAATTTTTCTCTTTAATTTGCATTGAAAAAATACAAAATATAGATCGATATTTTTAAATTACGATTTAAAAGTGCGAATTTGAAAAATGAATATTTTTTGGTAATTTATCTCAAACATTACTAAAGGAGTGCAAACTTCAGATTATTAAAATATTTTATATTTGCATTTACATCCATTTTTCGAATTCGTCGATAGTTTGCTAAGCCTACAGTGACCCAAATTTTGCTTTCAAAGAGAAACGTTTCGTGAACTTACTAAGAACAAGTACTTACAAGAAAACTGCAAAAATGTTTTTGAATATTTTAAAATAATTGTAACTTCAGGGTTTGCGTATAAGATTAATTATGAAAATTGGCCCGACTAATTTATTATACAGTCAAAAGTAGTCTGCATAAAAGTTAAGAGAAGTATTCTTAAAAACTTTTTTATGTAATGAGCTTTAAAATTAACTTGATGTAAAATAAACGAACTTGAGTAATTACGACCAGGTTTTAATTATAACAAGCAATATAAGTTGCACATAAATGAAACTTTTAATTAATTCATCTTACTAATGCATTTTATTGGAAATCTTTTTATTAAAGAGTTCTCAATTATTTTTTTTCGCATAGAAGTTCGGTAATTGTAATAATTGTAAATATATTAACAAATTAATCTTCCTCGTCAGAATTTCTTAGGCACAAAAGTCAATTAAATACAAACTCAATAATTAAACAAATTTATTGATAACTATACTATACAATAACCAGATGTAATTATCCCATTTGCAAAATGGATTATATCTTCACATTTATTTCAAAAATATAAACCCGACTTGTTAATGTGTAAATCGCCTTTTTTTAAATACTTTAAAATCCTTTTCTACTCAAATGCTAAAAACATTGAAATATTGAAGGCAACAAATAACAAAAACGCAAATCCAAAATAAATAATGAAAAGCTTCACTTACCGTGCTCTTATGGATATATCATCCGGATAATACCAACCAGATAACATTGAATGTACTTGCATTAAGAGTTTTTATACATTTTCTGGTATTCGTCGTACACAAGTAACATTATATCACCTGAAAAAACTGTGCTACAAGCTCAGGCCAAATAAATAAGCATAAAGAATCGTAAACCTTGTTTTCAAACAATTTTTTATTTTTTTTTTTTTTTACTGTAAAAGGTTGTGAAAGAAAATGAAATTGTAAAATTTCTCTAAAAAGTTAAAATTGGAAAAGGTGAAAAACAGTAGATATTTATTTAGGTCACAAGTCGTTTTTATTCCATCAATTAGAACCTCACGAACTTAAAATTCCCAACATTTTTCACTGATCGTTATTAATTTACAACATTTCACGTCATATTATCGAAAATTAATCTAATTATGAAAATACCTTCATTTACATAATAAACGCAAATTTCCAGGTTCATTACTCAATTAAGCCTCTTAAAATTCAATAAATCCATACTAAAAACAATCAATAAGAGCCGTTCAAAGTGTGTACGTAAATACCAAGTATTTCTTTAAGTACCTCTACACCAATAAATCAAGCGCAGCAATTGAAATCGCAGAAAAGTCCCGCAAAAGCAATCTCCGAAACGTCAAAGAGAAAAAAAAAAGGGCAAAGCCGACTGAAGATCGATCTCTGTTTCAGGCACTGGACGAGTTCCGGGGCTGGGGCACGGTGCCGATCGTGCTGATCGTGATGCTGGCGCTGCTGTGCGTCCTGCTGATGGTGCACCTGGTGCGGGGCCGCTTCCGGGCGCGCCTCGCCCCCTCGGAGGTCAGCTTCGCCGGCTTTCCGCAGCAGTACTACAAGTGCGTGCCCGTCTACGAGACCCACGTGCCGGTCCTCCGACACGCCGAGAAGATCGCGCCCCTCTGAGACACCCGCCCGACACCTAACCCCCCTCACAGTAAAGATCTTTGCTGACGCGTTGATGCTTTAGAGTTAGGCGGATCGGATCTTGGCGGCTGTTACGCCGCCGAGAGGTATTTTTCGAGAGTTGTAGCGATGCTAGGATTTCTAAGAAAAAGTGATATGTACGGATTAGTTTATGGATTAATTTATGGATCTTTTTATTTAATTACGGTAATAAAGAGCTTGTATGCGTTTTACTTTTAAGTAGTTGTAGCGACTTGATTATTAAGAAATGTCTTTTTGAAGCGAGTGTACACCTGACTTTCAGTTTTGTGGAATATTTCGATTTGCAAGTATTTGAAAATGTTTAATATATTTCGCAAGCGAATATTTATAATTAATGAAATTATGTCAATATCCTCCGTTTAGGTAAAAATGAAAAAAAAAAATTACTTCCCCACAATGAAATTGACTAGATAATTGTATCAAAAGTACATTTTTTAAGCACTCATCAAACACATCGTGAGTTGTAATTATTATTCTATCGAAATAGTTTGTAATGATGTTTAATATTTAATGTCACAAAAATATGCGTAACTTTTGAAAATGTTTCAAAAAATTTTTTTCACGTAGTTTATCAGTTCATGCGACGAAGCAAAAATTTTTACTGTGATCCTATTGTCCTTTTCTCTCTCTTCCTTTCTCTCGCTAGACACAGAAAAAAAGTTCGATAAGCGCGCACGGAGAGAACGAATACGAATATAAGCCAATCGAAGATAAGCTAGATCTCATACACTCCCAATTCTTAGACTTAGCGCAATCTTTAAAGATGAAAAAAAAGAAGAAAAAGAAAAAGCTTATGTACTTCTTCCTACTATTGTATAAAGTATTGCAAGCAGAGACGCTTGTATTTTCTTTTACGTTTTTGGTGAAAAAAAAAAAAAAGAAATTCATTCGTAGCCTAATCGAAGAAAAATATATATCGTTCATTTGTCTCGTTAGTCGTAGATACAGTATTATTTGCCAAATGATGGGCTTGCGACATTGCCGGAGAGTCCGAGACACGAGTTTTTTCACGAGAATCGCGGACGGAAGCTGCAGCTCTGCCCGCGAGAGAAAACACAAATACTTTATCGACGTCTCTTGTGTATCTTATGTAAATTGCGCGCATACGCCGTACGGGTAGATGATAAATGTGCTAACGTCAACTGTTACATCGTATTTAGCTTATGCTCCACGAGAAAAGACGAGGAAACAATGTGCAAGAGTAATCCTTCCTTTTTCACGCACTTCCACTTGGGTGTACTATGAAAAGAAAGACATTGATCTCTGGACCAGACAATGTTCGTCTCTCGTTAGTCTTTTTCTGCATAGGGTCAGAAAATGAACAAGACGCGGCTTTCCGAATACAAAGTTATTGTTTATTGGTAATATTGTATGTAAACGCGCAGGTCTGGTATTATGTTATTATCGCCATTTCGACAAAAAGTATTATTACGAAAACAAATTTTTCTAATGATTTCTTACCAGTGTAAGCCTGCGAGCGAAATTGATTTTCATTGTATTTATTGTTAATTTCTTTAAATATTTGCGTCCTCTGTATTATTATTATTTTTTATACAACATAGTGTATATTATATTAAAAAGAAAGCAATAGCGTTGAAATATATTATGGAGCATAAAACAATGCAAGTTTTTAGTTTATAAGATATTAAAGTTACTTGTAAGTGAATATAAATATTTCGTGTACTGTGATGATTGATCAAAACGAAGCATGCTCTAATTCGCAGACAAGCATATCAAATTTTTGACCTTCGAAATTTCGTTGTAAGTTTCCTTTTTATATCCGCTCTACGCGAATCATCCATTAATTTAATGAAATTTTATTTTTTTATTAGGTGAAATTCGTTGACCTGTAAAACGCGTTATGCAATTTATGTATCGGAATAAAAGAGTAAGAGATACGAGTTTAATAACGATTAAAATAAAATTTGAAAAAAAGCGCCAGTAATTCATTTTTTGATTTCATTGCCATGCATCCTATAAATCAGACTGGATTAGCCACAAATCAAACTCTCCTTCTTTTTTCCCACACTGCCGTGTGGGGGTTATTTTGGTCGTTGCATTGTTTTACGCTGCCGCAACGGTGGCGAATATCGACAGAATATATCATGAACATCTGGGTGTATGCCAAATTACAACCAAAACTAGTACAATCTATGTTAACGTTTAAAAACTGAATAAATTTAACACGTTCTATTCTCGAATACCCGAGTGAATAGCCGAAATCGAGATAAGCAACCGGATGAGAAAAGCAAAAGTAGATGCAGAAAAAAATTATTTGTAATCGTTATATGTTTCTATAACAATGTAGAATATGTTTGTAGGTAATCATTTACATCATTTAGCTTCGTGAATAATTTATTAAAACTATTTTACACGAAAATTAGTTTAGTTACTTATTAAATGGTTTATGTATGCCTTTATAAAGATTGAATCGTGATTAATTCTTGTAATGCTTTATAGACTGTCCTTGTATTTCTTATGAATTTAAATTAATTAAATGTAATTTATTTGCATACAAAAATGAATAAAGTAAAGAGTAAGACTAAAAGTTAAAAGAAAAACTATTGCTGAAATTGTATAAAGTGAAACCTTGCACTGCACTGATGTTAAAATATAAACGTGTCCAATCGTAATGTAAATAAATTTTAAAAATATTACCCATCGCTATCCTACTCTTTCTAACTATTGTATAGTTCGAAATTTCGACATATCATTTACCAAAATGCAAGATTGTTATTTGAAATATTGCTACTTACTTTACGTTCTCCAAATTTAATTTAAGCAACTTTGAACTTTTCGAAATTCTATTGATGTTGATTGATCCTAAAAATCATAATAATAATCATACTAAATAAAAAGCATACGCATTTAAACAATTAAAAGAATAAATAAACAAATAAAAAAATAATACGATCGCTACATATAAATCACGTATCTTTCCCATTAGCCAAAATCCACTCAACTATAGTTCAACCTTATGTGTACGAGACTCTGACCCACACTTAGCCGCACTAACAAAACGACACGTCACAGAACCCGAATTAAAAAGCAACCAAATATGGATTGATATTCCCACACACAGCCACATACACATATCCGTGTACTACCACCAAGCGTCAGCGGTTACATCGTTGTCTTCTTAAATTGATATATATTTTTTCAATGTGAAAAAGATCACTCGTGAATTATACATATTATACATAAACCTTACGTGTGTTAACGAAACAATTATAAAAGAACTAATATCCACGACGTGAAAAGGTAGAACTTTAGCCATTATAATCTTAAGATAAATCGCATAGTGTGCGCGTAGAGTTATATACATATAATATGCAGCATGTATTTATTATATCACTGGAAGCAGACAAATTTCGTATAGGCAAAGCTCGAAGACAATATTAACGGCAGTTGACAAAAATATACGACATGCAGTGCAATGATGGTATACAAAGTATCGATCGGGACGTTTTTGATTTTGGTTTTCTTGTATGACTGACAAAAATAGCTGCCTAATGTGACGTGAAACTTAACGTTTATCGTATGAATTCATGATGCGAACTACTTTGATCCAGCCTTTTTGTTAATATATATACATATATTATCGATTCTCACCGAGAGATCACAATTGTACATGCTTATTATCTAATAAAATAAAGATAAACATGAAAATCCACTCGGTCAACTAATTACTTATCCCTGAATCCCAATACCCGGGGTCAGTTTATTTAAAAAAAAAATGTTTGTCCCGCCAATTCAAGATTATTAATTTATAAGCTTTTGTTTACTTTGCAATTGCAATTTAATTTTATAATTGTGTTGCACAACTAGACGAAAAAACCGCAGTTCGATTAATCAAATACCGTTTGAAAGACAGCATTCAAATCGATTAAACGATATTGGAAAGCCGTTTGACTTGATGTTCCAACCACTTTTCAAAGGTTACTTTCTAATTACTTTTTAATTAAAATTTATTATTGCGAATAATCATTGATTATGGAAAAGGGGTGAAAAAACAATATTAAACCTGAAAAAGCATTAAAAATCTCAAGAAGTTAATTATTTCGTATTATATATTTATTTCATAAACCTATTACGGAAAAGTCTTTTGCAAAGTCATGTTAATTTTAAACATTTATAAAGATTAATAACTTTTCAAACAAATCTTACTCTTCTAGGTTTCATGTAAAAAAAGTGGAGTAATAACTTTATTTTATTTTAGATTTGATCTCGGATAAAAGCTATTCTTTGATGTTGGGTATTATTCGATTTCCCCGAATCAAACCTATTTATTAATTCGAATAAAAGTTCTTTATCAAAAATATAATAGGGTTCACTTCAATTTATCTCCGAGTATACAAAGAATTTAATAAAATTGCAAAGATAAATTTGATTTGATTTATTGTACGTTAACGTATCTATTTTTTGCCTAATCACCTAGCAAACTTCTAAGCTCCTGAAAAATCTTGATAACTAAAACCCGAGGAGCAAAAAAGGCAAGTGCGCAGCCTAAAAAAGCGCAGCCCGCCGATTAGAAATTCCGGTGTGTATCTTTGATAGCTTTGATCAAGCTGTGGCAGGTCTTTTATGAAAAGGTGGCTCTCTTCGCCCAATTACCCCCGCTTTATTTGCAAATGTCTCGTTACGTGCCTGGCCGGGAAGGGCATCAAAAATTGCGCAGGGAGCAAAGAGCACGACCACAAAAGCCGGTGACAGGTTTTAACGGCGTGAGCCCCGAGGCGGAGCCGCTGAGACTGCAGACTTTGCGTATTCCAGCCTGGAATTTATTATTTAGAGGATAATTAAAAGCTAAATATAGACTTTGAAAATAATCATAATTATCGTGTGTACTTAACTAAAAATAGCATAAATATAGTGCTTAATTTAATGCAAAATTTTACAGTTTTAGTACTAAAATTATTTTTTTTTTTAAGTTAGAACAATAAATGTTAGTTAACTTATTGAACAATGGCCATTTTTCAATTAAGATGTAATTGCGCTAAACAAAATCCAATTCAAATAAATAAATAAACATTTCTGTGTAATTGCATATCGATTTTGGCGTAGAGAACTACATGTACGGTAGCTGCATTATTCAAATTTCAAGCGATACTAAAGTAGTTTTCTGTTTTACCGATACGCGGAAAGGGCGGACGATTCGATCTCGAAGGGTGAAGTTTCTTCCTTGACAGCTACTGCTTGCTGTTATCTGCAATAGCTAGGTTTGAATCAACTAATGGATAGAGAGATTTTTTACAAAACGGAATAAAAATCAATTTTTAAAAAATCAGGAATTTTAGGAAAAATTGTTGAACCATATTTCTGTTTGAAAATAATTAATAGATTAAAGCAAGATATGATTTCTTTAATTTTTTATTCTTACTTTAAATTAGTCTTTCAAAAAATCACAACTATAATCATATTTTGAATATAACACGCATCTTATTAAAATAATCTTTTCATTAAAACCAAAAGTAATATTTTTTATCAAGGGTCATAATTGTTAATTAGAACAGTCAAAATTTATTAATTAAAGTAAAAATGATGTCTATTGAATTTTTCACCCCTTCTATTTTAGAAACTATATGAAGAAAAGTTAATGCCTCGTAAAAAAGAACAATCACTTTTTGTAATACACATTGATTATTCTATATATTATATACAATACATTTACAGTCACAATCTTCATAATACTATCATTTTATACATTTACATCATATACATACATCTATAGTCACTTTACGAGTAGCTGATGTCCGTTCTATTTACACTTGCAGTAGACTTATGGAAGTAAAAAAGACGAAAAAAGTATAATAATTACGTAGATAAAGATGATTCAAAGGCAATACATTTCTGTTTACGATGATTCAATGATTTCAGCCTCTCTTTGTACACACATCTATCTATCGCCTTGTACTTGTATATTGCAGAAACTTTCCACGTTAAATACTAAAAAATAATTTTAGGAATAATAAGTTTACACCTGTTGGTGTAGCACTTTAAGGTTTTTTAAGCACTAAAGAGTAACGCAAGTTTAATGCACGGCTTACTTGTGTTTATACGATAATTGTGGCATAAAGTAAGAAACAATTTATAAAAGAGTGACATCTGAGAAAATTAGTCTAGTTTTATCTATGTACTGCGTGAATTGTCTAGCTTTCTTGATTAAATCTAATATATTTCTATAGGATATTAAGTAAATACGCCACTCTTAAGAATAATCTTAATTAGGATAGATATTTACAGATAAAACTAGATAATTTTTTTTTTTAAACAGGCCAGTCTAAGAGAAGACTTTCTCCGTACTTTCAAATCTTTTTGTGCAAAAAACATCCCGTTTAATGAAACGCGCACTGCGACGGACTCAATTTTCGATCGGTTTATCAGGCAGTACGTGTAAAAGCTGTTGATCAGCCATTGAAAAATGATTTTCTTCGAACAATAGATAGTAAATGCTTATCAAATCTTTAAAAAAAAATGAAGCACAATCCGCGTTTCCTTTAAATAAAAAACTAAAGAAAATTAGAGCTCTGCTTCGTCGGTAACTTGTCGTACAATCTAAA
Organism: Ormyrus pomaceus; assembly: GCA_900474385.1. Lineage (NCBI taxonomy): Eukaryota > Metazoa > Arthropoda > Insecta > Hymenoptera > Ormyridae > Ormyrus > Ormyrus pomaceus. The sequence continues at coordinate 342,036 of UCOM01000029.1, read as the reverse complement.
GCTTTAACGGTTAATATTACTATCCAATTGGCATTGAACAGGTCAAAGTTTCACGGCGGTTTAAAAAAAAAAAAAGAACGGCTAAAAATCCGAAAACTCGATAAAAGAGAAAATAGCAATAATTCGAGCACGGCGGAACTAGCAGTAGTTCAGCTCTTCCTGGTGGTGGAATCCGTCGTTCAGGTAGTCCTCTGGCGGTCACATCGAGGGCTGCGGCGGCGACAGCATGTTCTCGTAGGCCGCCTGCATGCCCAGCTGGTGGTGATGGTGGTGGTGGTGGTGAGAGCCGCCCGTCATCATGCCGTGGTGGTGGCTCTGCTGGTAATACTGTGAATAGTGCGACACGTTCGAGTGCGGCGAGTAGTACACCGGATTCTGGTCCATCTCTTTTCCTGGGGAATACAGACCGTTTTACAACATTTTCCTTATTTCGACTGTTTTTTTTTAGTCAATTTATTGATTAGAGGCGCTTCTAACGTACAAGTTCAACTCGATTAACCTTTTGGCTTTGCGTTTGTTTAGTCGCGTGAAAAAGATTACAAGTTAGAAGTGAAACGTAAGATACTCCCGACACCTGTTAAAGGGGCGTTATTTGCTTTCACGATACTGTTTACATAGGATCGGCGTTAGTTTTACCCTCCACATATAACTCGAGAAGCAGAGAGCTATACACTATTAGGCGTCGTGTGGAGTCTCGCAGGGGGTCCTTTTCACAAGTTCATATTTATTCAATTTAGCTGGCGTAAACCTTTGATAAGTACATCGGCTCGACTCCAAATAATGCAACACGAGTATATATACATCGCTCCGAGAAATTTGCCGCCTTGTTCATTTGATTATACATAAACGACGCGCGACCAAAAAGTCGATTATTTCAAGCCCGCGGCTTTTTTTTTTTAACGGACAAGAGAGGAAGTGAAAAGTTTTTCTACAATGCCTTCGAGTTACAAGAATTCTTTTGTTGTCCGTTGAAAGTGGCCTGTCGGTGAGTCACTTTATCATGACATCCGGATGTTATAGTTTACATGAAATTTTTACAACAACCACTTAACGGCTCGCGTTAAAAAGGCCACATTTAAGTCGCCGGCGATTTCGAACGATACTGTTTACTCCGAGAATTCCAATCTGTCAGATTAAGGTCCCGTATACGAAAGTAATCTTGTTTAAAAAAGAACACCCGTAAAAACCTCTATACACGTCACCTCCTTCGAAGAAGAATTCGATCCCCCCGCGATTGATCGAGCAGAAAATGCGAAAAGCTGCGATGAATACTCACTGTCGTAGAGGTCCCTCGTGTAAACGCAGTGCGGCTTGACGTCGCTGATGGGGCTGAGTCCGGCGTTGTGGCTGCCGGAGTGCACGGGCGAGGGCGTCATCACCGGGCTGGCGTAGCTGTGGTGGTGCGCGGCCATGGGGGCGGCGCCGATGGGCGAGATGCCCATCCCGGAGACGGGGGACATGGTAAGCGAGGAGTAGCCCGAGTTCAGCCCGTCGAGCGACTGCTGCTGCTGCTGCTGCTGCTGCTGTTGCTGGGCGGCCAGTTGTTGCTGCTGCTGCTGCTGGGCCTGGGGGACCTGGCCGGCGGCCTGGTGGTGCGCCGCCGCGCTGCTGCCGTCCAGGGGACTCGTCAGCGGGTTGGAGGCCTGGCAGTTCAGCGTCAGCATGTCCCTAAGGAGAGCCGACGGGAACGCGGATTATTTCGCTTGCTTACTGGGCGAGGCGCGATTGTGGCGAAATTTTAAGGGCCTCTTTATTTTGTAAATTGAAAAATCAACGCATTGGCTGAGATAAAATCCCGCCTTCGCGACTCGATCGAAAAAGTTTTACTTTTCCAAGTAGACCCGGTCAGTGCGATTACGCGGTGACGCAATGAATTATGCAGCGCACGAAAAAAAGGTCAGTCGACTTGTACGGTTTAGAATAATATTTCCTTAGGATGTTTAGATTTACGTGCACGTTCCTCTAAAAATGCGACGACTTCCCCGTCCCCGCTCGCGGCGACAATTATCGAAAAACAATCCCGTCGCGCCTCCAATTAGAAACAGTTCCCGCATTGTTCCGCCTCCCCCCGAAAAGCAGCGGGGTCCAGCTCAGTCAGCCGATCGCGAAAAATCCCGGAAACGGAGATATCGGCGTTTGGAGAAAAGAGAGGAGCACGACGTCTGGCCGGCACATGTGTGCATTGTTCGCCGCTCGCTCGTTCGCTCGTTCGCTCGCTCGCGGGGGCCCCACACGTGTGCTTCCCGGAAGGGCGAAATGACCGCACGGGGCAGGAGGAATATATCCAGAGCGCGCCGCTCCTCAGCTGAGGAAAACGTGCGAGGGATCTGGAGGAGAAGGAGTCACTCCGGGAAGGACGATCGTTTCGCCGAGGACACTTGTCGGGGGGAGGTTTTTCAAGAACTGTCCTTTAATTTGTTGGCCAGGGATATGAGGAATCAATCGTATTCTTTGATAGGACGCGCAAAATATGAGTAATTGATTTTTCGCGACGGCGACTCCGCGAGCGTTTTGCATACAAATACAATCGTTCGATCTTGAAAATATGCGATCGAAATTAACCCCCGGGCCGGAAACGCGTAAACCCTCTTCTCGCTCCACCCCCAGGCAGGGAAGAATAAAGAGCGGTGCCCGGACAAAAGCGCATTATATTCCGGAGGGAGTTGGGCTCGCTTCCATAGGTGTCGCGAGGTGCCCGCCCTCCGCCGCTGCCCGGCGACAAAGCCTCTGTTTGCTGTTTGTTTTTGCGCTCGTTCGCTCTCTCTCTCTCCCTCTCTCTCGCTCTCTTTCTCGCTTTCTTCCTTTTTTCGAGCGCTCGCCGTTGTTCCTTCGAGAGAATTCAATAAGCGACGCCGACGTTTAACGAGCTCGGGCATCGCAGATTTTCATTAGCTGCCTCTGGGGGAGAGAGAGAGAGAGAGAGAGAGAGAGAGAGAGGAAGGCCGATCCGTCGCCGGAGAGAACATGAAATTCATTACCACTCGCTCTCTCTCTCTCTCGACTCGATCGACGTTTCATTATATTTAGCGGGTTGAAAAAGCCGGGGGACTTTTAACGAAAGCGCAAAAGTTACGCAACGCGAAGGGCGTCGCGCACGTAATCCCGGGCACACGCGAGTCCTCGTCGGCCGCGGATTACACGCGCACGCGGAGACGGAGAAAAGCACCAGGCGGGCGCGCATAACAAAGTGGCATCGAAAAGCGCGTGTGGGCCCCCGAGGCGGACTATCGCCGCCTGCAGCGCGCGAACAGCTCAATAGTCTGAAAGAAGAGACGTAACCGAAGCCGGCCGCGTAAAACGGTAATGGGGCGTTGCATTTCCTTTTTTCTATACGGCAACGAGCGAGCGCCGAGCGAAGCCTCAGCTTTCTTCGCTGATTTTCGGCCCCGCGGCCCGACGTGTGCCGATTTACGAATTTACGCGGCCGGCCCCGACTTCCCGCTAGTGTAACGATCGCGAGGAAAGCTCTCGGGAAAAAGGAGGCGAGCTGCTCGCTGCTCGAAGAAATTCTCTCTTGTCTCTCTCTCTCTCTATCGTCATTCCTGCGGACTGGTGACCGTGAGCCATGGGTCCCCGTAGCCATAACAACTCCTCTGCACGCGCCATTAACGCCGAGCGCCCGAGAAAAAGCCGCTTAATCGAGTGCCAAGAGCGAGCGGGGCCCGATGCCTTATCGCCTCCGAGCGGGGATTAGAGGTGTTGACGGAGGCAGCGGCAGAGAGAGAGAGAGAGAGGGATAGCTGGAATTTCGGCATTTTTTCTCGTTTGGCTTTGTTTTTTCTGGGCCGATTGCCCGGAGGTTCGATCGGAAATCAGGCCGATGGAAATTTGTTTTTCGAAATCTGGGCCGAGAGAGCCGCTCGAGAGGAGCGGAGGAGCTGAGTGGAGCTTTGTCGCCTCGGAAACAGAAGAATTCTTTCTCCTCCGCGGGGTCCGCTTGAACATTTTACTCGGAAACGTAAACTCTTTGCTTTCTAATGGAAATTTATCGTTTTTTCGCTGTCAAGCCCTGGCAGCGTAAATAGAGCGACGTTAAATAAGGTTATAGACGCTTCGCTCGGGCGAAAACGGCCGCACGAGGATAAAATCACGTACTTGCACTTGTATCGAAAAATAATATATCGTTTTAAATAAGAAACTTTAAAAATGCGACATTGTTACCAGAAGAAATTTCCTATTTTGAGTTTATTTTAAGAGACTTTGACTATAAAATATTAATTCAATTACGAACTAGACCTTCTTCCCAAGAGCAACATGCTTGATAGCTTTTCTCAATATGGTGCCTAAAATTTAGTTGCCTCACGATCAGACAGCACGTTTAAAGATCGTAAAATGATGCGGTAGGTAACTATTAAAATGATTGTTTAGTAACTATAACGTAAATTTTCTCAAAGCTGGATCTTTTGGCAGGCTCGCGGCCTCTCTATCGCGCCGAACGTTTGTCAAGTAAATGTCGGACTTATATTTTGAAAATTGAAAATTGAATTCGTTCCTAAACAGTATCCATCGATCGCACAGAAGTTTCGGCAATTTTTAAAATTCTCACGACATCAACAACTTGCAGAATCTTTCCAACAAGCCGTCGACGGCGCGCACAACAGAACAAGTACTCACGTCCTGGGCTGCGGCGTGCGATCCCTCTGCCTGCGATTCTTGAACCAATTGGAGACCTGGGTGAGCGTGAGTCCCGTCTTCTTGGAGAGGTTCCTCTTCTCGGCGGGGTTCGGGTACCTGTTACGCTTGTACATCTCCATGAGGGCCTTCCTGGAGCGCTCCTTGAAGCAGTAGACGACCTCCTCGCCGTCCCAGATCGTCTTGGGCAGGGGGAACTTTTTGCGCAGCCGGTACTTGTCGACGGCGCCGAGCGGCCTGCCCCTCACCTTCTCCTGCTCCTGGTAGTGCGTCTTGAACCACATCTTCTGGAGCTGCTCGTGCAGGTGCTGGGAGAAGTGGTACGACTGGAGGATGTTGTAGACCTCCTTGTAGTGGCGCTGGTGGAAGGCCACCGTCGCCATCGCCACGCGAACCGTCTCGTTCAGCGTCCGGTGCTTCGGCAGAGAGTCCAGGAAGCTGCGAGCGACGGACGAGCCGGGGTGATTATTTTAGTATTTTGGATTTGCCGAACGAATTTTTCATTATTTCAGTTTGAAATTCAACTAAGCGCGTTTGACAGCACGATGTGATTTTACCAATAATAAAATCATTTGTTCTTCAGCCAATTTTGATTGTGAATTTAACTTTTTTTTTAGCAAATTTATTTCAATTTTCATTTTATAAACTATGTCTAAACTAAGTCACAATACTTTTGCTAACTTTGACTCTGAATTTAATTTTGTTGGCAAAAATATTTGAATTTTCATTTTATAAATTGCGTGTAAACAAAAAGAAATCGCGATACTTTATAAAAATTGATATTTACACTGAACATCTGCACAACTTTTTGAACAATTGTTGGTAAAATAATTGTCCAAGCTATTATTAAAAAAGAATTTTGAGCCACCGCGTCGACATTTCGAATTCGAAAATGCTAGCTTCGCTTATCAATACAGAAGAAACCTCCAGCCGTCGCTTCGGAAGTCTTAACATCATCGAGCCAAAACAGTCGTGCACTCGGCTCGGTGCAACAGGAGTTACGCAATTTCCTGACCACTCTCCTACCTGCTGAGCTTGTCGTACTCCTGGCTCTGCATGAGCGTCTCGCAGATGCAGTCGACGTGGTCGGGCTCGAACGGCTGGGCCTGTCCGCCGGCGGCGAAGGCCTCGTTCACGGGCTGGCCGGCGCTCGCGACCGCGCTCGTCGGCGGCATCTCCGCCGCGGGCTGCAGGCAGAGGGCCAGCTGCGGCGGCTGCTGGGGCGGCTGGGCCTGCTGCTGGGCCTGCTGCTGCTGCTGCTGCTGCTGCTGCAACTGGTGGAAGGTGGCGAGGACCTCGGAGGCCGGCGGCTGCTCGGTGCTCAGCGACCTCGGACCGCGAGACCGGTAGACCATCATGGGCAGGAGAGCGGCATGCCCACGCTTGTGGCCGGGTTATGCAAGACTGCCGCCGCGGCCGAGAGCCGGGAGACGAGTCGGCCGGAGGAGGGAGGGAGAGAGCTCCCATTGGTCGCCGGGCGGGGATTGCGAGAGGGCTGACGCCCCCCGAGCAGCATCCCCGTGCCGGGAGCTTCCGGTCTTTATTGGCCCAACGACGGGGGGATTTTCCCGCCGGCCGGAGATTAATCGCGAGCTGCTGCGCTACGAAGATTATCGCAATCCTGGAGATGCGCTTTTCGTATAATTTCGGGGCATTGCTTAAGGGGGGGAGTGAGCATATTTTCTTTTTCATGTAATAGAATTTCAATTTCGAGGCTGGAAGAGTATACGCGCGAAATTACTTCCTCGCAATGGATTTTCGCTTCGCAGAGGAAGTGGAAGTGAGGAGAAACATGAATGGCGAGTAGGAACATAGCCGAAGGATTGACCTGGAAAAATGTTTGAAAACATTTAGACTTTGAGCAGGTAAGCGCGACGCTTAAAAGCACTTGTATTCAGACGGTTTCCTCCACAATAACTTGAATGAAAAGTGCCTCTGTTGACAGTGGATTTTCGAACATAAAAACCGTTTTTCCACTTCCGCCGGTCATTCATTATGTCAACTATTTCAAGTTTATAATCGCATACTCATAATCTGCTACTCTTATATGCTAATGAATGCGAATTTTCCATAATGTTTTCACTGATCGTCAAACTGTCCATTATTTTAATATTTTTAAATTAGGTTTTTAAGTAAAACCAGCGGTCACTGCTGTCCAATGATTTTATTTTTAATATAATTACCAAGGCTACTTACTGATTCTAGTGCCTCTGTAATTTACTTTAAATTGAATTATGGATCGTGAGATCCGTTTAATTGAATAAATAAATAGATAAATAATTTTATTTTTAGATGTACACTGAGATAAAAAAAGGAGTAAAAATTATCATATCTGAAATAACGATACAAAATAGTAATTTGTACTCTTTTTTTTTCTCTCAGTGTACAGTTTTTGCTTCCAAATATGCACGTGATATACCTGTATGGAAGTTTTCTGACAGTGTATAGATACGGATTGTGTACATAAAATTCATCATAGACTGCGAGAAAAAAAGGCCTGGAAAATTAAAATAATAAAATATGAATCTATAAATTATGAATATTATAACGATTTAAAGAATAACGAGAAATCCCTCTATGAATATGCAATTAAATTTAACCAATCATTTGATTTTGATCGTACACAAATACTAGATACTGAAAAAGAAAAGCCAAAAAGATTTATTACTTTTTTATTTATAATTTTAGCACTTGATCCTGAAAAAGACCTAGAACAGGTCGTAATATCGGTATAATATTGTGATAACAATAACAACATTGGACAAGTAATAAACCCTGTTTTATGCAAACGCGTACTTGTCATGTAATATCGAATTACTATTTTACTATTTTAACCTACTATTAAATATCACGAGCGCAAGCCATATTGCGCAAATAAGCCCAACAAAAGTGAATGGACGCCATCCGATCCACGACAATTAATTATTAATCCGTGCTATTTACTTCACTCGAACCTACATTACCAAGCGCTCCGCGTCCCGCCAAAAACTTAATAATAAATCCCCGACCTCTCGCGTCACTCATCCGCCGTTCCGGCACCTGCCAGCGAGCCGCAAAAAAGGTGTCCTCCTCGAGGTGCTCTTCCCCGAAGCGCGAAATCGAAAATAGTGCGTCCGTACAGAGGAGCTGCAGCGGCAGCCGGAGCGATTGATCGTTCGCAAGTAGCTCCTCGCAGATAGGGATTGGGTAGATCAGTCGGGGCGCCGAGTGAAGACGTCTCTCGGCCGCGGGGCCAATCCCGGGCCGCGGCAGCCACGCCTCGTCCCCCTGGACCCTTTGAAGCCGCTCCGCCTCGCCACCCAGGCCTTTCTAATTCCGGACGGAGGCTGGCTAATAAGCTGCTGCTGCTGCTTCCTTTTTCACGGCTCCGCTGCTTCTTCGGCGGGGCACGTGCTTTCCGCGCTCGAAAGTTCACTTATTTTCGGGATGTACGACGGACCGAGGGGCCAATTATTATTCGGGCTCGTCTCGCGAACGCGAGAATGTTTTGATATTGAATCAGTGCCGCCCAGGCGGACGGAGGTGGATTTGTTTCTAAAACAAAGCAAAATCCCGTCGGGATTGAGAGGCGATTAGCGATTATCGCTCGCCTCGAACAATTTTTTTATCTCGCTCCAAACAGCTACGAAAACCTGTTTTAGAAAGAAAAAAAAATAAGCGCCCAATTAAGCAACGGATCGGCCAGCGGCAACCTGGAGTCAAAGAGTCTCGCCGCATCATCGCCCCGACAAAAAGCATCGCGGCCCCGAAAAGTGTCGAAAACCGGCGTCCGGAGGCGTTGGCCCCGTCGTCGCGCGGCTAATCCCCGCCGGCGGAAGCGGCTCGGTGTCGGAAGGGTGTATTTCTTGTAAAGTATCTCGTTATCGACGCGGCAGCCCGAGGTAACAGCCGTTCCGCAACGGGACACTATCGCAAATAAAACCGAACGCCGCGCCGATTAACGCTTTAATAATAAGCGCATTATCGCGCGCCATTCATCCTGACGCGACACGCGCGCTTCCTGCGCTCCGTGTTTTATTGAAAGACGAGAGGCGAGCGGGGGATTTTTCGGCCCGGGGGCCGGCCTCTTCGCCGGCGACGGATTTTCTGCACTGAGAGAATTTTCGAGTAAAAATTACCCCCTAAATTAGACTAATCGCAGGACAATGCGATTTTCTGGATAAAATTTACTCGAAATTAAAGTAAAAATTACTCCATTAGAGTAAATATTATTCTAAAAGGGGTTAAATATTATCCAGAAAATCGAATTGTCCTGCGATTAGCCTAATTTAGGGGGTAATTTTTACTCGAAAATTCTCTCCGTGTGCGGCCTCGAATTTTCAGTGAATTTTCAATATTATCGAGAATGTATTAAAGATAATATCGAAAATATATTTCGGAATTGCGAATTTTTCGTATAGAAAATCGTTCATCTTCCCTCCCTTGAACAGCGTGTTCAGTTTCAACGGGTTCCCCTCGAATCCCCGCCAACATTCTCCAGGCCCCGATGTCCCCGTCGAAGAAAGATAGACTTTTTATACATAACGCAGCCGGACGACGGAGAAAAGCGAGAGCAGACATAAAAAGCGAGAGAGCAGCCGCGAAAGAGCCGCGGGTCCTCGGGGCGGCGGCGGCGCAGGATGGCGTCGGTTCGATCGGGGTGTCCCGTTACGCGTCGCGTCGGGGCGCCATTTTCCTCCCCCGGCGGCGGCGGCGGCTCGCGCGCGCGCGCGCTCGCGCCATTCACGTGCAGAGAGGGAAAGCGCGTCGCGCTGCCTCCTTACGCGGCGCGGTGTCGCTTTAATTGCATTCCTGGCCGGCGCGCGAAAAGGGCGAGAGCGATTCCCATGGAAACTGGGCCGCCGATCAATCGGCCCTCTCGGCTTTCGCCGAGCGCGCGGACGCGCGGCGTCGGGTGGCGCGGGCCCCCGTCCTCGCCGGCCAAGCGCGGACACCGAACACTGCGATAAGCGCGCGGAGCCGAGTCGCGAGCTAAGCGATTGTTAGGCCGGACTGCGCGCTCGCTGTGCCTGTCATTACTGTCTATTTAACCAGGCCCCGAGAGGAGTATTTTTAGACGCGCCGAGGCTAATCTCTGCCACGGTGACGACGGAATGCGCGATTTCGCGCGGGACGTTTTCGTTGATTAAGTTAATTCGTACCGAGTAGCTGAGATCCCGTTTAAACTGTAGTACTGCTCGGGAAAAGATGGACGAGCTTTTCTCGGCTCATCGGTATTGAGAGCAGGTCTAAGCGAGCAGCTTTAATCCGCTTTAAAATATATTAGTAGCGATACTGTTATTTTTAGTATGAAGATTCTAACGCAGTATTAATGGAAAAGCGCTCTGGAAGCAGATGCGAATAGCTCTCGGCGAGCGAATAATTAAATCCGCTATTTTCGTAATCGCAAAAAACGAATATACGCACAACGCGGAGGTCCGAGGAGAGCTCGGAGCTCTCACAACGGCCGGCACAAAAGGCAAGACACACCGTCAGGTAGTCTTTACGTGGATTACCCTCCCATTAGTCCTTCAGATCGAATCTCCTTAAGCAGTCCACTCAGCTCGGGCGTGAAAAACAGGTAGCGCCGAGAGAGAGAGAGAAAGAGAGCGAGCCTAATGCTCGAAAAAATGCTCTTTATGTGTCAGTGGCCTCCGAGCGTCGGTCTCCCTGTCCGCCTCTGTAATAAGGCCAAATCGCCGATTACACGGTTAGTTAGACGCCGAGAGAGAGAGAGAGAGAGCGCTCCGTGATTTGAGGGCGCAGCCGTGGCCCTGTCATCACCGCGCCGGGGGACGCGCTGCAAGGGCTCGTTAACCGAGGCCCGCGCGATTTATGACTAATTATTTCGCGCGGCCGCGATTCGGATTTCCCCGCGGCTGAGGTTAGATTCGGAGGGACGATATACGCGAAGTAGGCGCGCCTGTTATGAGGGGTTTGTAATCCGCTGGGGGTTCTCGGCATTCGAGATGGCTAGATGGCTTTTTTTTCTCTCGTCTCTCTCTTCTTTTCAGGAAGCGAGGGGTTCTTGCTGCTTCTGCGGGGGAAAGGGATGTTCCCGGAGAGCCTTTAAACAGGATGTGGAGATTCCGAGATGAGATGTATCTCTGGGGTGTAGGCCACTTCCTATATATAAATTTTATGGCCTTCGAATATTGATTCGGAAGAGTTATTTCAAACTTCCTTTGCTCTATACTCTATACCAGCTATAACGCAATTAACACAAGAATAACATTCGAAATTCAATACTTGAAATAGATAGCGAGCGACGCTTATCGGATTGATAAAAATATCGCTGACTCTCTTTAATAAACACATTAATTCTTTCGCTTAATTAACACACACGTCGGAAATCGCCCAATCTTCCTACCCACTGCCCGGCCGTGCATTTCAGCAGAAAATCTCCAATCATCCAGAACCGGCTAATACTCTTGTCCTCCGCGGAAGCGGACTCCTCGCCGTTAGAAAGGAGCGTCACCTTGTATCGCACGCTTGGCAAAACAAGCCCCCCGGCTAAGGTCCCCGCCGGCGGGAGCACGTGCTTGTAACCAAAGCCCCGACAACATCAGCTCGATTGCCTCCTCGTTGCCGACTCTCCTAATCAGAGCGCTTCGATCGCATTAAGCGCCGGGATCGCTTACCGGGGGGGGGCGGCGATATCCCGCGAACACCTCAGCATCCGCCGCGCGATTACAGCCGTTGCTCTTCCGAGAAGCTCCGCGAGTGCAGCGGAGAGAGAGAGCCCCCCCGCTCGCGCGCGATTTTTCGGTTTTGCGACGAAATTTATATCTGCGAGCAGACGTCAGGGCTTTATTGCACGTGGGAAAACGCGGCGCGCAGGTTCCTACGATCGGGTTTCGCTGACGAGGCGCGAGACGCTTTTAGACGCGCCGAGCCGAGAGCCGTGAATGGGGAGCACGATAACAGAGCGCCGTGTGCTTTTTCGCGCCTGGGATTACGTTCGCGAGACGCGCCCGGGGGAGGGGGAGTGAGGAATGTCTCCTCGCGAGCCCGAATTCTTTCGCCAATTCATTTATCTCCGGCTCGGCTGTTTTTGAAGAGAGCCTCGTGAAATTGTTTTTGCTCAATTAGCCGCTGAGCGCTAAACCGTCACAAATCAATCTCCCTTCCCGGCGACGAAAGCCCCTTAGCCGGCTGCTAAGCATCCCCGGGGCTGCTCGTCGTCGCGCAGAGCTCATAATAAACGTCGCGCCTCTGAAAAGAGCATCGCGCGCTCGCGCGCCATTCAAGTGTCGGCCCTTTGTGCAATGGCTCTGTGCTCGTTTTCTCTCTCTCTCCCCGAGCAAATCCCTCGACGGCGCATTGTCAACGCGCCTAAAATGGCGCCTGCGAGGACGTGGGAGTGAGCCGCGGAGCTTTTCACCGGGGCGGATTTTTCGCTGGAAGGCCCCATTGTCGACGGGCGATGTTACATATCGACCCGGTTCATCTGCTGCCCGTTGAATTTCCTTTTTTTATGAGGGATTATGAGCGTGAATTAGGAAGCAGATGAAGTGCCCGGCCGCAGGAAACGGGGATTGACGGGGGAGCTCCGGAGATCGGGACAATCGCTCGAGAGGCGATGATGTTTTGGGCTCTTGAGGCTCGAGTCGGACTACTTGAGTTTTCGAGAGGAGCTTAAGTCTCCGTGTACTAAATGCCTCGAGCACATTTTTTTTTTTTTTAGCTGCTTCGAAGATTTTCCCTTCTCCCGATCAATGTAATACAGCTTGTAATCGAATCGGCGCGCGCGGCTTATTGCAATTTTCATTACAACCCTCCCCTCGAAGCATCCTCTAATCCCTGAAAATTTGCACCTTCACCCCCCCTCCCCATGCCGAGCCCGGAGCTCCCTTCCCGTCCCTATCAGCCGCCTCATTAATCCTTAAAGCGTCCAATTACACCCCAGCAGACGTCCTCTCGAACACTCGGAACAACGCAATATGTCGCAGCGCCGCGCGCGCACAAAAGCGCAATCGCGCCGAAAGAGTGGTGTACGTACTCTCTCTCTCGGCGTGAAATCGGGCTCTCGTCCGCCACCCTCGGCGCACCTGCGAAACTGCTATTTATAGGCCCTGACGACATGTAATCCGGCTTGTCCGACACAGAGTCTTATCTCTGTCTCTCTCTCTCTCTCCTGCGTGAGCGCGAGCGCAGATAGTGCGTCGAAAGAATTCGAGTAGCTCGGCGAGCCGAGGAGAGAAGCGTATAGGACTATATATTGTTATGATTTGGTTGGCCTTTCGAGAAGGGCTTTTATCGGAAGTGCCGACGAGAGGAAGGATTGATTGTTGCTAGTGGGAATTGCCGGTGTAATGATATACCCCGCCGAGCGGAGGCACGTTTTCTTGTTTTTAAGCGACGAGCCGACGAGGGAGTGGGGGTCTAGACATTAGGAAAAAAACAATATATGTGCGCGCGGATGGACTCTCGGCTTTTTGACTGTCTGGCGGAATTGTTGCGAGGCTCAGCGGAAACTGGAGGTGCTTCCATTTATCCGGGGCGCTTCTGCGGAGTAAGCTGCTTCGCCGCGGCTTCGAAATTAAGTCAAAGGAGAAATATTTTCTACGTAACTCGTGAATTTTTTTTTAGCGCGCGCCGGAAGGAGGGAAAATGTTTTTGGAGCGAATTTAATGTTTTGGGTCATTACTGTTAATGATTAGTATAAATTACAAAAGCATTATTTTTTAAGATTTAAATTACAGCCAGAACTTTAGAATGGAGTATCAAAATATACAAGCGCACGTTGTGTAGAGTCACTCACTTTATCCAGTTACCAGAAAACTAAATACACCTGCTACAAATTATAATTTATAAATCATTATTATTATTAAATGCATTCTTCCATTCATAAATTTTATCGAGGAATTCTCTTACTATAAGTATAAGTATCTTTCATTGCAGATTTCAGCATTTCGGCAACTAAAATATAAAAATTTTTACAAAAAAATGAAATAACGATGAAAAATCTGTCGTCGGGGAATCACCTTATTCGATTAAAAAGCAAACTCAAACAGATAATAATTATCTTGTTGAAATCATCAGCGCTCCATCCGAGATAAACATGAACCACCAGCATCAAAATGAAATAGAACCAACGACATCGGCACTGGAAAGCCGTAAAATTAGATGGCTTAGAGAAAAAAAGTCCCCCCCGGCACCGTCACTCCTCTGCACGGCAGCTCCTAATTAAATCCCCGAAAAAACCGGTTATCTCTCCATCCAAGAAAGTTGCGCAATAATAATTGGCTGCTGCGCGGACTCCTCTCCATCTGTCATCGTCGCGGGGGTGCGACCTATAATTTATAAACTAAGGGGTTGTTTGCCGCGGTAATTGCTCGCATAACGAGCCGACCTGGGAGTACGTATATATATACCCTCACGGACGAGTCACTCAACACCTCGAGTGTAGCTCGTTAAATTCCGCAGAAGCTCTTAATCGTTAATTCGATCTCCATCGGGAGAGATTTCGAACCGCGCGGCGGCTAATCCCCTACGAAAGCTCGTGGATTTGTCGAGTGAGACAGAGAGGGAAACGGGGCATAATGGGCCCGAACGGACACAATGCGGACAATGGCTTGCGCAAAAGGCGGACCCTCGACTCGTGGCTGTACTTTTCACGCCCTGCATCTGCACTCCGGATGTGTGCGGAGCCTCGGGGTGAAGGAACACACGCGAGAGAGAGAGAGAGAGAGAGAGAGTTGTTGCTTTTTTTAACAGCCTTTATTCAAACCATATAGTATAATTTCAAATGCGATGTTTCACACTCTCCAAGTGCGCGAGTACAATGTTCGCGAGCTGCTGCATCTTTATGTAGGCCAACTTGTGTGTTACAATTATTATGCGCTTTGTGTGTGTCTTTGTGTTTAGTCTATATTTTTATATCTATTTTAAAAACGGAGAAGTACGTCTAAATAGAATTTTACAAAAAGTTTAATGCAATATTGTAAATAAAAAAACTGAATACCTCGGTAAAATCAATATTTTAAACGAAAAAAAAAACCAGAACGAAAGAAGATTAAAAAATGAATTGATAATTTTCTTCATGACAATCTTTTTCATGGTCTTTAAAACCAGATACAGAATTAATTTTGACAAGCCTATTTAGACAAAGTTCTTCGCATACTATAAGTAGATCTATGAAATATTTAAATCGAGTTTATACTTTATCAAGTATTCTTGCATTTCTAACGGATAAGCAATTCGTTAAACATTCCCATTATTGCGAAAACATTTTTAAAATAATCAAAGTACTTGAATTACTTATTTAAGTGTGAATAATAAACTTGAATATAACAGGAAATAAAAGATTTAAACAAAAAAAAAACAAAAATTTTAGTTTCTACAGGAAAGTAAAAAATTTAGTACAATATAACAAAAAGACTAGATCATTTGTACTAATGCACAAGTGCACGTGTAATTAACAGAGTAATAATTTAGCGAATCGGAAATCGCAGCTCGTGGCTCGATTGAAAAAACCCGCTTACTGTCTTGCCTTCCTCAGCTTATTTTCCGAGCGCGAAACACCAACAACGCACAAATACTTTTTTTCAGCTTTTTGAATTACGCTATTACACGAAAATTGTGTTATCGACTTAAGCATAAAAATACACTTTTGAAATTTTTGTTTTTTACGGAATCGAAGAAGGTCAACGCTATTAATATGTATATAATGAATTCTTGCTGGTATCGTTTAAGTGTGTCAAATTGACTCGATATCCTATAGTTACATTAAATACCGTACATAATATTTCAGTATTTCCATCGCTCAAATCCAAACAAACTGCCTAGTGTTTTTTTCTTCCAAATTTGGACGCTTTCAATTCATAATCGCTGGAATGTGGGGCACTAAGCAGCTTTAGTTTTGCTCCGCAAAAGTTTCATACATGTAGTATAACGATTTTTTCAAGTCTCTTTCGCAGTTAAATCATCTATATAGTTTTATGAATTGACGATATTGACATTTTCGAAAACGATATGTGATCATGAATATATGCTATATCATATGTATATATAGAATATTCTCATATATAATATAATATAATTACATACATCATATATAATATAATTACATACGTATAAGAGAATCGTATGTACACAAGAAATATATATGTATTTATATTTACTTAAAATTTTATTTATATTATGCGCTTGGAAGACAGAGGTTTATATTATAGATATGCATGTTCCGCTTTTGCCACATCGGTATAATCATAGCTTACACAAATGTGTAGGGTTGAATTTCCCCTATTATGTACAAAGCCCATATTTTTCTCCATGCATACCCATTGCACTTGTAGTATTTTTTCTCTTTTTTTATTATACAACGTTCATTTATACGTGCTAAGTCCACTTAATTTCTTAATTTTTTTTTTCACGTAGTAGCATATATTCGAAACATTTGCTTTTAAATACAAACTTTGAAAGAAAACAATGAGCTCATTAAATGATTTGCTCTATATAAATCAGTATTTGCTTTCATTATATAGTCTATTTAATATTAATAGAATAACATTATAGTTTCTTTAAATATATTTCCATGATTTAGCAACAATCTATTAATTCTATGTAGCTTATGGTAATGGATAACAAAAGGACTTTTTCTGTGAACATTAATTATAATACTGTAATAAAATAAACGAGTATCTCTATGAAACAATAGGAAGAATATAACTTATACAAAACATGAGTATCAATGGCAATGACTCCTACAAATTAACGGAATCGTAAGCTACTGATTTAAAATGTCGTTTTCATTTTATCAGCTTATTACAGCCAAAAATTGCAGTGATATTTACGACCGACTAGAGTACTGTTCACACCGTAAAACCCAAAATAAAAAAAAATAAAAACACGAGCCAAAAATGCAAGAGATGGAGGGACAAAAAACATCGTCGAAGGCTATTCTCAAAAATTGCCTGCAATTTCAACGTAGCTATACGTACAACCTTTAGAGTTTGCGATTAGCCGTTTGTTTCTCTCGAGAACGAACAGTTTTTGTTTTGTTTAATACCTTAATTAAAGTCTATATCGGATTATGAATCGTGTTCGATGTCGTTACGCCACATGACACATATTAATGATTATGGATAATTACAGAATATTGCGACCGTTAACGTGCGTCGAACGAAAGCGTCTCGACGATACAAGTATTTTGAAACCGCGTTCGATTGGGCGTAGGAGTGTCCAATTTACTCCATCGTGTCGTACTTGACCTTCTTGACCTTGAAGTACCGCCAGCCGGCGTAGCCGGTGATGGTGAGCAGGACGGCAGCGGCGAGCGTGGAGCCGACGGCGACCGGGGCGGTTTCGTCGCGTTGGCCGCGGCCGCGGAGCGCCGTGCAAGAGAACTCGTCGGCGAAGTCATTGTTCTTAAATTTGAACGGCTGCAGCTTCATGTCCCTGCGAGATATTGCGGAATTAGAGATTATACAAAAAAACAAAAAGATTTTATCAAAAGTAACAGAATACTTTCATTAATTGCAGCGGAAAATTATACGAAAGTAAATTTTTTATCATTTCAATTGTAATGCTTATATATTTAATATAAACGTTCAAGACAATTTATTTTATATAAATAGAATAAAGCGAGGCGAGAATCAAAGCTATAGTCAGAACTTTACTGATTGCACGATTCAATGAAGTCTATCACGTCAATTATGTCATAAAGTATACGGGACAGCTCACAACATATGGGACGCTACAGCTGCAGTTAAGTCATTCATATTTTTGTCCATCTGTAGCTATACTAGAAATACGATGTCGTTGCGGTTAATTTTACGCATTATTTTAGTAAAATAAATATAAACCATTTTTTTTTCAGCGAACGAGAAACAGAGCGCTTTAAAACAATAAAATTTTCTTAAATTTCCACCCATTAACTCGAGGAGAATCACTCAAATTACCTCAACAAAACGCTGGCGTGATTTTTCCCGTCGGTAAGCCGGACCTTCACTTCGTCCTCGCAGGAGTACGATTTACCCACGGGAGTGGGGAAGAGCATCGAGGTGTGCTTCTGGGCGGAGCTCAATCTCACAGTCTTGTCTGGAGGAAAGGAAAAGCAAAAAAAAATCAATCGGCCGAGAAAATTTTCTCGCGCGCGCGCTCCACTTTCCCCGGGAATTTTACGGCTCTCAATTAGGCTTTATTTGCATAATGTGAGGCCGTTGCTACTTACTGGGCTGGTCGATATGCTGGAAGTGCTTGTCGCTGGAGTTGTAAGTCAGCTCGATTTTATCGACGTACCATCTCTCGCCTCCGGGAGTCTGAAAAGCGCCGCCGAGCGAGAATAAGTTACAAAATTATTTACACGAGGGATATTCGCACTTTAAAAAGGTAGCATACCTTGGCGAAGCTCCAGGACAGGACGTAAGCGTCCCACTTCAAGGACATCGTGACGAAGTTCTCGTTGTCGCAGAAGCCGGTGACGGTTGCGTGTTCCGGTACGTAGATATCCGCTTCCTGGAACGTACAGTTTCCGAGCGATTAGATACTTTTGCTAAATTCGCTGCCGCCGTTAAGACGCGGCGCGTTGTTTCCGAGGAATCGAGATGTTATTTTTAAACATGAAACTTTATCCTTCAAGTTTATAAGTTTATTCAATTTGAAGCATAAAGTTTACTGTTAGGATTTTCTGCGCGCACCAGATAATCTGAACTAATAACGAGTCGAAGATTTAACTGCAAACTCTAGCAATAGCGAAATTTATTTACTTAACAAAACGAGTTTAAAACTAAAATTACTCGACTAAAATTTAACGTTCATTCTCCTTCGTAAGTTTAAAGCACTACTTTGCTCGAAGCAAATCGGCTCCCCCGTTAAAAAGTTATAACTACAAAATATAAAGCGAAACCCGTACCTGCTCCTCGCCGAGGGTCGTCTTGTACTTGACGGTGATGAGCGCGTCCACCTGGAGGAGGATGCAGGCCTGGCCGTTGCTGCCGTTGAGCCGGTAGAGCGGCGCCTCGGAGAAGGTGCGCCTGGGCGGAGTGGTGGGCTGGGTCGTCGTCGTCGTGCGCTCGACCGTCGGTCGCGTGGCCGTCGCCGCGTTCGTCGGCACCGTCGTGCGGATCTCCGCGTTTACCACCGGCTGTCGAGTGGGAGGAGTTTCGATTAGTGATGTTACTTTGAGGCTTTAATTAATGTATTTATTAAGCTACTTGGCTGCTCTGATTGTAAAGTGTTTTAGTGGGTAGTAATTTTTAAATAGCTTATTTTAGCTACATTTTAGATTAAAAAGTATATAAAATTTTTTTTATTACTTAAGAAAAAGGATGCGGTAAATATTTCCGTTTTAAAACTGCAAAAGTTTTAATTGAATTTGAGAAAGGAGTATTTAATCTTAAACTTTCGAGCGTAGTTTTCGAAAATAAAGGTAAAATGTCACGGCAGCTCACGTAGCCGCGGACCTTCGAAAAAATCAATATGACATTCAGCATTGCATCCACGTATACCCGATAATTGATTGAAAAATTCTTTCAGTTTCTTATTGGACTTGATCATTTTCAGCGGCGATAAAAATTTCATTTCAATGAAAAATTTTCATCGCGACAGATAGCAATAAATAGTAAGAGTTAGCTGTGATGTGTAGGTGCTTCATATTTTAACGATTTCTCGACTTAATTTTAGCAGTTACGTCTATCTTCATTATGCAAATATGAATTATCTTCTATATCTAGAAATGTCCAGCTATTTTTGCATCTTCTTAAATTTATTGCTCTTTTTTTAACAACACCAAACAAAGGTAAGAAAGACGCGAGAGAGTTCAAGGCATTTTCGTGTCCTTTATTTGCAGCAGCACATATTATACCTTCTTGGAACGTAAACCGTTCTAAAAACTAATAAATTCTTATAATGTTTAAAGATAACAGTTTACTGCATTTTAATTAAGCATTCGTAGCCCTTATCTAACTTCTCAAAACCGCGAATTGCGCAACTTTGATTAAATCTAAAAATAAAAAATATCAAAATCACAATTATATTATACGAATATACGAGCGAGCAACTTAATTTCAAATTTCGAATGGACCCATCAAAACTCATCGTTTTAAACCGCCGCCTCGCCCTCGGCAAACTTTGCAATTCGCCCCTCTGGCTTGCGACTTTGATCGAATCGGCCGCGGCCCATTCAATTTCCCAAACTCAATCAAGCACAGGCAATACAGCCGAAATCTTATTTGCCCTCGACGGGGCTCGTTTTCACCCCCGTCGGCGCGAGAACGAAATTAATTCGGCGCGCGGAGCCGTTAAACGCCATCGATTACCGCCGTGTCCCTCCCCGCGAGAATCCTCGATCGTCGTAGGTGTCGGTGACGACTCGAGGCCGCCCACGCATCTCTCTCTCTCTCTCGGGCGAATTCTCGCACGCCGCTTGCGCGTCAACGTCGGACGCGAGGATTAGCCGCGACGCGCGTATACCTACTACGGCTTCCACCCCCGAGGAGCACGTGACGCTTGATTCGATGGCGGGTGTCTCGCGGTTCGTACACCAGCTGAATTTGCAAACGAATGCAGGGCGCTCTTCGCGGCGGATTAATATATTTCATCGGGGCGACGAGGACGCTGGGAGAAGTACTTTTTCGCGTACTGGTGGAGATGAATTTTAAAGGATCTTCTTTTCTTGGGGAAGGAGAGCGGCGAGGATGGATTGTGAATGAGAGTTTAATAATGCATTTTGAGGGATTTATCGTCGACGGAGCCATTATTAGAACTGACGGAATAAAAATAGTTCGTTTGTTACTCAGGGAAGACATTTTTTATGCAAATATTTATCCGTTCAATTTAAGATCGATCAATATTTCATAGATATATGTATTGAGATAATATAAAATAGAAGGAAAAACGCCTAATTATAGAAAACCCATTTAAAAAACAATAAAATTTCAAATTCGCCCAGCAAAACAACTGTGCAATTAGCTGCAAACGAAAACATACAACGCCGCGGCACAAGTATTCTATTAAAAGCCAGTATATTTTAAGGAAAATATGAGTGTCAAGCCCGGACACTTGTTACGCTCCCCGGGGCGGCTGTCAGCGCGCGGAGCGCGTCTCGCATTGCTTATATACTCTCCGGCCCTAATAATTCAGCGTGTCTCATTACGCTCCTATTTTTACGCGTTCTCCGTCTTCGAGCCGGCTCATTTGGGTATCAGATTCAGCGCAAACAAGTGGCTCTCTCGCTCTCTCTCGCCTCGGCTCATCCTTGACACGCAGCGGCGGCCGTAAATCAAAGGCGAGAGAGAAAGAGAGAGAGAGGGAGGGAGAGTGAGAGAGAGAGAGAGAGACTCACGAGAGGAAAGCGAGTGGGCTTAGCCAGATCGAAGATGAGCGCGGCGCTGCGCTTGGTGGTGAAGGGCTCGTCGGTGTCCGCCTGCGTCGAGGGCGGCGGCGACGGCGGGCTCTCCGTCGTCGTCGTCGTTGTGGTGGTCGTCGTCGTCGTCGTCGTCGAGGTCGTCGTCTGCGTGGGCAAGGTGAGCGCCCAGCTGTGCAGTGTCGGACCCGTCACTGGAATCAGAAAGAGTCCCTTATCAGAGAGTGTTCGAAAAATTCAATTTTTAACCTTGAAAGGTTTAGGCCCAAAAGGGAGTTTGTCTGCTCTTGTCGAATTTTAAAGTGTACAATAGTTGGTATCTTTGTAAATAATCTCTAGTGAACCATAAAAAAAAAAAAAACTAGCTAAATATCGTTGAACTCTATCGAGCGAAGAGATAGAACGTTCTTTAATAGCGAACCAACCCCTTACGCCTTTATAGGTACGTGATCCTTTATCTCAGTCGATAGAGCAAGTCACGGTCTAAATTTAAAAAAACAGTTTTCGAAAAATTTATAATAATGTATTTGCAATCCACAATTTGAAGTAAAATTGGACAACTCTGTGTCGTGATTCAAAATTTTTCATCAGCCAAATGTTATCTGAACTAAAGGATCTATATTCACAACAGGTTACTTTACATGATTAATCCTTCTCAAAATGACAATAATTCTCTTAAAAAAAACTAGGAAAAGAAACTAAAAGATTTTACACGTATTTTAGACTTTTCCGAGACTGAAAACTGATCTTTTCACAGATAAAACACACCTACTTCCGCGAAACGGATCCTTATCTAAAGCCAAAGCCACCCTTCTCATTCGACTGAAACCGAAACGCGAATTACACCCGAGCAAATAGAAGAAAAAAAACAGAACCATTATACTCACGGGCGAGCAGAAAAAGGGCCAGAGTCATCGCCATGTTTCGGCTGGTGGTGGTGTTCGTCGTCGTCGTCGTCGTCGTCGGTCTGTTTCGTCGACGGCAGGTCCGACGGCTCGTTCGGAACTGTTGGCGAAGGCTCTGGGCACGGAGCGCGCCGTCGCGAGTCCGCCAGTCGGATCAATAGCCCTGCGCGCGCCTTTTGCTGCGATCGGGAACTGCCGCTGCCTACGCGCCACTCCTTCCTTCTCTGGGGGAGGGGGAGGCGAGTTTGTGACACACACTACCCGATTTTACTCCCGAGGAAATTGCACACACTGATAACGAGGGTGATTTTTTGGGCTGCGTCGGCGGCTATTTCGGCGCTGGGATGCGAGTTCGCGTGGGAGTCCGAGCCAATTCAGAGTTTTGCTCAATGGCTTCGCGGCTGAGATGTAACTTTTACGATTGACGTTAAAGGGTCTCTATGTCATTTCAGCTTTTACGTCAAATTTTGAAAGATATAATTAATTATTTGTAAATAAATAAATAAAATTTTATACGTCATAAAATTAAGATGGTTCTAAAAAGGCGAGAGATATAATTTAAAAGTTACTTGCCATGATGCAATTTTTATGTGGTACTAAAAATTTGAATTATTAATTAAATAAACTTCATTTATTTTATGAAAATCTTTTTTAATTTATTATCAATTTTAGAATCTTATTAAAAATATCATTGTGATTTCTCAAAAAAGAACCTTATCTCCTTCCTTTCGGTAAACCAGATTGCTTTTCAACTTGTCACTTTTAATTTTAAATAAATAAAATTAAAATTACAAATTACAAGGATCCTACAAACAGTTTTTGCGAAACTAATGCTCCCAAGCACGAGTCAAGGCATTTAAAAAAATCTACAAATATTCGAAAAGACCTTCAAATTACATATAAATTGGGCTGTTTTAATGCAATCAAATAAAAGTTTATTGAACATGACTTTATTGTGACCAAAATAGAAAGGTTTCTGAAACTCTTTAAAAATAATCAACATTTCCAGCGGTATATATCAATTGCGATATAATATCCACTCCGTTTAGCCCAAAATTCAAATTTCCAGAGAAATGCAGGCATTCCGATAGTAGCGCCCATGTTGCCAGAACCATCTCAATGCCACACACACAGCTCGTTCTCAAATACACAATCCCCTGCAAAAAAGATAATAAAGCTGTACGTGCACGTTAGAAAAACAGAGCAGAGTGTGAGAGATAGAGAGAGAGAGAGAGAAAGGCGGCTTATATAGTTATAAACCTGCCGTTTATTGCGCATGAAAGTGTCCGCTTGATTAGCAGCGTTCTACAATTTCAAGCCTTGCGTTTAGACCCTCCGAGCAATGTAGAACAGCAGCCGAAAAAATATTTCTCGAACAAAACGCCCCCGTCGCAGTGACGTTCATTGCTCATTCTCTCACTCTCTGCTCATTCTTCGCGGAGTTCACAGCTCGTATACACAAAGTCCGGGCTTTCCCCCGATCGACAATTGTACACAACGCACCTTCTTTTTCGAACGCCTGTGGAAATTCCCTGCGGTAACAGTCTACGAGATCGATCAGAAGAGGACGGTGCTTAGAAACGATGAAGCTCGCTATTTTCGGAGTTTTCCTGCTCTCTGCGACATACGTCGCCAGCTTTCCCAATGGTGAGTTTGTGACGTGGTTGCTTTTTCTGAGAAACCCCTTTTGATTTTTCTCGCGATACTGTGAAATTCGTTTTGGTTGACAGGACCGCTTTAAAGAAAACTGGGTGTTTTAAGTAAGAATTTCGTTTTGAGGTTATATCCGTTGAGAAAAATGGATATTTGAAACGTTTTTCTGCGTAGGATTTTTTTATAATGCTGGAAATGATATTGCATCCCCTATGTATGACTTTGCCATACGTTGACTGCGTCGTAGTTCTTGACCGCACGTTTGACCTTTTCTATTAAGCACTGCCTTGTGTTAAAATAAAAGGCTCAGAGTTAAAAATTTGCATTTTTATTTTACTTATTATTGACCGTGAGTTAAAGGAATTATTTTATCAGTTAAATTCTATATTTTTCTGAATGAATTATTCCAAATAATTTGTTAAAGTACTTCAATCATTAAAGATTTTTTATACTTTTTTTAGTATCTGGTCCTCCACCTGAGCCACCTGCCTTAACAAACACAACTACAGCAATACCTCCTACAACAAAGGTAACTACACCTGCTCCGACAACTACAACTATTGCATCTACAACTACAACTTCAACTACAAGTTCAACTCCAAGTACCGTAAGTTTAAAAACAATTTTAGGGTAAATTATTTTTTTTTATAAGAATCACTTTAACGAAATTAATTTGTTAACAGACAACTACAGTAAAGCCTACAGAAAAAACTACTACTGCAAATCCTACAGAAAAACCTACTACAACAACGACACCTATAGTACCATCTACACCAACCCTGTCTCCAGAACCTAAACCAACATCTGCTCCCATTCCTGTAACTACAGCTATTCCTCCATCACCAAGCCCATCAAAACGACACTTTGATGGTCTCAGCTTCATGGGTATGTTGATCACTTTTGCTAGCCTAGATTTTTCATGTTAAAAAAAATTATATTAAATATAAATGTTTTATAGGTGGTATCATCTTGACAGTTTGCATTGTTGGAGTAAGCGTGGCTTCCTACAAATTCTACAAAATTAGAACCGACAGAAGTTACCGCACTCTCTGAGACTATGCATTGATCCAAACGATCTAAAACTACTCAAAAAGATTATTGGCACTGCAAAGTGTGTGGAATTCCAAGATTAATCACTTAAATTATAGTAATATTGTATTTTTTATAAAGCGTATAGCATCGTTTAATGCTGAAGTGCTCTTAGTGTGTTTAAAAGAAAATCATGTGCATTTGTATGATTGATCTTACCTGATCTGAATTTTCGTATATTAGGTTTAAAATTCTAATTTAGAGTGAAAGTATTATTGATATGAAAAGAGAAAGTATTTTATTAATTTGCATCTACATGTTTATGTGCACTGACAAGACATTTGTGATTTGAGCATTCATCGGTTTGAAGAATCTCAGACTATTAAGTGGCTTAAATGGTTTTAGCATCTTGATTCAACTCAAATGGCATTTATTCTTTGGACAAAGAAAACTATTCAATGTATAAATGGTCTTCGCGTCTCGATTCAACTCAAACGACATTTATTCTTTGGATAAAATAAACTATACAATGTATAAATGTATAAAATGTATGTTACATTTTTTAAACTAATGGTCAAATAAAAATACATAAAGAATCTGAATAAAACTGTAGCGCCTTTTTTATTTCAAAAGCCCAAAATCAATAGCGACTAGAGACTCGGTACCGAAGAAAATCCCTAGATGACAAGTGGGGAGCGGCCTAATAATCCGCTATCAGCTCCGTAGCGGCGCGCGCAGACGGTCGAAAGTATAGGGGGCGTACATCGGAGGAGTATACTCTGGCGGACCTGTCACCTCATCAGAGCCCTCGATCCAAGCGTTTTTTAAAGGTGCTGTTCAGGTGATAAACTCCAAAGTGTTTCAGTATTATTTACAAACGCGTACGTCTCATTCTACCTTCATTCTAGAACGTCTTTTCTTTGCGCTCATCCTCACCCAACGCACCGAGATACACTTGCATGCATATATAGAAACCCTTTTTTAGCTCCGCTCGTATCGAATGTTCGATATCACTTCAGCTCGCGGAAGAGTCCTTTCCTCTCTTGGTTCTTTTTATTTTGCTCACACGCTGTCATTCACGATTTGATGATGTGTCAAATGTTTTTGAATTCTAATTGAAAGATTCTGTAAGGCCCGGAGCAGAGCTGCGAGATTTGTTATTGATCCAAACGGCCCTGCTGTCTATACTTGTATGTCATATATGTATATATTAAGTGCATATACTGGCGTGTATGTGCATATGTACTTGGTTCCTTTGTATATTGTGTGTAGACATTTTTTATGAGACTTTATTTAATTTTGGCTGATAGTTTAGTGTACTTTAAGTGTATGCTGTTGCTATGAGTTCTGATTTTTTATCTAAAATATTTTGATTTAACAGCAAAAATGACCGACTCTAAATATTTTACCACTACTAAGAAGGGAGAAATATTTGAATTAAAGTCAGAGCTTAACAATGACAAAAAAGAAAAGAAAAAAGAGGCTGTGAAAAAGGTATGATTTTTTAAATACTTTATTGATTTTTGAGACATTTTAGAATTTTTTTATCAATATAATTCATGAATTATTTTTCAGGTCATTGCTTCTATGACTGTTGGTAAAGATGTTTCAGCACTCTTCCCTGATGTAGTGAATTGCATGCAGACAGATAATTTAGAATTGAAGAAATTGGTGTACCTTTATCTGATGAACTATGCAAAAAGCCAGCCAGATATGGCCATTATGGCTGTCAACACATTCGTTAAGGTAATGTATCTTGAAATTCATAAGTTTTGATCACACTTGTCGATGCACTCTAAATATATAAATACATCAATTATTTATATATTCTTAATGTTCTCATGCTTTTTCTTTACTTACTCACATACGTTTCTACTCAATACATAAAAACATTCCTTCTAACTTAAGACTAACAACATAAAAACTGTGAAATTAAAAAATCTCTCTGTTTAAAGGCAAGTTACAGAGAAATTTTAGCATTTGCTTTGAAGTTGTAATTTATCATTTTTACCAGAATATCAGTTTCTCTGTAGCTTGTCTCTAACATAATGCAGATTGCGCTTGACAGTAATGTAAATTGTGTTAAGCCAGTCTGTATTGTAGTGTGTAGGATAGTATGCTCTGACGGTACAAGATTGGATTGCTTATTTTTTGAAGGGCACGAGATTGAAATTTTATTGATATAAAGTAGCTTAATGTGACCTTGCTAAAATAGAGAGAGTATTGTCTGTAAGGAAAGAAAACCTTTCACTGTAATGTACATGCACTTGAAAAACCAAGTCCAAAATTTAACACAATATAGTATTTTAAAAGCACCAAATTGATGTTTCGCCAGAGAAGATTTACAGCAATGCAATTTTGCTTAAAAAAGTAATATAAAATTTAGAGCATTGCTGTCCCGTGTAACAAGTTTCTAACTTTTTTAATAATTTAAAAATTCAAATATAAAATAATCTGATATATTTATATTTAATTTCTGTAAGCATTTTGATTACTTTATTTAAATATATTTTAAATAAATTTAAGTTATTTCAAGAAAAGTGCATGAGCACTCATCATTTGTGTCTAGTCGTAGATCACAATGCAATTCTTTATGTTTGGCTTGGTCAAGTGCATGTATATACATTTTATTTGCTAAATATTAAATTTATAATTACTTATTCTCTTTAAGGAACTGAATAGTTCAGTTTTAAAAAGTAGATTAATTGCATTAAGTTACCTAGAGATTTCAAGTAATTTTATTGTAATAGCTTAATGAGTATTAACTAGTGTTTGAAAAATATTTCTAAAAAGGCTGTTTATTGATGTTGTGATTGATGAAAATTTTACTTTCTGCTTCATGTATATTTATTACATGTTTATAAGATTTTTTCAAGATCCAAGTTGTTATCCGTATAATAAATCGTGCTCTTTAAAAAATGACTGGTTCAAATGCAATGTGATTTTTTTGTCATAAATTGATACGTAATTAACTAAAATAATAACAATGGTGACGGTGACCAATTTGACATTTTTCGTTCTGACACGCAAAAGGAGCTAGCAACATCTCCGATGACTAAGGTACCATATCATTTTCTATACTGTCAAATTCTTGAGTTGACATAGATAGCCATTACTGTGACTAGACTTGAATCCCTGGCGTGACCAATTTTTGCGTAGGACTGCGAGGATCCGAACCCGCTGATTCGTGCATTAGCTGTTCGCACCATGGGTTGTATACGAGTCGACAAGATCACCGAATATCTGTGTGAGCCTCTGCGAAAATGTCTCAAGGACGAGGATCCTTATGTTCGAAAGACTGCTGCCGTTTGTGTAGCTAAGCTTTATGACATTAATGCCAGTTTGGTGGAGGATCAAGGATTTTTGGATCAACTCAAGGACTTGCTTTCAGATAGTAATCCAATGGTAAGACATTTTCAGGTTAATACTACTGTCTAAAGAGCTTTTTGCCCATTAAATAAGTTAAATAAATATTGGGCTCGTAATCGGAACGATCCCGCTTTCTGTCAAAACTAAAATTGGAATACCACTATATTACAAGTGTCTGTTGCCGAAGCTGTAGGTCCCGTCCAGATTTGGAAATTGGTAGCGTAAAAGTAGACAGAAAAATGTATTAATAGAGATTTGCCTAGAGAACTTTCTAAGAAATCCAAAAAAATGTAATTTACTCAAATATGTGATTTTCAGTTTAATACTTATTACGTTGTACAGAGCGATCACCTTTAGCGCTATTTGTTTGTATTTGGCCTACTTGTATAAAAACTCTTGCCCGTAAAATCTTAAAATAGAAAAAAAGGAAAAGTAATTATTTACTCAACAGGTAGTTGCAAATGCCGTTGCAGCATTGTCAGAGATTAATGAATCCAGTCCAAGTGGACAACCACTAGTTGAAATGAATGCCCAGACCATTAACAAACTTCTCACAGCTTTGAATGAATGTACAGAATGGGGCCAAGTATTTATTCTTGATTCACTTGCTAATTATTCGCCTAAGGATGATAGGGAAGCACAGAGTATCTGTGAGAGAATTACTCCTCGTTTAGCGCACGCGAATGCGGCTGTGGTTTTATCAGCTGTAAAGGTAAATTGGCTGAAATTTCATCTTTCTTTTTATGCTTTTCAAGGAATAGAAATCATTTCTATTGGTTTTTATAATGTAGGTACTAATGAAATTAATGGAAATGCTTCAATCTGAATCTGATTTTGTTGGAACGCTGACAAAGAAATTAGCACCTCCGCTAGTTACTTTACTGAGTTCTGAACCAGAAGTGCAATACGTCGCCCTCCGAAATATCAATCTGATCGTTCAGAAGAGGCCGGACATATTGAAGCACGAAATGAAAGTATTTTTCGTCAAATACAATGACCCGATCTACGTAAAGCTTGAGAAGCTGGACATCATGATTAGATTAGCCTCACAAGCTAACATCGCACAAGTATTATCCGAATTGAAGGAATATGCCACAGAAGTAGACGTTGATTTCGTGAGAAAAGCTGTCAGAGCGATCGGTCGCTGCGCCATCAAAGTTGAACCGTCTGCAGAGCGTTGTGTATCAACGCTTCTTGATCTTATTCAAACAAAGGTAATTATCTGACAATATTATTTTGGACAAGTAACTACTTAAATTTCTCTATGTTAATTTTCTGCTGCTTGCAGGTTAACTACGTCGTACAAGAAGCAATCGTAGTAATTAAGGATATATTCCGCAAATACCCGAACAAGTACGAGAGCATAATTTCGACGTTGTGCGAGAATCTGGACACGCTGGACGAACCCGAGGCGAGGGCTTCCATGATCTGGATCATAGGAGAGTACGCCGAGCGCATCGACAACGCGGACGAATTACTGGAGAGCTTTTTGGAAGGTTTCCATGATGAAAACACACAGGTGCAGCTGCAGCTGCTTACCGCCATCGTCAAGCTTTTCCTTAAGAGACCAACGGACACGCAAGAGCTGGTGCAACAAGTTCTGAGCCTTGCCACGCAGGACTCCGACAATCCAGACCTCAGAGACCGAGGATTTATCTACTGGAGACTGCTCAGTACAGATCCTGCCGCCGCCAAGGAGGTCGTGCTTGCCGAAAAGCCGCTGATTTCGGAAGAAACGGACCTCCTGGAGCCGACGTTGTTGGATGAGCTCATCTGTCACATTTCTAGCTTAGCTTCCGTATATCACAAGCCACCTACAGCGTTTGTTGAGGGTAGATCTGCAGGAGCCAGGAAGTCACTGCCAGCTAGGAGTAACTCTAGTGAAGATCCAACGAGATCGGCACCTCAGGCTCAGGTTATTCCTGCGCAGGACTCGCTGATTGGCGATCTGCTTAGTATGGATATCGGTAATTATAACAAAATTCTTTATAAAGTGACATTTTTTTTACGAATTTTGTCAACTAATTTTTTTCATTTTAAGGCGGTCCATCAATCGTTACGCCAGCACCTTCTTCTTCATCGGGAATTGGCAGCTCATTGGACCTTCTGAGCAGTGGCCTTGACGGCATTCTTGGAGCAACAGAGACAACCGCTCCATCAACAGTATCTCAAAGTACAACGGGACTACTGGGCGACATATTCGGTTTCACTCAAGGCACGACGTCTTATGTAGCGCCAAAAGTCAACTGGTTACCGGCAGAAAAAGGAAAAGGCTTCGACATCTGGGGAACGTTTTCGAGAAAGTACGTAAGACTGAAAGCTGGGCAATTATTTGAAACTCATTAATCTCTTATTGTTCAATAGGAGTGGTCAGATCAGCATGGATATGACGTTTATGAACAAGGCGATGCAACCAATGGGCGGATTTGCCATTCAGTTAAACAAAAATAGCTTTGGTTTATCACCAGCTTCTCCTCTGCAAGTCCCAGCTCCTCTCAATCCCGGACAAAGTATAGAAGTCAGCCTAGTTTTATCAACGGTGGGAGCAGTGCAACGAATGGATCCACTAAACAACCTTCAAGTCGCCATTAAGAACAATATCGATGTCTTCTACTTCGCTTGTATAGTACCCATGAATATTTACTTTACTGAAGACGGCCAGCTGGACAAACGAGTTTTCTTGTCGACGTGGAAAGACATCCCGGCGCAAAACGAAGTATGTATTCATTTGGAAGAGTATTTGCATTACGGTATTGGATTTGAATTTCATATTTTTTTAATTTGCGTTATAGGTTCAGTATACGTTATCTGGTATAATGTTAACGACAGATCAAGTAGTGTCGAAAATGCAACAAAATAACGTCTTCACAATAGCAAAAAGGAATGTTGAAGGACAAGATATGCTGTACCAGTCATTAAAACTCACGAATAATGTTTGGGTGCTTGTAGAATTGAAGATTCAGCCAGGAAATCCAGATATTTTGGTAAACACATAAATTAACTATGTAAAATCTTAAAAATAATAAATAAAACTAATGTATATAAATTTTTTTTACAGGTATCATTAAAATCTAGATCTGTGGAAGTAGCATCAGGAATCTTTCAAGCATACAATGCTATTTTATATTCGTAAATTTATAATCATTCCAATTGATATTCAAGTTTTATGTACATTTGTTGATTATGATATTATCTAGTGTTGGTGCCTGATGCAAACGAAAATTTTTAAAAACGCATATTGCAAGTTGTGTAAAATTTCAATTTTAATAATTTTCATTAATAAAATGTAAGAAATGAATTAAGGCATCCAAATGCGGATATATATGTATAAAATATACAACCAGTTTATTTACATACATTGTTGTCATTTTATTACCTTCTTAAAAACTTTATAAATTAAAGTAAAGTAGTATGCTTTTGAAAATACTACAACTTCTTTATTTTGTTTGAATTCACCTTTATTAAGAACTTATTAAAATTTATCTTAATAATAAGGAAACATTGGCATGGGAAATAACTTAAAAAACTCTTCTGGTATTCCTCTTTTTTTCACATTTTTCTCTTTTTTATTTATTGAATGGAAAATTTATTGAATAAAATTAGCACTGAACCTTTCTTCTAAAGGAGCAACCTTCTGTGAGTCGTGCTTTACCACCCGTAGGTGTACACAATATCGTACGGCAGCCGTCGCACTCAACTGGCCTTTGAGCATGCGAAAAAATAGTTTTAATAGCGTAGCAGCCTGGGCACTTTACATCCATGAAGTAGCTATTTGGTTTCTGAACCAACCTCTTTAGTTTGTGTTTCCTTTTCTCATCCTTAGGAGTTGGATGCAAAAAATCTTTTGCTAACGGCATTCTGTAATAAAAAATATAATTGATTAGTGATCTAGATTAGTATCAATTCAAATTAAGAATGCTTTCAGACAAGGCTAAAGCATGTTACAATTTATCATGTATTGCACATCTTGGCATCATAAATAGTAATCAAAACAATATTGTAAACACATAGCTCAATCAGTAATAGTAATACGAAGCTTGTATATAAACAATGTTTTTTTTTTTTTAATTTAATAAGTTTAAAAACTTTAAACATAGTCAATTGCTGCCAAAATATCGTCAGCCTCAAAATGGACGTTGGTGTTTCAATAGTACAGGTTAGGAAGTCGGAAGTAACGATATTTTTTACTTTTACCACTTGGCAAAGGATGTAAATAAACACTGTAAATCGCACCTTTAAGTAAATGCGAATTTTGCAAAAACACACGAGGAAAGCACAGTAATTTATCAAAAAGTCGTGAATCGAACGAGCAACAACGATGCAGCCGCCTATTTTCACATGTGCACCGTGGATTCTAGAACACTTCCTAAGGCACTATGAGCCAAAATTGCAATACCAGATGATTAATTGATTCGAAGCAAGTGCTTCTTAACGGATACTTACATGAAGTACGCTTTATTTTACGCAAAATTAACGAATTACAACGCCAGCCACGTGTTTCTTATACGACGCGACGACATGGAAAGGAAATGGAGGTAGGTAGGTCGTTGTTACGTCCCGCCGCAAGAGAGCGATAATCGATGTAGATAGCCGACTCGCTGTTGATTTCCGCGTGGTCCGATTCCTCGTACCGGGATGTTCTACACAAATTGTATTTGCAACCTTGCAGCAATGAACAAAGTTCCTAATTGAGACAAGGAATCAGACCAGGCAGAAATCATCAGACAGTTGGCCATCTATCTCGTTCATAACGAATTAAAAAAATGAAATCAAAAGGCAGAATTGAAATTAAGTTTTTTTTATTGAACTAGATAAACCAATGATAAACGTAAAATAGATTTTAGACTTAATATAACATTTTACATTATAGAGAATAATATTTTGTTTTTGGATAGAGTAGCATTGATTACTGATACACGTAAATTTAGAATATTAAATAATTAAAATTAAATTAATAATATTTTAAAGAAACTATTGATAGATGAACAAAAAATTCATAGAAAAATATACACAGCGTTTATGTAAAATTAAAATATAAAATCACAAGACATAAAATAACAATAAAATATGAAACACATTTCGCATTCACTGTATATCTATTATATTGCCATTTATACAAGAACATCTGTACAGATTTTTTTTTAACGAGACACAATATTCAGTGACTCTGTTACATTAATACAACTTGACAATTGCTGTTTTCCTTTGTCATCCACTATGAAAGTTGTTAAAATTTGAATTAATGCTATGAATGAGGATTTTCTCCACGTGGCTGAACAAGCAGAAGCTAATGATTCTTCTTGTCTGGCACACAGTCCATAATAAGCAAAATCGCATAATGCAAATCTAGCAATAATAACAATCCTACTGATATATCATGGGATATACATAGCTTACATACCTATAAATTTGCGTGATTATTAATTATTACTAGTACGCATTTTGATGGAAAGTAGAAAACAGATTTTTTAAGAAAACTGTAACGCTTCCATAAATTATGTAATCACTCGTCAAAAAGGCAAAATTGAACAACCTTTATAAAAATTAGAACAAGTTTTTCAACTCTTGTTTATCTGAGCAGAACGCACTTTGCTATCCCACGTACACTTTCATAGGCATCATTTGGAATACCACAATCACATAACTTTTAATAAATTTTAATTAATAAAAATTATAACTCGAACGCAAATTTACTGTTCATGAGGTTTACAATTACACTATACAAAAGTCTCTCAAAAATCGGGACAATTATCCTATCAGTCACTTGTTTAATTTCGTACAAAGACAAATTGAAATCGAGGCACTACTGCAAGCAAGCTTGAACCTTTTCGATCCACTCTTGTGCTATCGCGGCATCCCCTGCGCAGAAGTTGTAAGTTCGACGATTTGTGCGAAGCTGAAATAAAACCCAATTCATTTCAGCATTATGTGAGAAGTTTTGGAATAAATGACTGTTTATTAAGCTTACATCGAAAAATGACTTGTCATCTGTCTTTTTACCAGGGGCTTGCACCGGAGCTGCAGGAGTTACCGACACCACCTCCGCAAGATCTACATTTTACAAAGTATACATTTAATAGATTGAAAGATAATGTATTTA
The DNA here is from genome assembly GCA_900474385.1 of Ormyrus pomaceus. Lineage (NCBI taxonomy): Eukaryota > Metazoa > Arthropoda > Insecta > Hymenoptera > Ormyridae > Ormyrus > Ormyrus pomaceus. The sequence goes on along the minus strand of UCOM01000029.1, from coordinate 308,060 downwards.
TAATTAAACTTTACCTATATAACCCTTGCAGTTTGAATCCTCCATCGCATCGTAATATCTAAGTTGATGCTTTATTGAATCCAAAACAAACCATCGTTGTTTCCATCCTTTCAAAAGTGCTCCGCGTTTATACAAATACCCCTCATGTGTTCTATTTTCGGCTACATTACTAGAGAATTGTTCGTAATATTGTTGCGATGAAGTTTGTAATGTCGTAACACCTAGACGCAGATGATAGAAGTTTAATTATTTATACTTTTTTTATATCTTACTTTTCAAATAATTCTCATTGACTTACTCGAATTAACGCTTCCATTGTCGCCTCCTGTTCGAGTAAGCGTATGATTTTGTACGTTGTCCGATCCAACAGCCTTGTACTTTGTGCAATTTTTCGAAACAGAATCAGCGCATTTGTCATGGCATACATGTCCGCAGTCAACGCATCTTAAACCAGCTTTCACAGGACCCCACAATACACCCGAACACGCGTCACAGTGCGTAGGTGTAGCTGTATCAAGTCTTTCGAACCTTTACAAACAAAATTAATGCAAAGTTAATTTGACCATTCTGCTTTGGTAAAGATTAAAACTTGTTTGATGTTTTATTACCTGTGAGGATGAACATAAACAGAACTTTCATTTCCGGATGTGCTTCCTCCTGCAAGTTTTCCTCTTAAAAGTAACTCTAACGTGGAACGTTTATGAATTAGTCGCCCGTGATGTCTTACTAGCGCTGTACTAAATGAAGCGTGTCTCTGTAATAAATATTAATGTATTATTATGAAGTTTAAAGTGCTTTCACACATGAGTGTTTTAGTACGTACAGTTAATGAATCAGTATTAGGTAATTCGAGCTTATCCCACAACACTTTCCATTTCTGTGGTAGATGTCCCAGCTCGGTCTCTAACTTATGAATTTCTTCTAATAGATGGGTAAATTGATCCGGAACCATTGAATTAACATTATTATATCTAAAATGTAAATAAAAATAAGTTTAAATTCAAGAACTTAATAATTCAAATAAAAAGAAAAATTTTTAAATGCCTTACCCCTGAGTAACAACTTTCCGGTTGCTCTTGACGATTCCATCAGCAGCTTCAGACTCTTCTTCTTGTTGCGAGTCTTGTTGAAGAATCTCTAGATCGTACGCTGGGCCGTGTGCTAATTCTTCTTCTAAATAGTATTCCCATATGTCTAAGCACGGGAGATGCGATACCGGTCGAAGGATTGGGTGTTCCGTATTTGGAGTGTACAAAAAGTTATAAAATAAAGGACACCTAGCATGCTGCTTTTCGATGTAATCGAATACGCTTTGACCCAAGTTTGATCCGGTATTAGTGCCAGCGAATCTTCCGCCAGGATAAATGGTTTCGTCATCACTACCCGTGTCTACGCCTGAAATGAAACAAACTAATAGAATGATTCGTATTTAGAAAAAATAACGTTATTTATATTTTTGACAATAATTAATAAATAGGGTAATCAATACCTTTATGATGGCTCGTAAGTGATCCTCTCTTGTCCTCTACCGCGGTGATTCCACACTCGACTCTATCAAATTCGCAGTCGAGCAGGAAGGTTCTGAATCGGCAGGAAACTGAATGATAGGCTAAAAATTTGAGATAGTAGTCGTTGAATTCAAAAGCCAAAGGAAACTGCCTTTGAATTTGATGAACGATATCAAGGAACTGCAGGAACGTCGGCGTGAAGTTTGTGGTTTGCGAATTCGCTGCGAGATTGCTGCGGTGACCAAATCGATGGCCAAACCCAAGCCACTCCTTTTCAATTAAAGTTCGAAAGCCTTCGATCGTTCTGTAGTGCGGATCTAAGCACACTTGAGCAATAGAACAAACTGTTGCCGTAGTATCCCATCCGTCTTCCAGACAAACAGCCACTGAAGAACCTTGAAGATCCATTAAATCGATAACGGCTCCGGCGAGTTGCATGAGGCTTTGCAATTGTTGCAGCCATTCTGAATTCTCTATTAACCTATAAATTAAAAAAAATATTTTTTAAATATTCATTTAGATGTAATCGTAATCTATTATTTTTATTTAGAGAAGAATGAAGCAGAAAATTAACTCACTTGTAAAAACTGGTATCAGGTTCTATATTAGGTGAGCTTGGAACGCATGCTCTAACGAGTTTTTTAAACGCAGCTTTTGTGTGCCTTACATCATAAAACTCAACAGGTATAAAATCAGTTTTAGGTGCTGACTCAGCTTTAACTCCCTTTAAGAAATGAGAAGAATTTTAATAAAAATCACTTTGAAAAAGAATATTTCTTAACAGAAAAATATAATACCTTCATGTGCGACTTTTCTCCGAGAATATACAATGCAGCTTTTTGGAATGTATGAACACATTCTGTGCCGCTATCAGAGTCAGCTGAATGCCTTACAGTTCCTCTTTGGTTTGCTGATGTTAAAGAGGCTTGAGAACTTTGCCTTTTATCTTTTAAGGAACCCCACCTACCAAAATTTTTGGGTCCTTTACCACCAGAGGATCTATAAAGAAAATAAATAGGTCAGTTAATCTAAAAAAAATGCATATTTAACTTAAAATTTACGAATTCAATCAATATTTACCCTAAAGTGCCCATGGCCTTATTAAATGGATTTCTTCGAGACTGTTCAGGAGTTGCATTTCTATCTTCAGCCGCTAAAAGAAGTGAATCAATACTCAAAGAACTGTCAGACATACCCCAAGCTGAACCTTGTCGTAATATAGAGACAGGAGTGGATGCAACAAGTGCAGTAAGATATTTCTCTTGTTCCAAAGATGATGTACTTTCCGATGAACTCGCTAATATTTAAATATTATAAGTAAGAAGAATTATAAAAACGTTAATTGTACAATAGAAAGAATAAATACCTTTGAGATTTCCAGCAGATGTTGGGTGTGCTTTTAGCATCCCCATGACGCTTTTGCCATGATAGCCAGCACCTCTGATTAACAGAGCTTTTGTTCGTGGATGACGCCATGTCACTATCGGAATGCGATTATGTCTGTACAATCTACAAAACCTACGAATGCTTTCATCAGATACAGAGGTAGGAACTATAAATAGTGCGGGATAGCTTCTGCATATCATATAGGCACAGTTAACTGAGGTCAACCGAAATGGCTCGTTTCGCCTATTACTCTGCGGACCATTTGAACACAAGCCAAGACGATACCAATCTCTCACATAACTCCGCTCTGATAATCGCTCTAGTGTTTTGGCATCTGTTACAGGAGGAACAACGATTCCTGGTATTTCGAATTCGTCAACTGAAAATAATATCGGGTAAAGAAGCAATGTGAAAATAAACATAATTAAATATGCATTTATAATGTATCCTACCGCTTAAGTCGTCATCATGACTTAAATCATTATTCTCTGTTATTGGTAGACTCATTCGACCAGGAGATGTCATGTACTTATTATTACTAGTGAGATTCATGTTTGGCAAAACGTACTTTTGCCTTTTTGAGGATTGTTTAGGTTTAAATCCGGCCTTTCTAGCCGTCTTTAAAAGTGTTTTTTTGGCGAAACCCCTGTTACAATGTAAAAAGAAATTACTTCCTTGAATCCATAAAAGTAATAATAAAATTGATGAATAATGGATTTCTGACTACTCACTTGAGAGTTGCATGTTTTTCCTTGCCTTTATTATGAGCAGTGGGAGTTACCAACACTTGACCACTAAAAGCAAAATGGTGAAAAATATGCGGGGGATTCCGTGCCTTATGAACTAGTTTCCGTAAAGTCTCCACATTCTCAGGTGTCACCTCCTCATCGAATGCCAGCTTTATCAATTGGAAGGTGCATGATCGAAGCTGAAGCCCTTCCTGATGACATTGATCAACATGGGCCAAATGTTGAACAGGAACTCGTTTTTCCTTAGTTAGAGACGTTACTGGAAAAGCTCGAACTACCATCTGCTCGCAAGCTGTAGTAAAATTAAAAATGATAAATATATTTAAAATTATTTAAAATCTGATAGTTTGGAAATAACTGAATTTACCGAAAGGATCACAAGGGATTCCTTTGAAAATAATTCTATAATTTGTAAGAAAGATTGCTCCTTCTGCAGGTAAGAAAGGTGGCGTTTTTGGAAGACCAGTTAAACTTTCCTCTCGTCCATCGGGTAAAAGGTATACTCGTAAACCTTCCATTATAACTTCTTCGCCAGGTAGCATATTTGGTGTCAAGATTTTCGGCTAATAAAAAAAAATTATTGTAATATTTTGTTTTGATAAAAGTAACGTATTAATAAAAAAATTAGATGTTTTACCTTCTGAATAGGAGGTAACCGCTTGCTTTCTCTGTGTACAGCTTCTAATGTTTCGATATGCATGTGTACAAGACCGGGTACCATTTGGTGAAGGCATCTGACATGTTCTGCACTGACACCACCTTCTGTGCATACTCGATCAACGAATCGTGACACCATCCGTATCACCGCACTACCCATTTCACCGGGATCAGTTTCTTCAAAGCCTGATTCTGCATCACCACTATCGCTAGCAACACTGTTAAATAATAAATTTACCAATTATAATTTGACGTTTGAATCTTGAAGACTTTATGGGTTATTTATTAATTCTTAATCTTGTAAATAATTTTACAATATATATATATATAATTTTAGAAAGAGACGAAAGATAAAAAAACGAATCTAAAACGATTAATGACGACTAAGTGATAATTTCTAAACACACGTTTAAAAAAGACGAAGAACTTATCGAAATGTCGTGAAAAAAGAAACCATTTTCTTGTTTGGCTTTTAAAGACATTGTAAATCTTAATTGTATGAAAAAGTATCTTTTTAAATTAAAATTTACAGCATACCAACATTATGTATAAAGCTATACAAATTAAATTTTTTATTACAAATTAATGTAACACCTGTTTGTTATGCTGTTGCTTGCTCGTTCATCATCGAAAATATGATCTTGCTTATGAGCCTTCGCTCCAATGTCCAATGGCACTAAGAGATTGACCATCCTATTGGCGTAGTGAATAGCTTGACTATAAAGCGTACTTTCTTCGCTCGAAATCAGTTCGCGTTGCTTTTCTAGACTGATAGATGAGGCTATTCTCATCTGCTCAGCCGCAATTTCTAGAGCCGATGCTTCTTGACCTCGATAAAGTAAGGATCGATCTCTGATCAAGAAGTCTTTGTTGTCCCTCGGGCTTGTAGGACTCAGCACTCCATCGTTCAGTCTTGCCAAAGTATTTTCTCCTGGCAGATACAAGCGCTTGATGTCCTTTTGAACGTCTAGATAAAAAGCATCCTCCCAAAATTGTTGATTTTGCCAAACCGCATGTTCCTGCATTTATTAATTACATAAATATAAGACCGAAATTTTATGTAAATCTATATTTTTAAAATTAACTTTGCAATATTTAGAATTTTGACAATAAGACTGGAACTTTTAGAAATTACAGCGTACATAACTATTTGCAAATCTTGTTCTAGTGGTTAAAGTGTTTGATTAATATTATTTAACTTGCTGTGCAAGACGAAACAAATTAATGGTTAAGTTAGTATCAATGTACAATTATCAGATAATCGCTACCTTTATTTTCTACTTTTAATTTTAAATAAATATAAATCTTAATCTTTAAGTTTATATTTAAATATCCGTCTTTACAGTGATTTTCACGCTCTTATAATGAACTTAAAAGATAATCTCTTAAATCAAATTTCATATTCAGTAGTTTATAACAGTGAATTTTGAATTTGTATTCATTTTCTTAATTGCAATTAAAATTACATGATTGATAGTAACTACTAATGACTCCCTAAAAAAACCCACCTGTATGCATGTATAAGCAAACTGAATAACGCCAGTGCACAGTTTCCTACAAAAAGCAGCCGCCAACGGCAGAAGGGCCGCAGCAACGCCGTGCTCATCCATAGAAGAATCATCCTGCAGGGCGCAGTTCATGAGCCTCACAACAAGATCAAACTGTTGATGCTCGAGCATGGCCTTGTTGCCGACGACATGTTGAGAGAGCTCGCTGCAGAGCGCGAGTCTTGCCGCCTTGCTCTTGAGAGCGCGCAGAACCGCCGGGAAGGTCTTGCGCGCGTCCGAGATCTTGTTCTCGAAGATGCAGTTGATGCAGCTGCGCAGCACCTCCAGGCGACGAGCCGAGTTGCTCACTAGGTGCCGCGTATCGTGCACTATCGAGATGTGCGGCCCTGCTGGCACGATTCGTGGCTGGATTGGCCTCAGAGATGATAGTCTGTGAAGCAGAAAAATTTAATGAAAAAATAACTATTAGGATTTGTTAAAAAGGTTATAACTGTCAATTTATTATCATTTCGAAGATTAGCAATTTATTAAACGATAGTCACCTTCGCGAACGTAAAAATTCATAGTTCTATTTTTTTTTTTTTTTATATTTACAGCCAACCCAAGTCCTCTTTTCGAGTCTTATACGGCTCTGCATTGTTGCACTTGCGTGCAACAACGGAGACCTACAGTTTATAGTGGATTCCGAACCACTAACTTTGATATTATTAGACACTTCAATAGTTCTATGATGTATAAAAGGAAAAAAGAATAAAATTAAAAGTGCAACAAAAACTGGAAATCTTGTGATATTAATTAAGTACTAGAAAAATTAAAATCTAGAACGGAAGATGTAATGAGACGTCTTTCTAATCTCATCTGCTACTACTTACGCATATTTTCATGAAGCACTCAACGGTTTAACATGAAGAATAATTAATATTTTAACTGTAATTTTATAATATTTCTAAAGATTTTTGTTAAAAAAATAATATTCGTAATAAAAAAAAAAAAATAAATAAATAAGAAACAAATAACAATTTTTTAATTTTAGTGGACTGTTACATTGAAGCATGTTTTACGAGAATTTAACTACAAGTTTTCTCGAAAAATAATTAAATATTAGTTTTAAAGTTTCTGAGTTCAAGAAAAAAAATGACGGCAATAAGAGTGTAAAATTGAAGGTCATTTCAAAGTTACAATTAAAAGAATGTAGCAATTACAAGATAACAAGATTTCAAGCGCATTGCTTTTTACGTTGAAAACAATTACGCAGCGCTGTAATCACCAATAATTTAATTTTCAAAAACAAGATAAAATCTATGCAAGCATAAACAAAGCCTTTGTACGGAAATTTCACTCGGAAAAATGCTTGAATCAAAAGTGCTGATGACGCGGATGCACGTCATTAACTAGATGCGACGGACTGAAAGTGTCGATGACGTATACGCGTGTCATGAAAAAAAAATCTTTTACTTAATTATGCACTGGAATTCAATTCGAGCGTCCGATCGAGTGCGATGAAAAGTGTGGAGGTCGCTGAAAGCAACAAAAGATGATAAAGCATTGTGTATGCGCGAGCGATAAAGAAGTAAAACAGCAGAGGCGCTTTTTAAGAGAAAAAAAAACTTAACGGTTTCGTGAGTACCGAAGCGTTGAAAAAATAGGCTCGTTAAAATATAACTAAGCCGTTGGGTAATATAAAATTAATGAACGAAAATGCGCGAATTAAACTATTTCTACGATGAGAAAAATATTTTCATGGATAGTTTGGATATTGAAGCAGGATATTATAACATTCCTGGAAGATGATGCATAACTCTAATTTAAGAGCCATTAAAACGTAAAATGAAGAAAGCAATAAATTGAATTTAAAGAAATAATAACTAGAGGATGAATAATGTGCAACTAAAAATATCGTCAAATAAAAAGATTATTGCAGTTGAAGTCTTCATAAGCCAAAGCTTATGTAATGCTTCGAGTTGAATAAAATTTTAATAAAATTTTAACGAACCTGACTTTGAGATTGCTTTTCGCTAGACCTTCATCAATTATCGCTTGTACCGTTTCAGGATTTATGCGTGGAAGAGGAGGCTGATGAATTCTCGCGAAAGCTCCTTCTGGAGGCTTTAAAATCTTTTGAACGTACGGCTGTGGATTCGGATTTTCGTTTGTATATAATTGTTGCGCTAATTCCTGAATATGAGTTAGTAGGAGTCCTAGAAAATAATTGGACATTTAATTTTTTGAGTGTATTTAAAGAGCTAAAATTTAAGTATTGAAAGCTTACTTTGATCTTGTGCTTCCTGTTTCAATTGATCACTGAAATTACTGTACAGTTCATCCCATACATCGCAAGCTCGCCAAGGTGGACCTCTATCAGCAATAAAAGAAGTGAAAAACATGCAGTCTAAAACTCGCGTTGTGAAATCACAATCTGTCAAATTACGTTCTCCAAGAAAAGCAGCCTGAAATTTGTAAATAGAAACCTTTGAAATTCAGAGCAATTTTTCCATATTTCTTCTGACTTACTTTATGAAATGTTATAACTGGTTTGGGATGGATGCGAATGAGTGTTAGACAACTGCGATAGCCCTGCAGTAATTGCGCAAAGGTTCTCATAAAAACTGCGCGAAGTTCCTTGTCTAGCATGGGCGGGTGTGGTGCTCTCGTGGCAAGCGGTGGAAACGCGTAATCGGCACAAGCCAATTCTGGTTGTAAGACTAATGATAAAGCATCCTGCGTTTGAGATAAAAGAGGCTCTGGTAACAGGGAAAGTGATACCCCATCAGGTACCATAATTGAACCACCATCTAAATCTGCCACAATAACATCCATCTGGAAATAATTCATTTTTTTAAATTTTTGAAAGCAAAACTGTTAGTAGTATGTAGGTTGGTTTACCAGTTCTGCTACTTCATATTTGAGAGAACTGTGCACACCCATGATGAAAGGTGTTGGTGTGCTTAGCACTTCGACTAGAGCAGCTGGCAAAAGTGGAATGTATACATGAGTATAACGAAAAGGATACATAAGTGCTGTGAGAGCTCTACATCCTTCTGTCAATCTTGAATAACTTGCTGAATGGAATAAAATCTTGTGTTCTGTCATGACAGCACAGAATAATACCAATACATTACGAATACCTATAATTGAAAATGGAATATGTAGCAAATACTCTCTGATTTTAAAAAAATTATCTATTATTTATAAGTAACATATACCCAATTGTTGAAACAACAAATTAACACTAGTATGAGTAATTGGAAGAGAAGGATGAATTGGTGGCTGTAATGCTTGCCGATCACCTGCACCAATGCTAAAGCGAACTTGAGGTCCACCAGCTGGTGGCACTTGTATGCATCCCAAAATATTACCAACTAAAGTTTCTAAAGGAATTTCAAGATTTTCCACATAAACAGTATAAATAATGCCAAGACAATTCTGCAATATAAAAGCATTTATGAGCAAAAAATCTTATAAACAAATGTATAAAAATAAAATAAGACTACTTACACGAAATGTTTCAATGTAATCCAGTCTTGATACTAAAACCAAACATTTTGGGGCATACATAATGCTGTGGTGAGCAATGGCAGGTAGTGTTTTAACAACCAAACTACGACTGTCTCCATCTACTGGATCTTCTTCTTCGTCCACTGGTTTGCTTGGTGTTATGGACACAGTTTCGTTGAAACACATGCATGCACAGTAGTGCCGGTTTGCATCTATATCTGTTAATACAGATACAAAGAACCGAGGTTCTTGTCTTTCTGTTGACAGAGCCCATCCTTGTGGTTGGCAAAACTACAAACGTATGAAAAATAAGCACGAGAGAACTTTGAAACTAATCTTTATACTAGTTTTTAAAAACTAACCCATTCTATTCCTTCAATAAATGGAGTATCAGACCAATCCTTTTCTGGAAATCTTTGTAAAATGATGCCACTACTTGTACCGCTTCCTAAGCAATAAAAAAAAACCCTATTATTTCACAGAACACAAGAAGAAGATCCAAAAATACTGTTAACAGAATACTCACTCTCCTTTTCATGATGGTACCCCACGATGACAAAGTAGTCTGCCAACCGAGACATCTCGGTGTACTCGTGGGGCTGAGTGGGAGTGGTTGTGTTCAACATCCCACATAGGGTATGTTACTTGCGGTATCATGGACCTGCGACTCTTGGAGGCAAGCCAAATGTTCTTCAACTCTGTGGATCAACAGATGTCAGAGTCTCCCCAGCTACTCGTATAGCTCATCGTAGCTTTCTCTATTGCATTCCAACAACAACTCAAACACAAACCACCACCTAAAGCACAATATTTCCAGCACAGAGCTGCTTTCCCTTGACTTCCAACAGCAGCGCTTTGCGCACGGGGTTGAAAGCGCGCAGCCACACCCCGAGTGGTATCGGCCGTTTCAGTGTATAACCTTGTCTGGCCGGAGCAGCCTCACTTGCATTATCGGCTCGCGTCTCACGATGTCGGCCTAGCACTGCTTTTTCTACTTACTGCCCGACAGCCACGAAGACGGTGAGATTTGCGTTGCGTGAACGAGAGCGACAGAAATGGAAAGAGCAAAGCAGCCGCTTGGCGCACAACACAAACTGACAAGCTAAAAAACGAACAACACACCAGACAATGTATGCGCCGCCGCCGAGCAGCAAGTGGAACGATGATCCGCGCTCTTTTCATCCGCGCCGCGCGCAGCTGCTATATAGTTCCTCCGTCGTAGGTCTTCTTACGTAGTAGCTGCGTCTTTGTCTCAGCAATGAGCACTGTATTGTATTGTTTGTTTTGTATGGGAGAGAGCCGAGTTATTGTGGATACGGCCTGACAGGGAGTCTGAAGTGTGCCCGCGTCGAAGGCGAGTTTCGCTGAAATAAAATTCAGATATAGCTATCAAAGAATTAATATTTTGGACTATAAAGAATTATTACACTTCGCAAATTAGTATTAGTAAAAAAAATTTTTGCTAATAAAACAGTTCTTTGTCTCCCAATAAAGTTTAACAGCGCATTTCCTCTTTGCAAATCGTATCGATAATAATAATGTTGATACACCCTCTAGTCCTAGTTGCTGATTTATACATATTTTATTAAATAAATAATTTAAATCTACTTTTGTACACTTTTGTGTGCCCTTGTATATTGTATTACATTTTTTTATATATTAGTTCTAAGTGACTAATTCTCCGAAAATAATACTTTTTTCGTTATAATATTTAAAAGGTAGTAGATTTAAAATTATTTTATGTTCGCTCGTTTAATATTAATTTGAATATTCCCGCTGTTTTGGACTATTTGAACGGACTTTATTCTGTCCGTCAATACCAACTTGACGATGTTAAGCGTTAAGCTGATGGAGCTCCAATTCGGAATAGACCTTTTCTTTCCTCTGAAAAACTGACAAGGCAATCAAGTACGTAGAACTTACTAAAGATCTTTATTTATTTAAAACATCCTTAAATTGTTATTAAAAATAATATTGTCATCGTTTAAAGTAAACTTCAACAAACATTTTTATATATGTCGTAACGAAAGTTTTGCGAAAATTTTTTAAGAATAAGTCGTTCTCTGTGACTCGTTGAACCATACATCTTAACCTTAAAATTATCATATCTAAAAATGCGTGAAATCAATGCCAATATATTTTACTAATTTCTCAAACTAATCATTAGTATATTAATAATATCCCTATGAGAAAAATGCAGTTTTAATTCATATATATTAATTTTCTAGGATGTTGATGCCCAAAAAAGATCGTGTTGCCATTTATGAATACCTCTTTAAAGAAGGTGTTATGGTAGCAAAAAAGGATCCTCATCCAAAACATCCAGAATTGGAAACTATTCCCAACCTACATGTAATGAAGGCTATGCAGGTAAGAAATCAACAATCATTTTTTTTAATTAACAGTATTAAAAAATGTTTCAATCGGACTTCTATTACATTCTTATTTTACTAAATATTATTGTTATGTTAGAAGTATTCTACAACTGTACAGATGTGCCATTTTCTTACTGAAAGATTTTGTTTATAATTATCTATTACTATTTAGGACATTTAGGATTAGTAGTTCATTTCAGAAAAAAATATCCATGTATTTACTAAGGTTATTTTTTGCAGTCTTTGAAGAGTCGAGGCTATGTAAGAGAACAGTTTGCCTGGAGGCATTTTAGCTGGACTTTAACGAACGATGGGATTGAATTCCTAAGAAATTTCCTGCATTTGCCACCTGAAATTGTACCTTCGACACTCAAGAGGAAACCTGCATCAGAGAGTGCCAGACTAAAGCCTACTGGTCCAGGACAACGAAGCGAATTCTCTCGACCGACCGAGGATCGCGCAGGATATAGACGTGGACCGGGTGGTTTTGGTGATAAGAAGTCCGATGTTGGCGCCGGTGCTGGCGAACTCGAATTCCGTGGCGGTTTTGGTCGCGGAAAAACACTTGAATAAATGATTTATGTTTTTATTTTTTTATTTCAAGTATTAAACAAAACTAGTAATTAAAAAAATTAAATAAAAACATTTCTATAAAACATCTGACTTTATTTTTTGAAATACATTATTTTATACATTTTTTCAAGATTAAATATCTTCAACATTTAGCTAGCAAAAGAACATCAACCAGGATTAAATCAAACATTTAAAGATCTTAAATATCAAAATTTTGTAATGTACATAATCTATTAGACTAAAAATTATTTTTTGTAAGTAATTACTTTGTATACAAATAAGATTTTTCTTTGTACCTTGTAGAAGATATAAATTCCATAACTCTTCTCTTCAAACAAACATTCTATTTGCGCCTAACAGAATCTAATTCATACCTCTATGCTTAATACGTTGTGTAAATTAATGTAACTTCTATTATTTAAATAAAAACTTATATTATTTATTTTTTATATGTTTGTAAGTAAAATTGAATTGTTCTTTAAAAATAGGAAAATTGTTTCAGTATAAAATAGTTTTTCTTAGCTTCAGGAAAAGCTTTGTTGCATCAATTTGTGTATAATTTATTCATATTGCACTATTACTTACCTACTCTTTTTCATTAAAATTCAAAGTTAAAGTTAACTGGCTAATCGCGATTATAGAATCTTTTCTGAATATTAATATAGATTTTGAACGATTTAATTAACTGTAATACAAATCTTAAAAACTTTATTAACATTTTTTAAAGTGTCAACAGATAACGTCGCGCTTCAAAATACTGCGCAGCCTTGGTTAATTATAAACATATTCAGATTAAAGGGCAATGGGCTTTAAGCTCTTTAAAGAAAATGTATTTCTGGTAACCGGAAATTGTGGTTTAGACAAGATTTTAGTCATTAGAAATCTGACAAAAAACTCACACCGCCCGATTGAAATAAAGAAATCTGAAGGATAGTTTTTTGCAACACAATTTATTCAGAATTGATCGAACGATTTTTGTTTTAGGCTACTCGAAAAATCAAAGTTAATGATATATTTCTGTTATATATAAAGTACTTTGGTAACTTTATTTACATCAATTAAATTGAGCTTTACGAAAAATTATTACTGGAAACACTTTTATTTGCTTTATAATAGAAATAACAGTATATAAAAGATTCTGATTACTCTTAAAATTAAATGTTTTTTTAAAATTCTTTTTAGAATATACTGATATGATACTTCTTTTTATAACAACATAAAATTTTCAATTATTTATACGTTTTATATATACATATATTCTTTTTGAACTTCATTGAAATTCTATACTGTTACAGAACTATTAACAAAGCTGAGTAGAAAAGTATATTTAAAGCTAGATCAACAAAATTTATCACAAAAATGTTTCAGCACTCATTAAATTGTTTATGACCCTTGAAAAAAATCTTATATGTAATAAAAAATAACGATCGAAAAATATTTTCATTGAGCAGGAAATATCGACCGAAGGTTGTAGAAAAAAACTAATATAATAACACGAAAGCATGTGCAAGTGTAGTGTATCGAAATTAAATGCTTTTTGATTCAATCATGTTTTCATGATTATTTATTACGATCTTAATATGCAGAACTTCCACTTAAAATCCTTTCGTAATTTATATGCAGAGTATTGTATTATTAAACTTTTTAAAAAATCCATGAATTTAATTTGAAAATTAATATTAAATTAAAGAAAAAATTTAATTTAATCATGCGCAAATATTTAAAAAATTATAAGGTCGAATATACTATTAAATAATAAGATCCAATGTGCTGCTGAAAAACTTGAATTTTGAGTTTTTTTGATAATTTTTAAGCAGAAACGATTCTCGAAAACTTTTGATAAAAACATTAGAGTGATTAAAATTAATACTTACCTGCAATGAAATGTAAAGTAAAAATTTGTGCTCGTCATTTTTTGGGACGAAATATTTATTTAGAGTTGGTGAATCTGAGTCATAAATATCTTTAAATTTATATGTAATGTATTAATTTTATTTTACCAACAAAAACATAATATCAACTTAAATATTCACTATTTCTTAATCTGATTAGATTCCAAAGTTACGTTTCGGCTTGACTTCAGACACTTTGAAATTTAATTCAGTCTCAAAGTACAATCGTGTTATACATCACATTTTCAAGATATACACAAAACATTTTTAAACCTCGATTCACAACACAAGTAGCAGTTAGAAAGAAGAAAAATTAATTAAGCTCTTAACCTTATGCAAGAAAAAATATTGGCAAATAATAAAATAATCGGAATTAATGGTCTATTTTTTACTTCAACATATTTACTAAGATTTAAAATTTTGGAATTTGTAAAAAAAAAAAAAAAAAATTGTGTAAAATTGTTTCCATGTATTTAGAATTCAAAAGAACAGAGTCGCAAAAATTTAAGAAATCAATAGTTTTGAAGAATATTTGAATATATAATTTTAAGTTTGACGTTTATTTTGCATTTTAAATGTAATAACATTAAAACATTTTATTCATATTTAGTAATTTTGAATAAAAATTTTACAAAATCTTTATTCTTAATTGTATTTAATAGCCTACTTTTTAATTTTAGTCATTGTCTATATGAAATCTTGGATTAGTGCTTATAAGCTGGTAGATTAAAAGTTTGATATACATACTTAATAGTATATCTATTAGCCAAAAATGACCATGTTCTTTTAAAAATTTACAAATGGCAATGGTAATTGCAATGGTTATGTAAATAATAATGATAATAATAATATAATACATTAACTAATAGAAATTGTTACATTAATAATAAAAATTATAATTATAATTATATTAATAATAGAATGACCAGTAAACTCTGAAACAATGTGAAACGGTCATATAACATTATATAATATCCGATTATTCAAATGTACATTTTTCGTTTACTCTGCTTTACAATTTTTTCATTGAGTGAAACGAAAATTATAATACTAGCTGCTAGTCTGAAACTATGGTAAATTTTCGACATCACTAAAAGCACTTAAGTGACGTCCATTTTTCATGGACTTTTCGATTGTTAATTTTTTTTCTTGCTCACGCGATCTAACATAAAAATTCTTAACTAATAAAAAGGAAATAATAGATATATATCATAATGTAATGCTCCGTTTCTTGAAAATTTGGACACAAAATTTGTCAGTCATTTAAAAATTAATAATTTATTCATTATACACATTCGCCTCCACTAGACAATAAATAAAAACGATTATTTGCACCTACATACGCAGAAAGAGAACCAGGCGAAGTTTTTTCAAGTATAAAATTAACAATGAAAAAGTTCAAGATCACAAGTTTGTATTCTCAAGGCCTTTAGCAAAAAAACTCTGCCTTCAAATTTTCAGATTTTCACGTACAATATAATAACCCTCAATATCGCGTTTGTTAATTACAAGTGCTGCCACTGTCCGGACACAGTGGACGAGGCTTCGATAGCTCGAGCAATCGCCTCGTAGAGGCCATGGCCTAACCAAAGTTGGTTCAATCTCTTGTACTTGTCCTTGCATAATTTTAGCGGGTTTCCCCGGTGTAAGCCTTGATCGGTCTCGCCGTATTCGTCGAAATAAGGCGGACAGCCGTAAGAGCCACGGTTTGGGCTCCGGAGAAAAACAATTTCGCAATCGCGCACTCGAAGAAAAACGCCGACTCCGGCACCGCACTCCATCGCGTGGTACATGCAGGCTCCGACCATACGTTTGTTTAACTCGATTTGGCAGCAGTAACTCTGAGAGCAAAGCATATCTCCACAAGAGAGACACATCGTGGGATTCCTCGAGTCCTCCTTATCGCTATTCGGACAGATGAACGACGAGACTGTGTTCATGAGTTCACTGTAATCATCAGGCAGGTCTACCAGCTGATTGATCCTTAGAGGTTCTTTTGTCCAGAGTGGCATGTCCTCGTTATCGTTAAGACCTGGATGTTTGGACCAGAGCACTGCTAGTTGAAGAACTTTTTCTGAATCAAAGAGTTCCTCGCACGTTTCAGGTAAACCAAGATAGGTACACATGTTCTCATACGTGCTGCCTTCTAGTTCGGTTAGTTCAATCGGTGCTGGTACATCGGTGACATAGTGGAAGTACAGGACACAGCAGCGGAGAAACGGTCCGCAGCATTCTTTCACGCGGTTCCAAATTTCCGAACCGGATAGGCTGCCCGTCGACACGTTGAGGGCCTTCATTACCCTTAAAATTGCACTAGATTCAGTCGTGTTTTCATTACTTTCTTCCATTCCGTCCACATCTACGTCCATCGATTGATCTTCTTCGAACTTAGACATCAAAAGTATTTTAACGATAAGAGCTGTGAAGACGAGTCTCGCTATGTACAACTCAGCGACGTTTCCTGTGACAATCGAATATGGGTTTGAAGAACGGGTACTTAGAGTACTAGCCAGAGACTGCATAAGCGACACGAGCATGCCAAACGGGTCCCAACTAAAAATGCTGTAATTGCTATTCGAATTGTTGAGGAAGCACGACAGGCACGTGAGAGCGTATTCTGCAACTCTTTCTGAACTTATCTGCGACATTGGCCCTGACACGTAGCTTGGCCACGTTGCACCCATCACAGCCGAAACTCTTGCCAAACCTTCCAGACAGTCTCGCTGTCTTGACGAAAGTGCTCCCAGCAAGGGTTTTTCAGTGTCTCTTAAAAAAAATTCGATCGCGTGGACGGTGTAAGCCGTGGACTTCCAGGCCAGGAGAGGTACTTGGGAATCACTGCTATGCGGCTCACAGCCCAAACCTTTTGTATATGTTGTTTGCGTGAATAATTGAATCATTTCGACAATGTTCTTGGAGATTTGAGGATCCGTTTGACTGTACAATTTCAGCAGTGCCTCACCATCAGAACCATATGAAAGTATAGCTTCGACTGGACAAGAATAAAATGTTGGTTGCCTTTCAGCAGCGTTTACGTCTGCTTCAGCCTCATCTGTAATAGAAAATAAAAAATGTTTTTGCGTTAATTACTAAAATTTGAAATAATTCCGAATAACATAGAATTCAAAATGGAATAACATTTCCAGAAATGTTACCTAATTTGTCTTGCGAGAGTAATTTACAATATCGGCATTCCTTGCTGTGAATAATTTTCTCTTCCTCGTTGGTCTTCGGATTCATGCTATTGCACATCGAGCTCATTATGTCAAGCCACTTGTCGAAGCTGAAATCAGGCTGCTCCGCCGGAGTAGGTTGAAGCAATCCGAGCGAAGGTAAGAGTGGCAAGACAGTATTGCTTAGGCATTCGCATAGAGGACAAAGGTACTCGTGTTTTTCAACATCAAAGCTAGCGGGTTGTCGAAATCTGTAGGGTCGTCGGTTCTCTTTGGCGAGGACGTTGTCGAAGTACTTCTGCCAACAGGAGGCGTGCATTACATGGCCGCAGGTGCTAGTATGAGGCGATGCGCCCAAGTATGAAGACAAGAACAGCGGTGTCATTTCAGAAGTATTTCGACGTTTTCTCGGTAGCTGACACAAAACCGTTGATTGCTGTACGAAAGCTGCCAATACCATCGCGGAATCCTCGACCTTCACGGTCTGATCCTCTTGACACAGGATACATGTATACGATTTTTCGAAACAATTGCGAGTAGTTTGACGACGGCCCAGAGTCGTTGATATTTCGTCCATACTCTCGCTCAAATCCATTGTTGAACCTTTATCAGGGGAACCTTTGCTACCGAGTTCTAGCGCGGCTTCTTCAAAAAGTTTCGCATTCTTCTTCATGAAGTGTTTCTGAGCAGCTGCCATTTGAGCCATTACTTGTGCTCGTTTTTTCGCTGCCATTTTTACGCGCCATTCTTGCGTAGTATAAATGGTACCTTTAAAAAATTAAAAAATTAAATAAAATTATATTTAGACATAATTATAGTTTTCATCAAAAGAATATTACATTAAAAATGTTCTTATTTATTTTTAAATAATAATATGCTCTGAAGCAATCAAACATAAATATTACATAATTTACTGAACTTTTCTCACCCTTTGCTGCAGCTGGATCGTCACTTTCTCCAGTGCTCTGCGAAGACTCTGTAGTCGAGGCAAGTTCAATGTCAGTAATCGACGAACCAGCGACTTCTCTGTATTTTTCAAGTACCCAAGTAAGCAAATCCTTGTGAGCATCAATTCTCGGACTGGTATTCAGAGCCTCCAGAAGCTTGTAAATATCGTATTTGGCAGCTCTTTCGGTGAAAGCCAAGAAAGGATAATAACCAGATTCTTCCTCTTGTAAAGCATAGCCGATTAAATGCAGGATCTTGTGTACCTGCGGTTCAGAGAAGCTCCTGGACTTCAGATCCTGCGTGCGCGTGAGGACAATCTGCATGATGGACAGCATTACATCACACTGCAAGAGATTTGCCACAAGACTCATCATATCAGTAAGCCTTGGTAAAGGAGGCGGAGGGCAACATTCAAGTTCGCCGGCAGCTTTTCGCCTCTTGCGTTGGGCTTCCTCAGACCTACTGAGCTCTTCCTTGGTGTAGTGGTAGAAAAACACGTTGTAATCTTTGTAAAATTCAGGCTTAAGTTGGTAGACGCCCTTGCCGGCGGAGGAAACCTGCGGTTTCTTAAAATCCGCTACCTCGTGGATCACCCGTTCCATGCCGGTTTCATGGTGAACGCCGTCCGGTAGAGTTTTGTTTAGCTCGGAGTGGGATAAGGGTTTGATGCATAGCTGCTGAATTATTTCGCGCTTTAAACAGTCGTCAGGCGTTACTCTGCCTACACCCGGGACATATCTTTCTCCGATAACAGTTATGAGTAGTCCTGTAAAAAATTATTTATCTTGAAATCGTTTAACGAAGATATTGGAAAAAATTTGAAATTGATAAAAATCATTTGGTTTCTTAAAAAATGTTATGCGTACTTATTATCCACCGTTGTTTTTTAAACAAAAGATAATATTTTTTTAACAAAGGATAAGATACAAAAATTTTTTTTAAATATATTGAAATTATCTAAAATTTTAAATAAAACAAAAACATTTTTACTGCACTTTAAAATAAAAATAAGTATTTATTAAAGATTGAAAACAAACCTAAAAATTCCTCGACGAGACTAATGGTGTGGCGGATATTATCCTCCTCGCAGGTCTTAAGAAAGGCTGTTTCAAAATCTGGCTGTGCCCAATTGATCAAGTTGAACTTGTTTAAAATATGTATCAGAAACTCGTTACTTTCGATAAGAACAGCACCGGCCTGCAGTAAAACGATATCCTTATCGAGCATCTCAGTCCGGCACTTGACATTATGGTAAAAATAAAGTTGATGGATCAAGGAGTAGCCATTTCGCCGCCACATACCACCATGAACTTGAGAAATCATGGCTTGCGTTCTAAGCACAGGTTCTACTATTTCTTCAGAGCTTGGTTTAGGTACGTTCTGGAACTCGGAGCCTTGGATAGTCAGGTCGTACTTCTCTAGGTGCAGAAAAAGTCCGGCTAAAAATCTAGAAAGCGGCAGGTGGATTGAAACAGGCTCTGAAGAGACGTCATATTGGATGCAAGAAGCGCTATGGTCTGCGACTTCTCTAAAGGTTGTAGGAGCTCTGCCTGGTTGTTCTTCTAGTTTCTTCAATAGCAAACGGAAGGCTTTGATAAGAACTATTCGGTCTGAACCGCACCATTCCAAAGCAAGGCTGATCACCGGAGACAGCTTGATGTACAGATTAAAGGCAGATTCCCACTCCTGTTCATACTCCATGTGTTGACCTACTTGCCTGACGATTGCGTCCATCCATTGCATACTTCCTAACAGTTGTAAGAATAAAGAGATGCCTTGCAGGAATCCTCGGCGTAACTCATCGGTCCACGTGTCTGGTACCACGCTTAAAAGATATCTCAAATCGTATAAAATGTACTGAGCACGCTTGAAAGAGTTGCTTGGTGTATTTCTTTCGAATTCTAATTTTCCAGCTGCATTGCATCTTCTCGAGCTTTCTGAAATGAAGGTATTTAGTAGTACAAAAAGAGCAGAATGGTGAGCTATTAAGTGGTGTGCCAAAGTCGGTACTGTGAAGAGCTGCACTGATAAACTGGCAATGGAGTAAGAGTGGTCGTGATCATCGCGGATAAAATCTTTTAGAATAGTGCCGTAATTGTTGGTAAAATCGATAGCCAGAGCTTTTTTACTTTCGTATTCTGTCAGCATGCCGGTGATAAAAAGTCGGTGCCAACACGTTCTCGCCGCTTTCCAAAGTTGGTAATCTCTCAGCATAATTCCTTTGACGATGGGGATGTCGGGAAGTTTCGCATTTAATGCTACTTCGCTGAAAATCAGTCTGAAGTCTTCACAATGACTTATGAATTGTTGTAGCCAGCCCAAAAGTTTCATAGCAAAAATCTGGTGGGCAACTACGTGAGCGTGTTCTACGAGCACTTTTAGAGGGCGATTGCTGTGTCTTGACGTAAATCTTTCTATTTCTAGCTTCAATTCGTTGCAGTGCTGAAATCCGGAACATTTTACAACTGCTCGACCTTCTCTGTCGATGTTTGTAACGTATTCTATAGCATCTCTCTGTGTGCAATTGATAACTCGTGTTAAAGTTATTATCACCTGATCAAACGTATGAGTTTCATCATTAAAAAGAACGGTACAATAAGTGTCGTTTGACGATAACAAAGAAACAGAGTCTTCCTCGGTATTTTTCACGCACAGATCTGCTGGAAGTGAAGGGCTGTGTTCCATTGACAAAAGGTCATAACAATACTTCAGTACAGCTCTAAATGTAGCAGCTGCTCTTTCAGCCATATCATCAGGTAACTTATTTGAAGGAACATCCTTCTGCTCAATTCCAGCTAAATGAATTTTGCAAAATGGCTCATTTTTCCAAGCTTCAGTGTCACCACAGTCACAGCAACCTCCACCCATGGAAATACCCATTTTGTACTTGTGGTTTTTATGAGCTGATTGTTTGAAACAGTCAACACACAAAACACAGGTTGAATCCATTCCGCATTCTCTGCAGCTGTATGTTGGTTCTCCATTTTTGAAGACTCTTCCACATACAGAAGGAGGCTTATCTCTAGCATTTAATTGCTTTAGAACTTCACTGGGATTTCCGTTGCATATAAATTCTTCCAGTGGATCGTATAAAATTTCCTGGGCTTTCTTCTCATCAAAAACCCACTCCAAGCAATTATCCGTTGGTTCTAATTTATAGATTTTTGGAACCCATATACGCCAATGCTCTTTGAAGTGGGTATTGGATAAAACTCCTTTACTCATTTTGTCCATCCATACATTCACACATGGTGGAGATGTGTTTTTGATAATTGGTATTGACAGAGACAATTCAACATCGTTGATGCCATGTCCTTCGGTTTCATCACTTTCGTTGCTCATTTTTTTTTAATCATACAGCTGAAAATACAAAACAAAGATTATAAGTATAAAATATATCTATATTCTTTTATGCAAATAATAAAATTCATTTTAATTAATGATCCAATTATTTTTTAAGGTATCAGATACTGTGCTGTTATTATTGAATTTTCAAATTTGTCAATCTTAGTTTTTTCTTACACAGATAACAGAATTGTAACTGATATACTATCATATTTAATTTTACCACCAGATAAATATTTTGAAAAAATATAATTTTGAATCTCTGGTAACTATAGCTTAGTTTAAAATTTAAACTTTCATTACAAATAAGTAAATGATCTTTTAAAAAATCATTTTTGAAATGGCCATTGAAGATCAGATTAAAAAAATTAAATAAAGACAAAGAAATAAAGACAAAGCAATTTATAAATAAAAATCCTTGAATAAACTTTTTAAAGAAAGTTGATTCTCATTTTGAATTTAGTGAATTATTAACCATACTAATTACATTTATGCCATCTAGCAAAAGAATAATATAAAAGTAACTCAAACAAGAGAAATAATCAGTATTGTTATTAGTACCGTATAAGGCTGCGCTCATCTATAGATTGCAATCTTTGCAAATTACAATTTCAATAGGTGAACAGTCTGTTAATGAGAATGTTTAAAGTAAAACAATGTAAGAAAGGCATTCAAGGTGTCACATGGGAAAAAAAAATTGCGTAGGTGTAAGAGTCATAGTTAGAGTAAGGCATGAAATGGCAGTAAAAGTAGGAAATAGAAGCAAACAGAAAAGACAAATAGAAAAGAGAGAGAGGGCAAAAGAGTTAGAGCGAGACAGAGTAGTGAATAAGAGAATAGCTCTGTTGGGCTATTGGATTTCTACCAATGCAGCCTATAAATAGCTCTTCCAAAAGTAATACTCACCGCGAGCGAGGAAGAGAGAAAGAAGATGACGGAGCCAAAAAGCCCGAATAAAAAAGAAAGCACAGCTTCTTCGCCTGGCAGCAAACAAAAGATCCTGCCTCTCTCGCGGTTGTCCGAGCGCGAGTGAATCAGCTGCGTTGCGCTGCCTCTCTGTCAGGTTAATCGGAGGCCGACCTCAGCTGTACATGCTCTTGAAGGCTCCCGGATGCTGACTGTAGCTCTCAGGGCATGACTCGTCCTCGTCGCATCCTTTTTGGGCCCAATGCGGAAATGCAATTCTTCTCCCTCCGTCTCCCGTGCAGTCGTCGTCCTTCGGGGCGCTCGTGCGTGTGCGTATGAGTGTGTACGGGCTATCTCGGCTCTCTCTCACAGCTGCTCGGGTAGCAAGGCACAAGATGGCTTGACTTTCTCCCCTACTACTTTGCTTTCGCGACTGCGCGACGCGATAGTGACACCACCGAAGAGGGTTATATGATGTCTGGTATTCTCCGCGGTTACATCTATTGCAAGTACTGCGCACATGTGTGGGTAGGCGAAACACCCGCGTCTTGCATGAGTCGAGTTCGAACTACTAGATGCTCTTTAACCGCGTTTGACTGCTATAGTGTTAGCTGCCTGTGGGCATGTTCGATTATGAAGATGGTCGCTGGTCGTTTCGGTCGTTCCATTTTTCTGATGACAACCAGCGGTTTGTTTGAATCAAGAATTTTGATTGGTGACCGAACGAACGAAAGGGACCACTTTCGAACGTGCCCACTTTGGCGGAGTACGGTCGGGGATTGCAAATTCGTGTTAAACATTGATGCGCATGCGTGGGAAGATGACAAGATCATTTGAAAGTAATGCATGACTTTTATGGAAAAAAAGGGAAAGGCTTGAGAAAATTATTGACTTTGAGAACAACCTGTATCTTGAGTTATTTTTCAATTTACACGAGAAGTAGGAGAATTGTATACATAATAATTTATTTGATACGATTTAGAGATTTTTATATTAATACAGATTTAAAGAAAATTCAATAAAGATTAAACTAATTAATTAAATGAACAATACAGAATTATTTCCTGTAAAAACAAAATTTGTTTTAAATATATACAAATTTACAATGTTAAAATAAAAGAGAGAACATTTAAGTTTCTAAATTAGTTTGCAATATAAACTGAGAAAGATCTCATAAAATTTATTATTTTACTCTAAATAAAAAAGAATAGTAATCATAAAATTAATAAGTAATTTGAAATAGTATTTAATAAGAATTAATAAGGACAAAATTATATAATTTTACATGAATAAATGTTATAACGATTAAAAAAATTTTAATTTTAATAACTTTTAAAGCATTTTTTATAAACATTTATCAAATTCCACAATTTATGTCATTATTTATAAAAAATTTCTTTATTAAAAATTTTAAATATTTTACAATTTTTTCATTAAAAAAACTTTTTTATTCACAATATGTATAATTAATTATATCAATAATAGATTTCTTTATACTTAAAAAAAAAAATTAAATCATATTGTAGAAAAAAATTAGTTCCTATTTTTATTGGTTGATCCCTAGGTTGGTAATAACAGTGAGGTGAAAATTCGCAGCTTCTAACTATCAGACTATCACGAGCTTACATAGTAGAACATAACCTGTTTAAATTGTAAATTAACTGTAACTAGTCAAATGTTAAATACATTTTTATTATATTTATAAAAGTACATGAAAGTAACGTTGGTAAACTATCATCGTCTAAGTTTGAAACTTTTTTCACGATGTTTAAAAAGTAAAATATAATAATATTATTCTTTGGCTTTTAAATTTTCTGCTAGTTTATGGTTTGATTAATTCCAATCTGTTTATTATATGAATTTCACAGATTCGACGAAAAAGACAGTGTCTCAAGTGTACAGCAGTTAAAATCCTCTGTACAAAAGGGTATTCGATCAAAATTACTTGACTCATACCCATTTTTAGAAAAATATATTGATCAGATAATTCCCAAAAAAGATTCTTTTAGACTTGTAAAGTGGTAAGTCAACATGTTTTTTAAATTTTTAATTTTTATAAAACTGTCTACTACATTAATTTTTTATTTCAGTCACGATCATATTGAAATAATGGTAAACAGTGCAGGAGAATTATTATTTTTCAGACAGCGAGAGGGTCCTTGGATGCCAACGTTAAAACTTCTTCACAAATGTTTGTAAAATATAAGATTCATAATCTTATTGAATTATTTATTATTTTTTATTCTTTTATAAATTTTTTTATAAATTTTCTATTTTTTTTTAATTGTAGATCCATTTTTTCTACCTCTGGAACAAGTAGATAAAGGTGCTATTAAGTTTGTCCTCAGTGGTGCAAATATTATGTGCCCAGGATTGACTTCAAAAGGAGCTCAAATGACCTCTGTTGAAAAGGGAACTGTGGTTGTATCCTTAAAGATATTAAAATTTCAAGACCTAATTGTAAACTTCACATTTTTTGGATTAGTTTTTTACAGGAATAATTTAATAGATTTTAGTTTTATTTAAATGAATGAAAAAATATTTGTTACAAATTTTCATTAATTAACTATCTTTTTAGTAAATGCAGAGTTGATTACATGATTTTTAGATTGAGTGGTTTATTGAAATAATACGGAAATTTGGAGATTAGAAATAGTACTCATAACATAATAATAAATTATCTAAATACATTTCGCCCGAGGAAATATCGCGCTCATCCGGCGATTTGTATTTGTAGTCTTGTTAATACTCTCCTTTTTTTTAATATTTATTTAGTTCAAATAATTTGAGCCAAAAAACCTTGTAACAAAAATAAATTATATAAAGTGCACCCCATTGTGTATAATAAATCATAACAATTTTTTACTGCATTAATACAAATATAATGTAGTAAATAAATATGATTTGCATATGAGTAAGACATTGATTAAACTTAAATTGATAAAATAATTTCGTAAAACAACACTAATTAATTCAATTTATTTTAAAACCATTTTTCTTAACAAATAAAAATAGGCTGTGATGGCTGAAGGAAAGCAGCATGCATTAGCTGTTGGAATAACAACTTTATCCACTGAAGACATGTAAGGAAAAATGAGGTCTTATTTTTAAACGATTAAAATAAAATCTTGTATTGATTTTTTATTTCTTTTTCAGAGCTAAAGTCAACAAAGGCGTGGGAATTGAAAACTGTCACTATCTTAACGATGGACTGTGGCAAATGAAAGCTGTTAAATAATTAAATATACAATTTTATAAGTAAAGTTAAGATTAAATAAAATTTTCATTTTTAAATTTCATTTTTATTTATTTAAACTTAAGACAGCAATTCGTAAATTACGTCATTCTTATTTTACATAATATCGATAAAATAAAGACTTCAAAATTTGACAATTGTACTTAAAGCTATGTTTTTAACAATACATATGTATCAAAGTTATAATCATAAAGACATCCAAATAATCAAAGAACAAATGTTATTAGCCTGTAAGTCGCACTCACAACAAGACTCCACTTTACAATCTGCACCAGAGCTCCTCTTACTTTACAATTAAACCTACTTAAATAAAAATAATTTTGGACGATCATCTGTTCATATCAACGTCCTTAAAAAAAGTTTTAAAAAAATCGGTAGTTTCAGGCAGAACCGGACTTGCCCTCCGTCTGCGAATCCTGACTATCGGAAGCCCCAGAGCGTTCGCTCTCGTTGTGTCCTGCTGGAGGTGGATACGATCCGGGACCTCCAGACTGTTCCGAACCGCCACCACCAGGTGCGGCACCCGGATTTATGGGATTTCCACCCGGGCCTACCTCGCCATGAGGGCTTTGCGGATGGTAGTGAGGACTGTGGGGGCCGTGTGGACTGTGAGAACCATGCTGATGCGGTCGGCCCATAGCGTGAGGAGGATATTGCGAGTACGGCTGGTGATAGTATGGGTGGGAGTACTGAGGATAAGGTTGATGGTACTGCTGTTGAGGGTAGCCGTACGATGGGTGCGGCGGTCGAGGAGCTAAGGGTACGCTTTGAGCCGGTTGACCGGGAGGGTATTGTTGCGGGTAGCCCTGACCCGAGGGAATCATGCCTGGTGGAGGTCCGTGAGGATTTGGTGGACCACCTGGTGGCGGGTGAACCGGTGGGTTCTGTGGTCCCTGATGAGGTGGCATTGGATGATTCGGATGCATTCCAGCTGGCGGTTGATGAGGAGGAAGCTGGTTGGCTGCAGCATTCGCCGCTGCTACTGCTGCGGCGGCTACCGCTGCTGCTGCTGTTGTCGAAGGAACTTGAGGCATTTTTCCTGGCTGTGGTGGTCCTGCAAAATATTTTTATAATTATTTAAATATAATTTTATGAATTGAAGAAGTAATTAAATTTATGAAGTCATGTCTTTCTTACCTCCCGGTTGCTGATGAGGTGGTAATTGCTGTGGGTATGGCGAACCTTTAAAAACACCTTCAATTACAACAGATTTTTGTTTGTAAAAAAAAAAAATATTTTTAGAATACAATTACAAAATTTTTTTTTTAAAACTACTATTATAAGAATAAAAATATTTTATTACCTGGCGGAATTTGTGGCTGGCCAGGCATTTGTTGTTGCTGAGAAGATATCGGTGGCTGCCCCGGCATTTGTTGTTGTTGCGGAGGCATTTGTTGTTGCTGTTGTTGAGGAGGCATTTGTTGCTGCTGCTGCTGCTGCTGCTGTTGTTGTTGTTGTTGTTGTTGCTGCTGCTGCTGCTGCTGTTGTTGTTGCTGCTGCTGTTGCTGCTGCTGCTGCTGCTGCGCAGACATAGGCGGTTGTTGACTAGGACCTGAATGAAAAATATCCAAATATTAGTTAATTATAAAATGTGAAAATTGCATGCTTTTAGAAAATGTATTTACCAGTCGGTATTTGTTGCTGCTGTGGCTGTTGACCTTGTTGAGGTCCTTGTTGTGCAATTTGTGGCTGATTTGGTCCTAAAAAAATGTTCACAACTTAGTATAGTTGGTATCGATTTTAAAAAAAATTTAAACACATTGTCAAAACTATTACCGGAAGGTGCCATTTGTTGTGGTGGTTGTTGCTGTCCCGGCGGTTGCTGACCTGGTAATTGTTGTTGTTGCTGCTGCCCCGGTAAGTGCGACTGAGGTGGCATTTGTTGCTGCTGGGGCGGCATTTGCTGTTGCTGACCAGGACCTATTAAAAGAATACATTATAAATGTGGCAATTGAGTAAAGTAGGAAATTCGTAATTTAACGAATAAAAGAAATTAATGGCATGCGATAATTTCTTGCACAGACATGCTTTGTACAATATTATTGTACTGAAGCTTCTCGAAACGTTATAATACCTTGCGGTATTTGTGAGTGATGTTGGGGGTGTTGGTGCTGCTGGTAAGGAGGTCCTGGGGAATATAAATCTTATAGACATCAGGAAAAAAAGTGTTTTACGTGCAGTTGATTGAAACTTTAATCGTAGAATTCAAACTTACCTGACATTGGTTGCTGTGATTGCTGATGTGGCATCTGTTGTCCCATTTGTTGCTGCTGTGGAGGCATCTGTTGTTGTTGCGGCGGCATATGCGGTGGTTGTTGCGGTGGCATTTGCTGCGATTGCTGTGGTGGTATTTGCTGATTAGGTGGACCTAACATCAAATTAAAATATTAATTATTTACATATCCAATCATGTAAATTAACATAACATACCTGCTGGTGGACCTTGCGGATGCTGGCCGGGCATCTGCTGTTGAGATTCTGTAATATTAAATTAAAAAAATTTTTTTAATTTGTATAAAATTGAAACTCATTGAACTTTAATACCTGGTATCTGTTGCTGATGAGGATGCATTTGGGATTGCTCAAGAGGCATTTGCCCAGGCTGTTGTCCAGGCCCTTGTTGTTGACCAGGGGGTCCTAAAATAGTAGAAATTAAAACATAGTATGACTTGAATATTTATTTGAAAAATGTAATACTGATGAAAATTTACACACCTTGTGGCATTGGTTGTGGTCTAGATGTAGGAGGCTGTGGTGACATTTGCTGTTGAGGACCTTGTTGCGGATGTTGCTGCGGTCCCATTTGTTGCTGTGGAGGCATTTGTTGAGGTGGCTGACCCATTTGTTGCGGCGGTTGTTGCGGAGACATTTGTTGTAAAGGCGCGCCTTAACATATTAAATATTTTAGTGAATTGATATATAAAAAATTTTATTTTAAAAGAAATTATTTATAAATACCAGGTGGCAATTGAGGTTGGTGTGGGGGCAGCTGTTGTTGTGGTGGCATTTGCTGTTGCTGCTGAACAGAAGTTGGTTGCTGACCTGGAAGACCTAGAAAGGTTTTTTATTGCTAATTTAAAACTGTAAAAAGATATAAAATTTATATTTAAATATATTTTACCTGGACCCATTTGCTGATGTAAAGGCATTTGAGGTGGACCCTGAGAAGGTCCCTGCATCTGATGTTGATTATTCATTCCAGAGAAATTTGGCCCTGCATTTGCTCCAGCATTAGATTGATTTGGTGCCGGCGCTTCAGATTTCGATTCAATGTAAGGTGGAGAAGGAGTTTCTTTTTTTGGATCAATAGGCTTATCAACATCCATCTTTTTGTCAGAGTCGTTATCTGGTGCCTAGAATCAAATAATAGTATTTTTCATCACAAGTCCGCAAAATGCGATTTTGCGGCCGAGCACAATCGCCGGGTACGAGGACCGGCTTCGCCGGTCTTCGTATCCCGGAGGTTGTGTGAGGCCGAAAAATCTCTTGCGGACGTGTTATCAACATTATTTTTAAGAAAACCATTTTCCACAAAACCAGGACGCAAAAACGAATTTTGCGGCTATGTATACTGAAAAATATATTAAATATCGAACGAGTTTTCTAAATACTTATTTCTAATAAGTATGTTTATTTCTACTCCTGCCAATCTATACCTCTGATGATTCTTCATTCATAGGTGCTGGTGTAGGAGTAGGCGTTGAATTGGGTGTGGATTCAGTCGATGGAGGACCTTCTTGGCGATTTTCTTCAGTGCCTCGCAATCTTTCTCTTCTTAATAATTCATATTGTTTTTCAACCATTTTATTAAAAGTCTCTTCATCAACTGCTGGCTTACAATGCTAAAAAAATGTTTTTCATGTAGATTTTTTCATTTTTAGAAAACATTTCAATTATTTAACTTACTTTCTTCAATTCTTCCTGAAATATTTCGCTAGTTTCAATGAATTTCCGTTTCTTTGCTTCAAATTTCTCTTCAATTAGCTGTAATTCAGCTTCTAGTTTTTTCTATAAAAATAAAAGATAAACAATGACATATTTCAAAAATTAATATTTCATTAATTAAAAATGTCTTACTTGATGCATAGTTAGCGATTGAACTTGTCTCCTTAAAATTTGCATTCTTTGAGTTGTAACCACTGAGCGAACATCAGGAACTACAGTATCACTAAAAATCTCGTTAATTAAACGATGATTACGAATATATCTAAAGTATGCAACATTCTTTACAGAACATCCATCATCTTGGTCTAAAAAAATAATATTTTTATTTACGAAAAATTAAAAAAAAATTGATTTTGTCTTTACAGATTTCAAATACATTTAATAATTTACCATCATCATCTTCTGCAGGTAAAATATCAATTCTTCGATCCTGAGCACTTTGATTTTTGCTACTTCCAGATGATCTTTCATGAGTTTCTCTTTCATCAGTATTTTGTTGTGCTGCACACAATGCTGCAATAAACGCCACAAGATTTTAGAATAAGTTTATTTTTATTATCAAACATGCAGTTTTTAGTTAATTATATCAATTCATTCCACAAACAAAAAAGTTATTAAAATCCACTTGCAACTTTTGGTTAAACAAAATATAATTATGGTTATTTGTTCTATGAGTTAGTAGATTAATAAGAGTGTAAAGAAATATTAAATTAACTCCCATGAATTAATAAGTATTTTAAGCTTTAACATACCAGATTTACCTCTATTTTTGGCTGCAATATAAGCCAAATATGCCGGAGAATTATGATAAGTTTTTAAGCTTTTGTCATATTCAATCTGAAAAGTTTATAATATTATGAATATCATAATAAACTACTTTTTTATAAAGTTATAATCATTGAAAATTTACTTTTTCAGTTTCATACTCTTCCACAAATTCTGTTTTCTCTTCTTCGGGTAAATCTCTCCACATCTGCCCAATAATCTTACCAATCTCCCATAATTTTAGTTCAGGATTTTGTGCTTTTACTTGGTCCCATACTTTTCTGCTGTACCTCATGTATGGCATAAGAGGTTTTTCTGGTGGCTTTGGTGGCTTTGGTAATCGAGAATCAGCCTATAAATATTTTAATAAATATTTTAATGCATTTAAACCATTCATTTATGATAAAAATTGTATTTACACATCTTTAACATACCGGTGCATTTTTACCAACTTTTTGTGGCGTAAAACCTGGATGTCCATGAGGAGTTTGTATAAATGGACTTTGACTATCTTTCTATAAATTATTTAATAATTCATATTTACATTTGTTCATATATAATCAATTTTCATTTAAATGACTTATACTTACACCAGAGCCAGATCCACCACCTGCTGAAGATCTTATTCGCTCTGAAAAAAAAAACAAATTGTCATTAAATTATGAACCTCATAAAGCAAGAACTGTTCACGAGTAATTATTTACGATTTGTCGGAGTAACAATGTTGGACGCGGCGATAGCCACTTGCTTGTAATTAGCTGGCAAAGCCATTTTTGCAAATTAAGCCAAAAAAACAGTTTCTCGAAGCAATTCTTTCCTTAGAAACTTGTCGTTGCCTCGCACTGTCGGCTGCAACACTTCGAGGCTCAAAGAGACGCTATTCTGAGCAGGTCGATGTCATCAGTTTTACTTCAGAAACTCGCCCATTCTGATACAGATACACTGACTATTCAAAAAACGAAGAATTCACTTTGCCGGTTTCTGATCGAGGGTTAAAACGAGAATGAATTTTGAGGGAAATTCCGCATAGCGTCTCCGTTAAAAAGCCGCTTAGCACTTCAACTTTGTCGGCACAGTGGTGGACCCATTAAAGGTTAGGTAGAAGTATTGTATATAGCTATATTGCTTTTTTAGTAATTTAGATACACATATGTAGAGTTTTTCGGTTTGCGTTGCTGACAAAAGCAAAGCATATTTTGGCGGCCATTTTAAAGCTTCCAAGCTCGGCATTGGTCCGTTGAATAGAGATGTGTTTCATGGTGCTCGATTTTGTTAAAGAAAAGAATTAAATCAAGTAAGTACTAAATGTAAATTAGTGAAGTTAATAAAGTAATAAAATTAAATATGTACGGAATTCCAGTTTAAACAATATAAGTATACAAATATACTAATGATAGTTGCATAACTTATACTTTACGATTCGCGCCAATTTTATTTAACCAATCACGTACAAATGTATGCGGTATGGGCGTTACCTTTACTGAGAAATTAACTATTTTTCAAATTAATTTGTGATCCATACAAAGAATGCAAGTAAATAAAATTAATTTTTTGGTATTTTCAAAATTTTCTGTATTAACATTTAATTTTTAACCTATAGTTTTATTTTCATGTTGGAAACTTTAATAAAATAATGAAATAGGATATGAGGATGCAGCAAAATAATTAATAACAGTGTAGCTATAAGATGTGTATAAATTTTATTCTGTTAAGATATTATAACAGTGCAAACAAAGTCAATGAGCTTAAAGGAAATAAGTCCTTGGTTTTCGAACACTGAATGTTGGCATGGTTTTGCGATTCTGTATCCTCTTTGGTAGAGGGAATCTGATTTTTGCATCATGGAATTGCTTAATGTGAGGTCTGCGGCATTTTGAAGCTGCAACAACTTCAACCTTGATAATTTGTATAGCATGGGCTCGGGCACGATGGCGAGCTCCCATATCTCTATAGCACTGTGTAACTGCACCACTTACAGAGAGATCTCTGTATTCACGGTACATGTTGTGTGTGCCAGAACGAGAATCATATCTGAGCCAGATACCAAAGTTCTTAATTTTAACGGGGGACTTCTCTGCAATCTATAAAAAATTATCAAACATTAATTTAGTGCTAATAAGAGTTTAAATTTTATTTATATATTTATATAAATTCTTGAATAATACCTGTTTAAGAGAAACAATTTCACCAGTGGACTTTTTGAATTTCTTGAGTTGACGCAAGAAGTACCAAAATCTAGATTTGGCAACAATTGCATCTGGAGCAAATATCCTCATTTTGTAGAGAGGCGTGTTCTTCTCCTTCTCTGAGGGCAATTTGCGCCCTATCACCTCATATTCCTTCAACTGTAAACAAAAATAGAGTTCATAAATGACAAATTTTAAATTTTAAAAATTCAAAAAGAATTCATTCAACTTTTTCGATAGACATATTTTTTTATTCAGATTTTCGAATTTAAATTTTAAAAAATTGACGTCCGTACAAATCATGAAATTTCTTTGGTTACGTGACGTCAGCTTTATAGTAACCTGAAAGTAAGGTTAGAACGAATTTTCTATTTACTTTTATTTGATATTGAAAAATTTACTAATAATTTTCATTCCAACGAAGTTTTCATATTTAAATTTATGAAAAATTATTTATAAAATAACGTACATTATAATTTACATATTATGAAAACAACTCATGTCCATGTGATTGTTTCCATGCTAAGCACATGTGGGTGCAAGTATTATTTCATGCACATAAACCATCAAAATAATAATTCCTAATAGTTAATAAGTTGTGAAAACGTTGCTAATTTAATTGTTAGCTTTTTAAATCGTTTAAAAGCACGAAAAAGTAAAAAATTAACTTACTTCTCCTTTAGCCTTCATGATTCCGTCTGTCTCAACTTAGGAGAAACGGTAAAAGAGCGAACTATTGCAAGCGAACGCAAGACTTGACTGCATATCTAAATATCTAAATTCAACAAAAATTAAAACATTTATTTTAAAAATGCAATAAAAATAATTAAAAACTATTTGATATTTACAGATTTTTCCAAAAAGTAAATTCACGTGAATAAATTAAAAATTCCAAGAGTATACATTAAAAAATTTGGATTTTTAAATTGCAATGCATTTTTAAAAACATTTAAAACTTCCAAGTTTTTTTAGCAGTTTTTAAATGGATTTGACATACATTAAAACTAAATATATAATAGTATTCAAAACTTATTTAATTGTTGATCACTTGCAAGAATTTGTTACTTTCCAAGATTAAAATAAAAATAGAAAATTTTTAAAATAACATTACTGAATTTAATAATCTAAAAGAAATTGTTTTTCTTTTTAATATCTAATTGATTATTAATCTTCTTTTTTTAAAAGACTTTAAATGGGTTAAAAAATAATTGGTATTTTATGAGATCCAAAATGCAATTCGAATGCTTGTCCGAACGTAATTAATATTCAAGGAATTCTCACGCGGATGACGACAAAACATAACCTCTTCTAAGCAACAACAGTGGAACTCACGTGGAAGTAAACGCATCTTTTCGAACTAATCGAAATATGAGTTTTTTTACATTTTTTAAAATAAACAATAACGCATAGTTTATAGATTATAGGTATTATTATGATTGTTTTTTTATTGAAGAGTATGAAATAAAGTTCTTTCAAAGTTTTTATAATTTTAAAAATTTGGTTGACCAATTTTTTCACGTCAATAGACGTGGTATTTATTTTTATAAACAGAAAGGTACGTGGTTGGCTTATTATATTTCATAAAAAGGAAAATGTATTTTATAAATTTGTATAACTTTGTAGATTAATTCTTATTCAAAATGAGATGTCCTCATGAAGTTGTCATTACTTCTGAAAGTTCATGTGAAAACTGGAGTGCAGCTGCTTGGGATCCTTGCACAGGCTCTCTTCTCTCTACGTACAAACATGCCAGTGCATTGGGACATCATTCATTGCAATTAGTAAGCGACTCATACCTGATTGCTTCAAATGTTACAAAGCCCAGTCTTCACTTGTGGCCTTTAAACAGTCAGACACCTGTACCAAATTTAAGGCTCAGCACTCCAGGTAAAGTCACTGCCCTGTCTGTCACATCTTCTGGATCATTTATAGCCGCAGCAATAAGTGAAAAAATCTATATCTGGCAGTCTTGTAATGGTCAGTTAATTACTTCTTTTGCTAGACATTATCAGGCTATAAGTTGCTTGATATTCAACAAAGATGGATCTTGCTTAGCTAGTGGTGCTGAAGATGGATTGATTTTTGTGTGGTCACTGGGTCAATTAGCAAATGAAAAAGAAGCAAAACCTTTGAGTTCATTTTCATTTCATTCATTACCCATAAAAGATCTTTATTTTGGGCAAGTTGGAGGATTTGGACGATTATATTCTGTTTCATTAGATAGATCTGCAAGAATATACGATGTCCATGCAGGTCAATTACTTTTAACTCTAGTGTTTGATGTTCCTCTTATGTCAATTTGTACAGATACCATGGAAAATGATCTGTTTGTTGGCACTTCTACTGGAATAGTAATGAAATGCAGCTTACGTGATCCACCAAGAGGCATAGAGCAACATGTATCTTTAAATGACTCTGAGAAACTTGTGGTTTACAAAGGTCACGAAAGTAGTGTAACATCTTTGTCAGTTTCTGTTGATTGCATAACATTACTGACTGGTTCTACCGATGGAAATGTTTATTTGTGGGACATTCCAAGTTGCCAAATAGTTCTTACACTTAAACATAAGGCGCCGATTGTTTCAGCATTCTTTGCTCCAGCCTATGACAATTTCACAAATCATAATTTCAAACCAAGCTTACAAATTAAACCTTTGCACAGGACTTCTGAGAAAGGAGATAAGGAAATAATGATTGAAATCTGCAGAAAAAATGAAGATGATTCTTGGTTGACAGAATGGGATTCATCAGTAACAAGTGTCAGTGCAACAAGTAAAGGTAATTCATCAGACAATCAGAGCAAACTTGAAGAAGCTTTGGAGGAAATTGAGAGGTTGAAAAAGATCAATGCAGAATTGTATCAATACAGTGTAAAAAAAATACTAAAAGAAAAGTAAAATACTGAAATGCAAATGTTATTGTCTGTAAAAAGCTGCTGTATATTGATTTTTTTTATACACTATTGTAAATATAGATTATACAAACATTAATAAATTTCTAAAATATCTTACATCATTATTAGTTTTTAATCTCACCTCATATCACAAAGCCGTTGCCATTGATTAAGTTCGGGAACTGAATGAAAAACATCGTTCATTCTATTTTGGCAGTCTTCAGTGTCATGCAAATGCAACGCCGTTAGGCCCGATAATTTCCGACAGAAAACGAAAGCATTTGCATGCAAAGTGTACGACAAGGGGGTATTTACGCGTTGAAAAACAGGCAGATCGAAATGAAGTTACCGATGCTGCCAGATATTACGAGATTCACTAAAATAGACTGCGAAATTTTTTAATTAAACTTTTAGACCTGAATTTGCATACGAAAATGAACTCGTTGGGGATATCGAAGAGAGAGATAGAGAGTTATACAATAAAGCAGTGAAGTTACAAGTTCAACTGATCTTTATTTAACAAAACAGAAAAATTAAGGGTACAAAATGATTCCGATCTCAATTGTAAGCATTGCTCGTGATTCTACGGGAATTAAAATGCAAGCAAAGAGCGAGGCAGGGGTTCGCTCGAGATGACGATCAAGTCGCACCCCCGGGGACAGGAGACGCTCGCCGTCGGAGTATATAACGTCCGCGGGGGCAAGTCCGGGGCGCAGTAAGTTTTAAGGCTCCGCAGCTTCGACATCATCCATCCAGCCATGAGAAAATCCTGCTCGGCTCTCTGCTTCTTGCTTACTTTAGTCTACTTTTGGTCGTGCGGTAAGTGGAGGATTATTGCATTTGAATTTTGATTTAGATATTTTTTTTTTGTAAATATTTTGTAGGGCGAAAATTGTTTTTTTTTTCGGAAGGACATGATTCGATCATTCCTTGTTTTGAACGCGGTGAAATGGTTGAGAAGATTCAATAAAATTTTACTGATTTCGACGCGCTTCATTTTCAATTATTTAAATTTTGTGAAAGCATGAAAAGTAAAAAAGAGAGCGTATCAATTTTCCGATACTTTGATATAATTTGCTAAGTAACTTTTGCTGGAAATACTATGGTGTAGATATTTTTCGTTCATCAAAGCAAAATGCAACGGAGATAGTTAGTTATTTCACCTAAAAAACTACATATAGGAAATATGGAATGATCGCTAATCTGTCTAGGCAAAACATTATCTTACTAATCTCGGCTACATTTGCTAATACTCTTGATGCTATTCATGATTTTGGGATGCTTTTTTATTAGCTTTTATTTTTATACATTTTCAGGATCGGCCGCTGAAGAAAGATATGCTATAGAATTTCCCGACGATATCAACTGTCGCAAAGGAGATCCACCGTCAGGTAAAATATTTTAAACTAAACCGATTATTAAATGGAATTAGATTTTGTGGGAAATGAATTTTGTTGAATGAAAATGATAAACAATTTATTACCTATAAAGGAATCAGCCACATTTAATTTGCAACCCAATTTATATAAAGTCAGAAATCAGAAATTAGATATTCTCCATCGCAGACTCGTTACTCAAAGCAAGCAACTTACAGCAGCTTGTCGAATAATACTTCGCATTTAGTCCCGAGCCCTAATTAGCCAATTGTGCATCAGATATACAACTCGTTATCGCCGCGGCGTCGCTTTCTAAAACGAAGCATTGTTGGATAACGGCGTTCGCGAAACTTTACATCTCGCCGCAACGAATGCAATTAGCCGTTGGCGCGCGAAAAACCGACGGGCGTGACGGCGTTAATAATTTCGCGGCGGCCGACGTTAACCGATTTACATTTAACTAAATTTTATATTGATTCGAGGCGCGCGCGGCGCAATATTTGCGGTTCGTTTCGACGCTCGTCCTCGGTTTGTTTTCCCGGATTCGAAGGGAAAATAATTGCCCTTTGTTTATCTTTATTCGCGGGTAATTCCATTAGCGATTCCGGTGGCTTTATTGCGCTTGCTTTCGCTTGTTATGGAGGCGTGAATTTTACTGTACTTTATTGTTATGCCGGGTCCGGTGATTTGATTTTATTATGGCAAATAATCCGGGAAATTGACGCGTAAAAAGGCTTTTATAGATGGATTGTTAATGATTTAATGACTAGTTGACAGGGCCGCTCAGTACATAAATTTAAGTAAATAAATGTAGTATGTATAAATTTAAGTAAATAAATTAAGTAAATTCTTTTATTTTTATGAAATTCTGTAAAATTTCATTATAAAGTTTTTTCATCAAAATTTGACCGATTCGTTTAAATTATTCGAAATTAATGAATGAAACTATTTCAATAGGAAAAACAGATTCTTTTTTTTTTTTAAACTAAACTTTTGTTTTTCACTTTGGGTAAAGTCTGCGGCAGAAACGTGATGTATCCAGCGCCAAGAGTCGGCCGTCGCTCGTCTGGACCGCCGCTGTTTTCTCGAACGCAAAGAGTCTTTGGACTGGTGAAGCAGCCACGTGTCGGCAGATCCGATCCTTCGATGGCTGAATCCGATCAGTCTTGGTTTTCTGGTAACCCAGATTTAAGGCAGTCCGGAGTGTCTTCCTATCGCCTTCAGGGTACGGATTGAGAAAACTTAATCTTTGAATTTGATTTTAGAGCAGTGTTTTTTTATTTGATGTATTATTGATGCATTATTGATGTCTTATAAAGCACAGTATTAGGTGCTCTTAAAAGGATAATTTTAGGATTAAATTAAAATTATTTTAAAAAGCTGTTCGTTTCTGGAAGTAGGTCACTTGAAACTTAAAATAATTTTTACCCAAGGAGCTAATTTAATTTTGACAAGACTTAAAATTGATGAAAAAGTTCTCTGGATTCCTTCGTGATTCTAATAGGCTCAGTTTTTTAACACGTGCATAAGAACGGCTTTTTCTCCTGACCGTTTTCGGAAAACTGAACATTCCGCACTACTGCTAGAATTTTGCTTCTTGGGCACGAAAAACAGTGAAACACTCGAAAGAAAGATATCTTGAGTAGCATATGTACAAATAATCTATTTCCTTATACTTGCTACGCAATATATTAATATCAGCATTTTTATATACTCTCACGCAGAACGCGACATAATCATCAGATTAAAAGTACATTCGCAATTAAAGTTGTCAAAGATAAATTAACAGCCAACAGCGATGAAAAATAATTAAAGCCAATCGAGTCGCTTATCAAATTTCGCGACAATGCAGCATTCTTTACTTGGCCCGCCTTACACATAGTATTGCAATAATTAAGTTTACGAAAAATAAACAGCCTATATCGTACACGGCTCGGTTATTTTACTCCTTAATTACGGCATATAATTCAGTCATTGCAAAATGCTGCACTCGTTCCGCCGCGATGGAGTTTGCATTCGGAAGAGGGAACGAAGCAAATTAAAGCTATGTTTGGACTAGCGTGCATCGATCTCTTTTAATTAGTTGGAAAACCTTCCGCGCCGCGTGAATATACAACGCCGCTCTCGCGATTTATGTAAATGACGAGATTAAAAATAAATTTGTTTTCGTAATTCGGTTTCGACGAATGCCCCGGAGGAGCGCTCTTCGGCGACGAAATCGAATTCGGCGTATTCCGCCGCGATTTTTCGACATATTTAGACGCGATTAAATCCAGTTCGTCGTTGTAAACTCTGTAATGAAGTACTGCGAAGTAATTCGATTAATGTGGCGATCGTGAACTTGAATTTATTCGTAAAAACTAGAGAAATTTCAATGTTACGAAAGATTGCAAAGGAAATTTGTCAAAGGTTTGAAAATGAAAAAGTATGTTATGTGTATAATGAGAAATACACAATGCAAAGTGAATTTAAGTACAAGTTGAATTAAAAGTTGCCCCGGAGCTATTCATATTTTATGCTAAATTGACTTAAGAAGAAAATTTTAGCTACTTTAACTATCCTGACTTTGGGCTGACTTTGTTTAATTTAAAATTGATTTGATTTTGTAGGACCCGGAGAGAGAGCGGAGAATTATTTAACAGCTCACAGAAAAGATTCGAGCGCACCTTGGGCCTTTTTCGTAATTACGCCAAGTAAGTCGATCTTTCGAAAACTGCGCACACTACTCTTTTAACTTTCAGAGGAAAAATAAATAATTTTCGTTTGCAGATTTCCAAAACGCAGATCAAACAGTCGACAACTTGCTTCCTCAGCACGGAGTCGAGATGAGCTCCGCAAACGAGGACTAATAATTAAACGCTCCTCCGTTACCCTCTGATTATTTCCGCTTAGCGAACAATGAGTTTGTACTATTGATCGACGATATGGTTACAATAAAAAAGCAAGAGTTATAATGTTATAACATTTTTTATTACGAACTGCATTGTACATACAGTCACGCGTTCTATGAAACAGAACGGAAAAGTTTTTTTCTTATAAAATTACATCTTAAAATGAAATCTTATCAAAAAAGAAGATCATATCGTTTTTTTTTTGTCTTTCTGCTTTCTTTAAATGGAAGTCAATAATTTTTGTCGTCACACATTTCATTTGTTTATGCACTTTTTTTTGTTGGTTTGCTCGGTTGATGGAAATAAAAGACACGACGTCTCACGACTTGCGTCCGCGTCGACAAAAAACAATGCGCTCTTCCGGGCCGAAAAACAATCCAGCGCTTTTGTCACGTCCCCGTTCGACAATTTTATTACAATAGGTGAGTTTTTTGGGTTTATCATTTTACTTTTTTGTTCTTCGCGTTCGTCCGCCCTCCCTCGTTCGTTTACGATCGCTGGAAGCGGCGAGAGTTCTATTCACTAGAAAAATTCAAATGCACGTACACATCGATCTCGAAAGAAAATTACAACACGACAGCGTTAAAATTCAATCTTTTTTTTCTGGTATTAATTGACAAAGCGTTCATAATAAATATCGACGTACAGGTGTTGTAAATAGTGTGAAACTGGCGTGTGTCTGTGTCTCTGTGTGTCATATATCTCGAGTGGGTGTGTTTATATGTTTGTGCGCGCGCATATTGGCCTTTCGAAAGACTTACACGCATACGCGTACAATAATTGTACGTGTATGTATATATGCATATATGTATATATGTATAATATCTGCATACGCGTACGCGTGTGTTTTATGTATGTATATAATATAACAAGTATTTACACAGGTAGATTCAACAAATCTATATATATGATAATGAGAGGAAAGGGAAAACGGCAGAATCCTTGCTGAAATTCAGAAGAATCATAAATAATCTCTCTTCTTGGGCTTTTCTTTTTTTATAAATATTCTTTTAATCTTTAATTAACAATGCTTAAATTTGACTTTTACCAGTGGTTCTAACTTTATTACAAATTAATCGAATCGTCATTATTCACTTGTAACCTACTTTGTTTTCAATTAAGCAGCAAGTAACACGATTTCCCACTTAGTTAAACGTTAAGATTTGTAAAGACTTGGCTGACGGAGGCTGTTAGGTGAAGGAAAAAAATATCGCTTTTCAATTAGAAAATAAAACTCGCTGAAAGTTTTAAAGATCGAAGGCTAACAAGGATAAAACCACCTAAAAATGTAAAAAGATTACTCTTTTCCCGAGTTTTTAGTCGCTTTTTCAAAACAGTACAAAAGTAAAGAGCAAAAGTTTGTCAATTATCCCAGGGAGCGTTGAAAATTCTGCCGGCTCTAACGTTTGGAATCGAGGATACAGGGAGTTGTAAGGGATCGAGGATAAGAATGATAAGGAGCGGTGAAAGATATATAATTTGTTTCGATTGATTCTAACCGTTTCGTTTGATTAGGCTATAATTAATTCTTACTTGTTAATTTTATCCGCTTGGAAAGAGATTCGGATAAAGAGAAGATTCTTAATGAAATATGTACAAATGGCTTTGGTGTGGTTATGGCGCTCACGATGGCTCGGTGTGTGGTCGTTAAATGGTATTTATAAGCGGCTATCGGACATGGAGACTAGGATCTTTTCTCAAGAAATGGCGCGATAAAACGTGTGTGTGTCTGGGCCGACGAGGGCCGAATCGAGGGATCCACGGCCCTTCCTCCATCCTTCCTTGCCTTCCTTCCCTTTTTCCCGTCGCGAGCTGCGAAGCGTCCTGCTTTTGCGAAACTGACTTTTAAACGCGAGCACGCATTGGTCTATTTACATTTAAATTCAGTTCGAGCGGCGCTTCTGTCCGGCTCGTACCGCCGCGAGATCCTGCGGTAACTATACAATATAATTTGGCCACGTAAAGTCTCGATATCTTCTAGTTAACATTAAGTATCTTTGATCAAATAATCTATAAATACAATTTCGAGGAGGCGCGCGGCGGTAAGCGCCGGACGTTAATGTACATGTTTCGAGCGAAAATGCCGCCGAGGTGTGAGACAAAGAGTACCTTGAGTCTTGGAGAGTCTTTTAGGGAAGATATAGTTTAGTTAGTCTTATTCGTTAACTTCTGAACCTATTTAAAAACATTAAAAATCTTTTGATTAGTCTTTTGATTTTAAATGCATTGCACAACCGTAGGTTTTCAAGTGAAACGTAAAACGACGTCGAAGCGTCCTTTTCACGATAAAATAGTGGGAAGTGTGTGTTGATAGTAAAAGTCTTGAGGCGTTTCTCACCAGAAACTGTTAAATAGGTAACTTATCAT
This sequence comes from Ormyrus pomaceus, assembly GCA_900474385.1. Lineage (NCBI taxonomy): Eukaryota > Metazoa > Arthropoda > Insecta > Hymenoptera > Ormyridae > Ormyrus > Ormyrus pomaceus. The sequence continues at coordinate 265,866 of UCOM01000029.1, read as the reverse complement.
TTATGACTAGAAGATTCCCTTACGCTTTAATACTGAATGATTGTAATAAATGCGAGATTTCGTTCGGCAGATAAATAACGCATTTAAATAACCGGGATCGTTGCAGATTCCAATCATTTAAATAAAACCCATCAGTTTGCTACCAGGATACGCCAGCACGCAAACTTTCAATGCAAATCAAAACAATAAATTACTCTTCGCTTTCATAAGAATCCAAGTGCTTTTACAACCTAAATCTCTACTGATTAAATATTCCGAGTTATATCGATTCAATTTCAATCAAGAATTCACAAGGCTGGAATACCCAATAAATAATCTATCTCCCCCCCAGTAGAAAGCCCCTACATTCAAAGTCCAAAAACCGAGCAATTCTACCGGGGCGCACATAATCAGCCTCCTCTCCTCGGGCGCAAGCAACGACTCTCTCCAAGACTCAAGCTGCCCGCAAAAGTATTAGCTTGTTCGCTTCGGCGGTGTTGGTTCCAGGCCTAGAGCCTGGACTTCCAGAGGATGAAGGCGTCCGGTGCGTCCTCGTCCTTGCTCTCGCAGTCGGGGCTCGCTTCCTCCTCGGCGTCGTTGTCGAGGCCCTCGTCCTCGTCCTCTCAGAGGGAGACGAACTCGGGCGGCGGCTGGATCAGCGGCACCTGTACGGCGAGCTGCGGCTCCGGCTGCTCGACCAGGGAGAAGGTAGAGCTGCCGGTTGCGGTGACCCGGGGCCCCATGTTGTCGTAGGGCGAGCCGAGCTCGCCGCGCCTGCCGCCGCCGCCGCCGCCGCCGCCGCCGAGGCTCCTCCTCGGCAGGGTCGCGAAGCTCGAGAGCCCGATGTCGAGGAGGTCCGGGTAGCAGCGCTCCGAGGACTCGTAGGCCTCGGCGGTGGCGACGACGCTCGCCCGACTCGGTGGCTCCTGGGAGGCCAGCGAGACCGAGATGTAGATGTTGGCGGGCAGGGCCCGGGCGGCGGACACGGCCACCGGGCAGAGGACCGCGGCCGGCTGGACCGGGGACGGGGCCGCCGGCAGCTCCGGCTGGAACCTCAGCCGCTCGACCGTCACCGAGGCGGACGACTGGACCGGCAGGCGCTCCGAGTGCGGCTCGAGCTCCAGCTCGAACTCGGGCTGGCACTGGTTCAGGTCCGCCTGCAGGGGCGCCGCCTGGCTCGGCGACTGGTTCTGGTGGTGGTGGTGCTGCTGCTGCTGCTGCTGTGGACAGAGTCAAGGTGGCTGTGCATTAATCACCTGTTTTCGCAGCGTTAAGCAGCCGGGGGATTTGAGATCTTTGGGGAATTTGCAATAAAACAGTTTATTTAGTACTGTATAACCGTCTTACATCTTCATTAATATGTTAAAAGCTTTTCAACCTAATACTCTGTAATTTGTTTAAAGAACTTAAACTTGGGTGGATAAACAAACATTTCGCAAGGAAAATATTAAATTTGCAAGCTTCTAATTTCGTAAGATTTTATCAAGGACTTTGCAAAGAGAGTGAAACCCTTCGCTTTAGTTGAAGCAACTTTATAGCATGGAAACCCATCAGATATGCGGAACAGGCAGAAACATTTATATAGTTTGTGTATAATGTTTACAAAGTTAATACTGTTTATTTAGTCTGCGTAATTCCCCACAAAGTTACTATTTACACGGTACAAAGTTACACTTTCAATAAATACAGTACAAAGTTTTATTGACTGCGTTCGTAACAAATTATTGTCTATTGTCATCTGCAATGAGTAATAATTAATAATAAAGATAAAAAAAGTTTGATTTAAAGCTATAAAATTTGCATGAAAATCTAATGCCATTTGTAGAATCTCACCATCGGGGAGATAAAAGGGTTCAGAGTCAGGAAAACGAAATTATGTTTTCTCTGCATTTGTTTACAAAGAATCATGTAAATTAAAACTAAAGCGCAACTCGGTTTTGGAAGTGTTTGCACAACTCGAACGGCGGTTTAATTAAAAGTACGACGCAGGAGAATAATATTTGTTGGCGAAACAAACATTCACGAATAAATAAAAATATTTTCAAATAATATATTTATATTAATTCGGAGCAAACAGAGAGTCAAAATGACTAATTCAAGTTGATCGATTGCAGGAGGATGCAAACATTTCAGGTCGTCTCAAAAAGGATCCTCTGCCTATTCAAACATCCTAATAAATTATCCTAATCATTAGCAAGTTCAAGGGGACATCGGTCGCCGTGAGCAAACATCGTTTAACAGGCTAATTTTTCCGCTCGAATAATCGATCATCTTTAGAATTCGGTGAGTAAAATCAGGAATAAATTGCTAATTTATGGTTGAATATTATTATGTAAATTATCGTTGTAATTTTGCGCAAAATTCTCCGCGGGAGCATTTTGAGCTTTTTAAGGAAACATCTCGCTGAATTATAGAATTTTTAATTTTTCGGGGAATTCAAACGCGCGACGAGAGAGAGAGGTTTTTACGCTGAAAAAGGTGATTAACCTTTATTAAAAGCAATTTTAAAAGAGGTAGATTACAGTCGTTTCATAAATTCGTTTAATTCGGAGAGCCCTTTAATAAATAACGCTATTGAGACCGTTCAAAAAGGGGGTCAAGTCTTTCCCAATAATAAAAAAATAAACTCAATGCTCACATGCGAGTGCTGCTGGCTGGTGGTGGTCGCGGTGGTGGTGACGGACAGGTCGAGCAGCTTCTTCTCCTGGTCGCCGAAGCTCGCGCTGGCCTGCAGCTTGACCTTGGCCCTACGGTTCCTCCTCCTCGCGCCGCCGCAGAGGCACATGGCGAGGACGACCGCGGTGGCGGAGACGCAGAGGGCGACGGTGCCGCCGCCGGCGAGGCTCAGCCAGAGCAGCCAGTTGTCGGTCTGGGAGAGGGTCGGGGCGGTGAAGACCCGCGGTATGCTGACCGTCACCGTGTCCCTCGCCGTGCCGGCGACGTTGCGCGCGTGGCACGTGTACTCGCCCGCGTCCGCGTCGCTCGCGTTGTAGATCGTCAGGTTGTTCCAGCGCTCCACCATCTGCCGCTCCGTTTTCAGGGAGGTCGAGTAGGTCACTAGGCCGCCTGGAATGTGCACCCGAGGAACGCTCCCTTTACTCTCGATGTGTATATATGCAAGCGCGCGCGGGTCTTTGTTGTAAGGGCTTGAGTTCGGAAATAAAATGTAAGAGAACTACTGCTGATGTCCTTTTTCTGTTTCGCCGATTCTTTTTCTCATGAATTTCGAGCAGAGTCTTTTGCGGGGTTTTCCGAAGAGTCGGAGTAAGCAGATACAATTTTCTGCGGGATTTTGTGCGGGAAAATTTATTTTGAGAAAATGTGGAAGAAATGTATAAGGTTTCGGAAAAGTTTGCCAACTGAATTTCAAATTTTTAATTTCTTTAACTTTATGTAATCATTATTTTGACTGACTGACACTGCGATAATCACTCAATTAATGCTTATTTTTACTAAAAGTGTAAAAATTCACATTATGCACTCACATTTTGATACCGTTAGTTTAATTTAAAAGCAATTGCAATGATACTTTAATGAACTACGAAACAATGCTCCTTGAAATTGTAATTAAGTTTAAATGCAGAGTCTAATGTACTTTAAAGTACTTTTTAATTGTATCAGAGAATTACACGTAGAAGAAAATGATGCATATATTTTTCGTTGTTTTAAATTCAAAAATAAATTTCAAAATTTTTCAATACCAATTCTAAAAATACCAACCCTATATTGAATAGAATGAAAACCGATTAAATTTAAATTTCTATTTAAAAGAAAGTCCATTCAAACTCTTTATTTATTAATGCATTCGGAACACTGGAAAACTAAAGGATTCCCCCTACAACATTGCCAAGCAATAATTCTCCAGCCTCACGATAAACCTAAGCCAAAGTCTTTAAAAACGATTCGAGAGTCCATTTCATCGCGTATCGATTTTCCCGCGGAAGTAACTTGTACGCCGGAAGATAAAGAGTGGCACGTATATAACGCGTCTGCAACACCTGCTGACGAACAAAGCAATCAAAGATGCCAGTCTCGCAGCCTAAAACGTTCGATTCGACTCTTCCCTTTCAAGTCCTCCCTCCCATCTATATCGGGCTGAGCCGAGACGCGGCTCTCGAGAGCGGCCGTATAAATTTTATATTATACGACTATTATCGACCGTTACGTTAAGCGTAATAAATGTCTATCGGTGTCTATTTGGGTCAAACATTTTCATGCCCTTTTTTTTTAACCTTTTTACAGCTCTCCGGGCTATCGAAAGCAGCGTAAATTTACTTTTGCAAGGGCGTCCTTTCGCACCGATAACAGGCCAAAAATAGCCGAGCGAATTTTGAATTTTCGTTCCTCTTCACGTCGACGATGAAAATTTGATTGACTAATTAATTTTTTTACAAAAATTATTGCGCGAGCTCCGGTTAATTTGTAAGAATGCATTAGGCCGGTCAAAGCAATAATTCACCATCGTCCCCTTTCAGCGAAAAATCCGCATTTTCCGAGGAAAAGGCGGACAAACTATTTCCACGCGTAGGTCTCTCTGGCATTATTTTAATAGTGACGTGCGCTGCTGCTACTTTTCCGCAGAATTATGCAAATGTCGGAGCGAGAAAGAGAGAGAGAGAGAGAAAGAGAGTTGGGTTAGGATAAAAAATAGAATTTTCGAAGGGAAAAAATGAAAAATATTCTCTCTTTGTGAAAAGTTTCTAGAACGCACAACAGTTTTAAACGCATTATGCTAAAGAAGAATGCCTCGGGTATATATACGTACAGTTTGATATTTGCCCTACGAACAAAAGCGTCGTCGGCCCGTGTGGAGCATAAGAAATTACGAACTTTCGCCAGGAATTTGACCACCTCGGCAGAGGAGAGAAAAAGGCCTGAATTCTTGAGCGTCGCCGTATAAGTTTATGCCTGATGTACGAGTCAGACAGCCGGGGACTTGTACTACTTAATGGTACGAGATACAGCTACTTTCCTATCTCCTTTAATAAACTTTGACCCTTTTTCCAACTTTTATGAGCGAGACATAAATAACTTTTTTCAGCCTCGTGATTTTTGAACTCCCGCGGCATTTTCGCGAAACTGTTTTTTCTTTTTTTTTTAGGTAATCAAGTTGTTACGCCGTCGCAGTCGGATCAGCAACTATTTAGAAAGAATCTTATTTTGTTAACAAGATAAAAATGAAAAATGCTCACTTGATCTCGGATTTAAATATGAAAGATGTTACTCTTGAACCAAATAAGAAGTGAATTCATTTGAAATTGCCTTTGAGATCAGTCTTCAAAACATTGTCGTCTATTTTGAATTGTAAATTTTTACTGAAAAATTCAAAATTGTATTTTTTATTGTTAAATGGATTTACTAATATATTTAAAATTGAATTCCCGGTATTGTTATTTAAATAAAAATACTAGCTAACTTTAAATTAATAATAGTTGAGTATTCTTTGATCCTTTCGTGGAAAGCTCGCCGAAACTTTATTGTTCGAAATGCAATAAAAACTGTTATTCGCTTCAATAAACTTTGACAGCTGTTTTTAATTAATACAATTGTATTGAGTGAAAATTAAAAATCTCTTCTCTTAAAACGTCAATAGCAGTAGTTTATTTAGATTCTATTAACAAAATACGTCAATTCGTTAGAATAAATAGAATAGTAAAGGATCGGCTTAGACAGCAAAAATGAACCAATTGCGAAACAAAAGTCATTTTAAATCGAAAATTAAAGAAAGGGCTGCATTCGCCTGTAATTACAACCAGTTTAATAAATGCGGCATCCAAATCAATTATACAGCAACTCTTTATCGAGACAGATTGAGAGAGCGAATGAAAGTTTTAAAACGATTCGGCCGGACAGGATATAACGATTGGGGCCGCCGTGAAAAACTTTTTCATTAACGCATCGCTCGTTAGGGAAAGAAATTGAACAAACTCAATCCCTGTGCAGCGGCAACTGTTAAGTGAGATAAAAAATGGAGCAAAAGTTGTGCCGTGACGGCCGCGTTACACGCGTGTGCGTCTGACCGCAACGGGCTGCCTTCTACTTAAACTTGTATACGCTCATACTTTGCTCGTAAATTCATGAGATTCGAGAGCGCGCGTTTTTAGCCCGGTTTGCCATTAATGCCGCGGCCGCTTCTTTTAATTGGCTAATTTTCTAATGTTAAAAGCCGAGCTTTTCATTAAAATTTATCGGCTCTTTTCAACTTTCGAAGCGTACGCGGCTGCGCTCCGTTATATCGATGCTGCTGCGTGCCTTTGTTATAATTAAAATTATAATTATTATTGCTCGCCGTTGTAGTATTATCTTACGGCTTTATACATATCTGGAATTTTGATAACTTTACATGCGGAGTGCGTTAATGTAATTAATATGGTTATTCGTTTTCTATTATGATCGCGTAAAAGTTAAGTTGGTACTTTATATTAATATCCAATTAATATATCGTAGTCTCGTAATAAATTATTGAATTTCTTTCACAATTCATTCTGTTTAATGAGGATATCAAATTGCAGCATTGATTAATCAGGTTAGTTAGTTATGCATTTTTAAAGACACTTTCTGCAACGTAATTTGAGTGATTTATCAATAGCAATTAAACCTGTAAAGTCACTTAAACGCCACGCAATTACTATTGAAAATCGTTGCAACATTTAATTACATTCACGATTGATCCCTCCAAATTCTCCCCTCCTATTATCACCGCGAAACTTGGAAACCCCTCCTAAACAAGCCTTTCATACGCCGCGAGAGGCTCGAAATCAAAGCCGATCAATTCCGGAGAGTCGGAGAGAGGAGAGAGAGAGAGAGAGAGCAAGAGGCGCACGAACAAACCTTGCGGGCCAACTTCGTCGGGCGTGCGTTTCGTGCCGTTAATGGGGCCGCCGTTGAGCTGCCACCAGACCTCGGGATTGGGATCGCCGCTGGCGAGACAGGCGAGACTGACGTTGCCGTTCATCTCCTCCTGGATGGTCTTAACGGGCAGCAGCACCGTCGGCTCGCACGCGAACTGATCCTGCTTTACGTCCTCCCAGCGGCTGCCCTGCAGTCTCGCCGGCCCGATGCAGGTCTGCGGCATCGAGTACAGACGCGACAGGCTGCCCTTGGTCAGCAGCTGGCAAAAGTCCCTCAAGCGACAGTCGCAGCTCCAGGGGTTGCCGTCCAGTCCTAGGGTTTTCAGGTGCTTCAGGCCGGTCACCGTGGCCGACTCGAGGTACTCGAGCTCGTTGTTGTCCAAGCTGGAAAGAAGGAAGACGGCTGTTAGGAGACGAGGCTGGCGTGTAAGGGATGCTGCTGCTGACGGTCACGTGACTCACGTGTACTTTTCGTTTATAAGCCCGCGAGTTGGGGTTCGAGACGATGAATGGGAATTGTAATTATAGCGATTGTCGGGGTCTGAGTCACGTTTAGCTTTGTTCTTGTAGATATGTAGGATCTTGGGCTTGTATCGGAAAGTATTAAGCGACACGTGACGCGTAACGTGACGAATTACCCAATTCTGTCTGTATTTTAGATAAATGGAAAGTAGGGTTTATTGTGTGTTTCATTAGTATAGCTACCGCGTTATGAATCTTTGAAAAGGTAAACTACAGCAATTTAATATAAATTGAGAAGAGCGACTCTGACGGAAAAAGACTCTTTAGGATATCAAAAGAAGAAGAACGCTCTTTTTCCGCAGAAATTAGGTCTTTCACCCGAGAAAGAACACTTTGATGCGTTAAAATTACATGTATTTTATTATTTTATTTCAGGCCGACTCTCAAAACCAAAAGAAACAATTCGCTCGCGTTTCACTTCACAAATCATCCCTTCGCGCATAAATGTAAAAACGAAAATTCTTTTAAAGGCCCGACGGCGCGCGCAGGTATGAAATAACAGTTTAATAACCGTCGAGCATTTTGTAAGCTTTGCGTGCCATCGCACGTGTCTCGCGCGAAACAATATTTCGATCGGATTCTCGCCCATTATTCGCATTAGTTCGATAGATCTGTTTTTCAAACTCTCTCGAGGTCTCTTTTGTTCCGTATCGCTTTTTCGAAAATGGATAATATTGTAAAAAAAAAGGCTACGTATTTTCGGGGACGTTCATTATTGGAAATTTTTGTTCGTAACTTTGGGCGGAAGCCTTGGTTTTCGGTGCAAAAAAAAAGAAAAAAACGAAAATAGAACGCGTATTAAATTTTCGTTAACAAAAGCTCGTATCGATGTCATCGCTTTCATTTTAGAAAATGAGTTTTTGCAAAAATTTTAAATGCATTATTATATTTCAGCGCAATAAAAACACTTCGGTAACAAGCTAATGTTTTATACAAAAGCGCTTTTTGTGCAATTGCTGCACGTAAAAATTAGCACCAAATGGGAAATTGTGCTCTTTTTAAAACGCAATCAAGTCTAAACGTTAATTTTGGCTCACAAAGGCCATTGCCAATGATTTCAACGCATTTTTTTTTTAATAGTTATTGTTTGTCGGCTCATTTTTCCGAACGCTTCTAAAATTACAAAGAGCGGGGCGTTTAATTATACGCTACAATCGCCGTAATTAAAAATATTTATTCAGATTTAAACGCCGGACTATAATTCATTATTATCACTTGAATGACGCTTTAGCGTTTTTATAGAATTTTCAGAAGCTTTTATACGGAAAATGCTTAAATGAGTTTAAATAATAATGAATGTTCTTAATTTTGGCGTGTATACATATTTCTTTAACGTAAATTTTAATTACAGTAAACGAGTTTTTATTAAGTAGTACTTCAGCATGCTCTATTGTTTCATTTAGATTTTTACAAAATTAGCTTCCGCGAGGTATAAACGGACAAAGAGGAATTCTATGACGAGGTAGAATACGTTTTTTTATTAAAGTTCTTAAGGTACTAAAAAATACAATTCAGAAAGCTTCAGTTTAAATAAAATAAGATTTCGTGCGAAGATATATTTACATTTTCTCTTTATCTCACTTTTAAGTCGTTAATAATATTGCAGTTATTAAAATGAAAAAAAAAAACAGTCGGAGCGTCGGCTTTGCAGTAATTAAAAATTGTAGTCCCATTCAGAATTACCTAAATTAATTTTAACTCAAGCATTGTGCATAAAAGTGTTAATTATTTCTATTTTATCGCGGCGACAAAAAGAGGTAAATTAAGATGTCTTCATTACGTGGGAAAGGCGTCAAAGAAGAAGCTGCCGGGATGAGTTTTTAAAGTTTTCCGATAACAGGCGCTTGAAAGACGGATTCCCCGCGCATCGCTCTAATTAAAGATACTCCTATTAGTTTAGAAAAAGCCTTCGAGCATAAACCTCACATGTTTATGCGCTGGGGGGTTTTACGGGTGTCTCTTAATAATTCAGCAGTCCGTAAAGTAAAAAACTTTACGGCGTGCCTTCGTCGCGTAACAGAAGAAGGTCGGTCGCATTTGTCGGCGAAAAGAACGCGCTGGTGCCCTCCCCTCCCCCCCCTTTTTTCCCGCAGAAAAATAACTGCCGCGAAATTTATGCGCCTGGAAAAATCGTAAACAAGATTTATCGGAGATTTGTTTGTCGCGAATCGATTGCATCCCGCGCGAAAATTTAGCCTTTCTCGTCCCTTCGCCCGAGAGATATATATATATAAGTGTGCGCGGTGTCCCGGAAAAAACATATTCCATTCCCCGCGTCCCGGAAAAGGCGTGTCGTCGTGTGTGTTTTGCCGCTTATTTTTTTATTCATCGGCCCAGCCGGACTTTAGAATCGGCCAGTAATTTCGAGAGTCAACTTTCCATCGCAAAACAAAGGGCGCCTCGCTCGCGGCTCCGCTGATGAAATTTGTCGAGCAAATATTCGCGACGATAGTTTTGCCGTGCGGGAGCGGATCGATCGCCTCCTCGGGGTTGGCAATTAAAATTTTTCCGGCGCAATTTGCGAACTTGTGCCATGATGAGCGATTTACATATTTCGGGAGAGGGGGGTGGGGACTTTATTTCGGACTCATTAGTCGGCCGCGCGAAAGTAGGATTAAAACTTTGGACGCGCGCATCGACGGAGCGACGAGCTCTCGGCGTGCAGGTTAAAAAATCGCGCCCAGCTTATACTTCCCCGAACGAAAACACAGCGCGCCGCGCGTCCCCGAATCAATAGCAGCAGCAGCAGCAGCAGAAGCAGCAGCGGCAGCGGCAGCGGTAACCCCCTTTGTTTTGAAAGAGAGTCTAGAGCGTACCTGAGCGTCTCGAGGTTGAGGAGCCTGGTGAAGGCCCGCTCGTTGACTGTCCTGAGCGCGCAGCGCTGCAGGTCGAGGATCCTGAGGTGCAGCAGCTCCGGGAACTGGCTCGCCCGGAGCCGCTTGAGCGGGTTGCCGCTGAGCACGAGGACCCTGAGCCGCTCGTTACCCGCGAAGGTGTGGGTCTCGAGGGCGGTGAGGTTGTTGTCCGAGAGGTCGACCTCGACGAGGATGCGCATGTCGTTGAAGGCGTCCCCGTGGATGAGGGAGATCTTGGCGTTCCTGAGGAAGATGCGCTGGAGGTTGACGAGGCCCGCGCCCCGGAAGACCTCGGCGGGCAGGCTGCTGATCTGGTTGCCCGAGAGGTCGAGGACCTGCATGTCCGGGTCGAGGCTGGCCGGCAGCGAGGTCAGGCCCGCGTTCGGGCAGAGGGCGGACTTCTTGCCGGAGGTCCACTTGCAGTCGCATGCCGCCGGGCAGTCGGTCCAGTCGGGGAAGGCCGCGGCCCGCGAGGGCAGCGCGCGCGACGCCACCAGCAGCAGCAGCGCGAGGACGACGCGCCCGCGCTGACCGCGCCTCATCGGATCGCAAGCAGCTCGCTCTCCTGCTCACTCTCTGTCCGGCGGGGGGCGGCTCTCTCTCACTCGAGCATCCGTCCAGCTCTCTTCCGCTCTGCTCTGCTCTGCGCGCTGCGTCGACGGCGTACGTTCAGCTCGGGCTGCACATCCTCGCGGGCGGATCGCGAGCAGCTCTCCGAGACGCGCACAGAGGGAGAGAGAGAGAGAGACGGACAGAGAGAGAGAGAGAGAGAGTGACAGTCAGAGAGAGAGAGAGAGAGGGTGAGAGGAGAAGAAACTGGCTGCTGGGGGAGGTGCGCTGCGTGGACTGGCCCCGCGCAGCTTGCCGCAGCAGCAGGACTGGCGGCCGGCAGAGGGCGGCTGCGCCGCGCCGCATAGCCGCCGGTGCCGCCACCGTGCAATTCCCGACCCCACTTGACCGATCAGCGACCCCCCGCCGATCAATTGGCTCCCGCCAAAGGGGGCTTTAATAGGCTAATCGATCCGCGCGAGCTGTGCCGCAGCTCTCTCTCTCTCTCTCTCTGCCCGAGCTCCGGCTGGCGCTGCCTGCCGAGGACGACTGCGATGTCCTCGGCGGGAAGGGCCGCTCTCCCGCGAGCAGCAACAGGCGCAGGATGGGGGAGGCGGTCGGGGTGGCATAGACACACGGCTTTCTTTTTTTTGCTTTTTCAACGAGTTTTATTACAAGAATAGAGTATAAACTTTTTTTCATCGTCGTTCTGCGAATAATCATCGTTTTCGTTTACATAGTTATACGCCGTGGGCTTGCTTCATCATTTTCTCTCCGTACATAATTAGTCGCGCGCGTATAAGGTTTATTTATATATAATATAATCTCGTCGATACACACCCGCACAGGCCACGATAGTCATAGCTTTTTGCATCCTAGTTACCTCCGATATATTCGTTCAAGTGTGCGTCTCTCTCTCTCTCTCTCTCTCTCTCTTATGTATAATATGCTCGCTTACGCGTTACTTGAGAATTTTTTTTGTCCTTTTTCTGCCTTTTCTTCGGTATCCCTCTTTCTCTCTGCTTGTTTTTTTTTTCTTTTTTTTTTCATTCAGCTATGCAACTAGAAGGTATATTCTTTTACTTGGAAACATACTTGGCAATTCACGTCTAATAAGTTACAACGAAGCGTTTGTTTTGTTTTCTTTTCTCGTTTTGTCTCGCGCGTCTCTCCCCCCTCGGCTCCTCCTCCGTGTATGTATATATTTATATATGTATATACGTATACGTACATCGGTGTGCTGTGTGTACGTGTGCGCGTGTGTTTGTTGCGTGTCGTTATTTTTTTTTTTTTTTTTTTTGTTCTTTTCTCTTTATGTATATATATATATATAACTGCGCGCGGGGCGACGAAGTAGTTAACAATAGTAGTAGCGTCAGCGGCAGCTCTGCTCTCCGCTCGTCCCTCTGGCGGCTCTGATATGTCGATTGTTTTTCATCTCGAGGTTCGTGCAGTCCTCCGCGGCGCAGCGGCTCTAATTCTTCCAGCTGTTGGCTGAGGACAGAGAGGTTACGTTTGCGTTTATTATTCGGACGATCGAGGCGAATCGTGACTGCGTGGAATGGGGTGGGGGGGAGGCTTACCTTTGTAGTAAATGTCTCGGTTCATGGTCGGGCAGTTTTTCGGACCCTTCTGAAACAAAGTTGGCTAGTTGAGTGTCGGTCGTGTAGTTTTGAATGGGAGAAAGTTTCTCGCGGCCCCCCGACCCCGAAGGGAGAGTTGATGTTTTCCGGGGGGCAGGAAGAGCGCCCCGTCGTGGTGTTTATGGACCGAGAAGGACGCAATGTTTGGAAGGGTGTTTCGGCTCTGGCTCGTGAAAAAGATCGAGGAAGAAGGGAGTTTTGAGGCCTGATGGAGATCTCTTGTCGTTTTTAAAACTGGCTGGAAAGTACTCGATTGATGGTGAGATTTTGAAGGTGAAGATGTATTTAGTGGACGAAAATTAGATAAGTTAGGGTAGGAAGTAGAATAGGTCGAGTCCGGTCAGACACATGCATACTTAATCGCGTTACTTTGATCGGTCAAAAGTGGCCAAGTAGAAAAAGCTGCGTTTGGTAAGGCAACGTTTTTACGGTTAGTTTCATTAGTGGGCCGTAGAACGACTGTTGCTTTTTCATTTACATTCAGTTTTCTCATATCAGATTCTATCCGTTGACAGAAGGTAGAAATTATTATGCTTTCTCGAGTCTCGTTTACATATATAAAGGTGTAAAATCTCAAACGGCAATTAGCTTTCAACGTGTAATTACATATTTATAACCTCTTATCTTAATGCCCTTTATATTTTATAAAACATTTATCTCGAAAACGTTAATAATAGTTAATTAGAGAGCAAGACTTTCATAGCCCGAAGAAACGCAAGTATAAAAAGCCGCTATGAGAGTCCATAAATCCCGTCCAGATTCTTTTCGCTGTAAACAAGCGAAAAATCCAGTCCTCCACTCGAAGATGCCGGAACAAGTAGCTTAGCAGTAAGAGACTTTCGAGTTAATACAACGAGAGGAAGAAGCCGCAGCTCGAAAATCACTTGACATCTTCTCCTCGAGCGGAGCTTTCCGATACGCCGGACTTTTCCGAAAAAAATTCCAGTCGTTCTACTCGGCACGTAATGAAAGGTAGCTCGGAGCAACGGGATCTTTTCTCTCTCTCTCTCTCTCTCTCTTCCTCTATCTCCGTCTCTCTCTCTCTTTCTACCTCGCTGTTGAAATCGATGTTCGTCCTAACGGGGCGGTGGTGCAGCGGCTGCGGCGGCCGGAAGTTGTTTCCCAGAGGCGCCTTCGGGTGCCGCGAGTCGCCCTGCTTCAGCTGCCTCAGAACCTTCAGCTGAAAAATGCAGATAGTCACTCGTTAATAAGCTCCGCCGCTGCTCGTTTTCCCGATTAGCCCAGAGGCGCGCGCGGGGCTGCTTTGGGATTTCGCGATCATTCGGGCTGCGGGTATTGTGAAAGTAGGGCTTATTCATTGCCTTCGGAGTGTGCTACTAGTGGATACGACTACTAAAGCGGATAGAATCCAGCACTTTTTTGCGAAACGTGGCACACGTAGATTTCCCTTTTTTTTTCCAAGTAACAAAAGTAAGAAAAAGCCCGAAGTACCCAATCCGAGGGTCAAAGGACGCAGCGTTGATCAATTCGAGTCTTTGAAACTCGGGGGTTTTTCGCGACTCCACCGCGGGCCGCCTCCTTTGAAGTCGAAACTCTGCCCCATCACGCAAAGGCCTTTTTTTTTTTTCATCGGGACTAGCAATTTTTCGCGGGCAAAAAAAAAAGGCCGCCGAATTCCCTTGGCGAAAAGTGGCGGTCTCCATCTCTCTCTCTCACCTGCTGCTTCGTAATGTAAATCGGCTTATTGAGAATGATCCACGTGGTGGTTTCGTGACAGGCGGGCATCGTCGTCGAGCCGTCGTAGGTCATGTAGTGCTTCGTATCGGGCAGCAGTTCCAGTATCCCCAAGCGCTTCATCTCGCTCGACTCGCCTGCAACAAGAAGCGACGGACGCGGCCCGTTGTTAAGTGGCTCTCGCTAATAATTACTCCCGAGACAATATATATATATATATACGAATGCACGCCGTACCTCCGTACTTGACGTGCTGCGCGTGATCGGTGAAGGACCGGATCTCGGGGTTGGACTGATCGCCTATCTGCAAGAGAAAGAAGAGCTGGAGTAGTGATAGGTGCGGGGGGGGGGGGTGGCTTTATAATAGGGCGCGCGTGTCGATCCGCCGGTGAGATAAGCGACGCGTGCGGGCGCGCTGATTGCGCACGTACCTGCAGCAGCAGGGAGATGGCGACGATGCCCTGGGCGCGGTGCAGCGCCTCCGAGAAGTTGTTGTACAGGTGCGAGTTGAACCCGAAGATCTGGATCTGGAAGCAGAGGAGAGAGAGGGCTGCTTTCATTGCGTGCGCGGGGAGAGCTGGCCTTTTTTTCTTCTTCTTCTTTTTTGTTCACGCCTGACAGGTCGCACGACGGATTTTATCGATTGCCGGCGCGGCTCTCGGCGCGCTTATTAAGTGAGTCGACCCCCCTCCCCCCCCCGCGCTTTTCATTGAGCTTTTCATTTCGGGAAATTGCTTGATTTTTATCCGGGAAATTACTGTGGTTAAGCTAATGCCTCGCTGTAGTGTAGTGTAAACATTTTTTATTTTTTTACTTAAGGGCTCGTTGATATTTTAAGTGGTCGGCTCTCGTTACAAGTATCAATCTTTGTTTAAATAACTTTTGAATTCAGGTCGAACTACGTCGTTGGATCGATCTATCGATTGAAAGAGTATCGCTATAACTGTCGATTGCACTATTTCGGTAACGTAGCAGATTAAGGGATATTAGGTGTTTTGAAAGGTGTTTTATACAATTATATTTGTTTATTTACAACTACCTCTTATTAAAATTCGTGCGTCTAATATTATGACAGTTTGACGTTTATGAATGACAGCGCAGTGTAATATCAAAATAAAAGATGTGTCTCTTAAGCTTCCTAAGCTCCCTGTCAGCAAAGCCGGCGCCTTTGTCTAACTCATTGATATTATATTAAGCTATCATTGTCATTCTTAGGAACGAGGCTTCTCACTTACGAGCTTAGCAAGTCACGCAAAACTTGGACAACTTTGAAATTCCAATGCTATTTTCATAACGTCGCAAAGTTCCTCGCGAGAAAGAGAGAGAGAAAAAAGTTGATATTTCGAAAAAAAAAAAAAAAAAATAACTTTAATTGAATAATAACTGCGGAAGAATTTACATCGGGATAATTCCGAAAGTTACAGTGTTCAGTATCTGCAAGTCAAAGGGGTTAATTTAAAAAAAAAAAAAGAGAAGGAGGAAGTTTGCATTCAAAGTCACGTGAAAAGAAAAATTTTAGGTCAAGACCGGATTATTAACCTCATTGAGGGGGGTCTGTGTTTGCCTAGACGAAAGCGCGGCTTAATGACTTCAAAATTTCATAAAAGGATTTTTTCGTAACGATAATTAATGGCTCGTACGAGACAAAAATAAGGATAGCCAACTCCTCTCCGCTGCTCTCCGGAGAGCAATATATAATTTAATTTGCTCGATGCTTAAAAGACGGTCACGATCGCATTATGTATGCATGTGCATGCCGGTCGCGCTCTGAATGTGCTCTCTTTTTGCTTTTTAAATTTCGCGCCGCCAAAATCATTATTTCGCACTTTCGTTTTTCGCACGTCGCCGAAATTCGCGTTAAATTGTACGTGCTTTTTAGTCCGGGGAGATTCGTCGTATTTACGCGTTTACAAACCGTAAATATACGTCATAAATAGCAGATTATCGTTCTCAATTATTGCTATAAATTCGTTGGATATTATTTATAACTGCCGAGCGATTATTATTCGCGCTCGTTGTCCGGTGCGTTTAAATCGGCTCATTTTCGAAATGGAGGCTTTTCAGAAATGCAAAGATTTTAAAACGTAAATTGATATTCGAAAATACGCGGGACGAGGATATAATAAAAAATGTTCGGCGAAACATTTCTTTTTTTCTTTTTAATAAAAAGGCTGTAATTAAATTATGGCTCGTGTGCTTTTACGCTCCGCCGATTATATTCGGAGGTGGAAATGAATAGAAACGTAAAAATGATATTCAAATTTAATTTTAAAGACAGAATTACGAGTTTACATATTTTCCGCGAAAAACCTAAGTAATGGCATTTAAACTTTTTTCATCGTAAACCGTAAAACGTCGATCTTGCTTTTTTACGCAAAAATAATGACGTTTTTATTGTTGCAGCGCGAAAGTTTTATTAAAAAAAAAAAAGAAAGAAAGAAAGAAAATGTTATTAATTTTTTCATCGCGGGGAAGGGCTCTAGGTGTAATAACACTCGGTATCTAAGTAAATGATGTATATCAAAGTAGGGCGCATCGGGAAAATATTGGCAAAAAACTACGAGGGAGAGAACGCCGGAGCTAATGAAACCGGTGATAAATGTGACCGCTTTGGGCATTTATACACAGAGGCGAGATATATATAATCTTAAAATTCAAGAAACATATCGAGTTTAATCAAATCGGGAAATTTGATAAATGTCGGTCATTTTTCAGATGTTATCCTTTGGCTTTTTTTCTTTTTTTGGCAATATAAACTTTTAGAATTGGTCAAAGAGCACGATCGATAAATCCCGCTTTTCGCTGTGTGTGATATTAAAACAGTTGGCTTCAGCAAAACGACAGCTTTATGTTTTAGTTTAAACCCCTTAAGAATTATAGAGCCGTTAGTGGATAAAGTTAAAGCCTCGCTAAAATTGACACTGACATATTGATGCAGTAAAAGAAGCTAACACTAATAAGGATGATATAGGAACTGAATTATATAAAGCACTGATCAAGTCTTTACGTGCTTTATGTAATATTAATGAAGCTTTTTCGATTGGAACGCTGATTGACAAGAACGCTCGAATCATAATGCAATTAATTAAATAAATAGAGCCCGCTATTATACCAAAATTAGCATTATACTCGTATTACCAAATAAATTCAATAATTATCAAAGACCATTAAAATCATTTCTATTCAATAAAATCATACCTTCTATACCTTCGCAGTCTTTGCCAATTTCAATCTAATTAAAAGCGATTTATGGCTTCTGTACGGCGAGTTATTTTTATATATATGTATAATATATGCAAAACAAAATTAAATCGTATCTTTATTATCCTGCCACGGGCGAATCCATATGCAGCCCCGGGTATAATCATATTTAGATGTAGTCACAGATGTTCGTAAATGATCATCCATAGTCATAACGTAATCGTACGTAATTCGATACAGTATTTATAAAGCCGTTTGAACGGGGGTTCCAATAAAATATGACCACCACAGAGAAAGCCAAACTTATGTTAAGTCATTTATAAAGCAGTAATAAAGGCGGATGTTTCTTATGGAGCGTCACGTTTTCTCCCGCTTCTCATCTCTTTATCAATAGAAACCTGAAAATCTCGCGGAGATATAGAAGAATATTAATTTTTAATTACGCCATAAATCAATAGAGTATTTAAGCATCGAGCAATAAATAATGCGCCATTAAAACGAATACCAATATTCGAGCAAAAGGCAACCTCGCAGCGAAGAAACGTCGAAAGTCTATAAATCTGAATCGCCGCGCGTACACGAGGACGACGCTTCCACTCCCGGGCCATAAATCGCTTTCCAGCTAATTCCGCGCGTCGCGCCATGAATTAAGGGGGACCGAAGGAGAGTCACGCTCGCATAAGAACCTCGGCGGGGAAGCTGTAGCCGTCGACGGTGTGCTCGCTGCCGACGTCGTCGAGGAGGCCGTAGTGCAGGTGGATCTCGTGGAACTGGTATCTGTAGCTGAGCGGCCCGCCGGATATGTTGACGGGCTGCCTGGTGTCGTTGTCGACGGTGAAGATGACCCCGTGGCCGGTGTTGGTGAGGACGCCGCCGACCTTGTGCTTGTCCAGGTGGAGCGGCTGGAGGTTCGGGTCGAAGAGCAGCTGCTGCGGCTCGAGGTTCACCGGTGACTGGCGGCGGCCCTTGTTGCACAGCGACCACTCCGGGTTTATCAGGCCCCAGAACGCCGGGCCCGAGATGCCGTCGTACGTCCACCACTCCTCCCAGCTCACCGGCTTCGACTCTGCGGGGGAACAGACGGACGCCGGGAGGTTTAGTCGAAATTTTTGGATTGCGTTTGTCATTGGGGGAGATATCTTTTTGGGCGAAATAATATATTTTTACGTGGATGAATGAACAAAAAACTTGAAACGCTGTAAATCGCGTATTCACATGTACGTTTGAATCTTTTTAATCGAGTTGGCTTGATAGCTTTTTATTTTCGTTGCGCATTGTTCTGTGTTTCGATTTTTTGCTCGGATAAACTTATTTTTGTAAATGTCAAAAAAAAAAAAAAATATTATCGCGAAATTGATTCGCGGAAGGCTGTCGCTCCTCCTCGTCACTTGATTTCGCCAAAAAATAAAGGCCCATTAAACTTTCGATAGACATTTATCGGAATCTTTAGGTAAAAGTTAGTTTCGCGGCAATTATCGTTCATATCGACTATTAGACCTCACAGTTTTGATTTTGACAGTATAACATTTACTTGGGTAGTTTGAAAGGGATCAAGTATATGGAGATCTTAAACTTTCGGTAAGGAATCCATGAAAGTTGTAATATTACTTAGAATATGAAAGTTAATTAATTTTAAAGGAAAATGGGATTGCTTAGTCTCCGGGACAAGTTTAATAAGGTCGATTTCGAAATACCTTGAACGACTTCAATTTCACCGAGATAAATCAAATATTACATTTGGCTAAAAATATATTTTTGCGAAACTTATCAAAATGTTATTTTTCAATCGAGAAATTCTCATCTATAAAAGTACTACAATCCGCGAGAGTATACCTCCTTCGGTAAATTCTCATTATTTTTTTCAGTATTTGCTTAGCCCAGATGAAAAGTGCAGGTAAAAACTTCGTCTCCGTTTCATGATTCATGGCCGCGTTTTTGTTTACCCTCCCCGCCCTCGCATTAATACTTTTTACGTATCTCCTCACAAACTTATAATAACAGTATTTCAAGCGGCGACGGAGAAGTAGGGGAAAGTATTTAGAAATTCAATTTTTCTTGAAAAGTTCGTCAATCATTCCTCGCGGCGGGCAAAAGGAAGCTTCTTAAAAATATCCGCCGCGGCGCGAGTTTGCGAGTTGCGTGCGAGCGTTGATGTTAAAATTTTCATTTTAATGCCGGCGAGAATTATGGACTGGCTAAAGGAGATGAATGGACGGCGGGGGCACTTGAAATACAGCCGAAAACTAATCTGGAAAAAAGGGCTCGGGAATTAGTGGGATTTAAAAACGGAAAAAGGCTGTTTATCCAGCTTCTAATATTTTCCCGGAGGCCGAACAGCTCGGTAAGTTCGGCTCTCCGGCCGGATTAATCAATTCGTTCGCGGCGCGAGACAGATTTTAATCGAATTTTAAAGTTCGACGAAACGTCGATTGAACGTCGGTTTTGGCACTTTAAAATACATTGAACTACTTTTAAACAGCCGGCAATCAAAATCCACCCTCGCTGCAATTCCGGAAACTTGAACTTAGCCGTGCTATATTTAACAATAAAAGCGTTCAAACTATCGGAACAATACTGCAATTCGACGTTCAACTTGATTGCATTTCAAGTTGGACTTTCTGTATTTCCGAGTAGAAAAGACTAAATGCGATCGGACAAGAGGGTAAAAATAAATATTTTTAAAAATTCATGCTCAAAAATCGGGAAGAATGAATGCGCGGTTATTCAATGCTTTGCATTCGAAATAAAATGTGCAAAAAACCTACCGACATCGATTATTTTCACGTCTCCTCGCTCGAATAAGAATCCCCCTAATAAAGATCAAATTTAATTATCGAGAGCTGAAAAGCGGACAAATCTCCGGGCGCGTAATTGAAATCCTCGATATAAATATGTCGAATATAATGTGAAATTTAATTCAGTCCGCGCCTCTCGGATTAATATTCGCCCTGGCAATCGGTCATTCGCAGTCAAACGCGAATTTCGTTCGAGTTGAATTTCCGTTCTAATATAGATAAATCTGCCCGCTAACCCAGAAATTGGGTGTAAGTTCGTACGCCGTAATTCGCGGCTAACTCTGAATCGATATAGATAATACTCGGGGGCTCCTCCGAGGCCCCGCGCGAGAGATCCCGAGGAAACTCGAAAATTCCCAAGGAAATCACTGGACTACTCTTTTTTTTCGCGAGCGCGGCGTTTGTTTCGAGAACCGCCCCGCTGATTTATGAAATAATAAATCTAGGCGAGCATAGGCGATTTATACGTAATTATCTAGAGGCCTCCAGGCAGCGGTGTATATATAACTCATGCGCCACTGTAATATAAACTTCGCCTCAATTGTAATCGCGAATAATCGTGCATCACGGAGTTGCGCGATCGTTTATACAAATGCGACTGTAATTACGTATTAAGTGCTGCGCCCGCGAGGGAATTAACGACTTTCATTCATCCTCTAAGCGCAATAAAAACTTTCGAAACTAGAGTTAGAACTTTATATATATACGTCGGCGTATTAAACTGTACTGTTTCGCGCGAATCTTTTCCCGAATCTTATATATACTTGCCGGGGGGGGGGCTACTTATTCGTTTGTTCAGAGTAAACATTGCAGGGACGTATAAATAAAAGATGGGAACGAAATGCGGGGATCCCGAAATCTACTTCCGCCCAGTATTAGAAGTAAACTTTGCGCGGCTATACATTTAAAGTTCTCGCTTAGGTTCGCATCGGCGATTGTAAAGGAATAAACTACGCAAAAAAGTAATTTCACGCTACAAGCGAATTTTACCCGATACCCGCAAAAAGCAGGGCTCCTCGTCCGAAACTCGTAGAAAAAAAAAGGCACCGCCGGAGCAAATGAACGCGCCTTGCCCCCCGCAGAAAGCTGCGCTCGAAACTATTGTCAACTAAAAAAAAAAGAATAAAAAGCAAGCCAGCCTTTCTCCGTTGCCGCTATCGGCGACTTTTGATCTAATATAGATCGTCGTCGTCGTCGTCGACGGCGGCGGTGGCGAACAAAAGGCCCGAGAGAGTCGAGAGCTCGCGGCACAGATCAGGAAGAGGAAGAAGAAGAATAAGAAGAAGAGAGAGGAAGCTGGACGTACCTTGAACGAGCACGAGCACGAACACCCCCCAGATGCCCAGGAAGACGGGCCTGTGCGCAGCCATCTCTCGGGATCCTCTCTCTCTCTCGGTGGTGCGGTGTGCGGCCGCGGGCACGGCTCAGTTCGGCATCCTCCCGCTCCGGAATCTGCAAAGGTTTTGCGAGGCTCGGTTGTGTTATTTTGCTTATCGATCCTCCCCCCAAGTATATATATATATGTATATACACTCCGGGCCTCCTTCCCGAAATCGGCGCCGTGTGTTTTCACTATTTACTCAGGAGGCGCGGCGGCGGCTACGCGGCGGCGGCTACGGCGGCGGCGGCGGCTCACATCGACCTTCCCTCCTCCCTCTCCTCCTCCGCCCGGCGTGTGCATATGTGAATATTCATGGCGCGAATGATTTTTCAGAGGCGGCGGCGGCGGCGCCGCGAAGTGAAGCTACTGCTAATCGATCGCTCGAATTTCGGCGGCAGATTTCTCGAGAGCAGAGAGCAGAGAGAGAGAGTGTGAGAGAGAGAGAGAGCGCGGCCGCCTATTAATACCGGAGGGGGATCGATGGGTCCGCGTCCTGGCCGCACAAAAGCCCAGACGCCGTGAATATCCACTCGAGGGAGGAGAGAGAGTGAGCGAGAGAGGAGGGCGCGCGCAGAGCCCCCCTTGCCTCCCCGTGCGTCCGGGAGAGGCGGACGCACAATGCAGCCGCGAGAGAGATGCTGCTGGCCCGCAGCCTCCTCCTCCACCTCCTCCTCCTCGTCGGCGCCGCCGCTCCTCCGCGAGGACGAGGCTCCTCTCTCGTACGTACGGAAAGGCTGGCTGGCTGGCAGCGCCCGGTGTCAAAGTCCTCTGCGCTCGGCGGCGTCCGGGGTCCTTAAACTCGGGGGCGGCGGAGAGCGCGCGGACTCGGGCGCAGCGGCGGTGCTACTACTCGGCTGGCCCCTGAACCGCCGCCGCCACCGAGGCGCGAGCTTCTGCGCAGACTCTCCCCTCTTTATCCTCTCTCTCTCTCTCTCTCTCTCGCTCGCTCTCTCTCTCTCTCTCTCTCCCCCGAGCGAGCGAGCGACCGAGTCCTTCCGCGATTCCTGCGCTCTGTTTATGAGCCTGCCTGCCTGCCTGCCTGCCCGCCTGCCTGTCCGCCTGCCGCCTGCCTGCCCCGTACGCTGTGTGCGCACACACGCACGCAGCGCCGGACGGCTAATCAGAGTAATAGGCCCCGCAAATCGCCCCGCCGAGAGGAATCCTCGGGCTCGATTCCGAGCGGCCGCGCCAGGAAATGGGATGGAGAGCTGGCGCGGGCTTTGTTTATAGTTTTGCCTTATTACCGCGCGGACACCTGTTTTTATTGGGGCCGGAAGATGATATCGCGGCCCGAGGGGGGGGGGAGGCTCCCGGGAGGACGGGGGCGGCTAATTTCGAGATTAGGCGCGGGTCGGGGGAAGAATTCGGAAGAGGTGTTGCTCGGCCTGCCGGGAGAAGAGCCTCGGTGCTCATCGGGAGTCGGACGGAGAAATATAAGGATTTTCGCACTTTCGGGGGGAAGACTGAATTTTCCGGGATTTCGCCCTCCTTTGGAAATCGAGTCGTATATATAATCGGGCGTTGATTATGTTGTAAATTCGCTTCCGCTAAATTCCAGCTGCGAAATGCGGCGTCGGAGCCTGTTTTAATCCGGCTCGAATAGGAATGATCTGCTTGGAAATCACTGCGCCGTCCGGCATAAAGCAGTACCGGAATGCTAAACATTTTCTACGAGCGCCGCGAGCTCGCTCGTTTTTCCCGGCGCAAAACGCCGCTTCTGCTTTTACAATGGTCATTAGTCGGTTTAAAGAACTCGGAAAACTCGTCAAGATTCCCGACCGTGAGAAAAAAGAAAAAAAAAAAAGAAAGATTTGCTTAATCAAAACAAAAGATTTAAGGAGTCGGAAATTACGTGACCAAAATAGCGAAGCTCGCTCGTATACAATATGAATTGCCGACATCGCCGGGAGCCTCTCTCTCTCCGCGCGCGATAAAAATTTCTCGCCTCTTTATGCGCGCCCCTTCCGAAAGAAAGTAATTGTCGAAAAAGCCGCTATACGCATAAATCCATAATGCAATAGGTAAAAAAAGTAAATCCCGAAATCCCGGGCGCACACCGCGCGAGACACCTGTTAAAGCGGCTCATTTAAATGTGGCCGAGCAATCGGAAAAAGTCAGCGCGGGCGACGACGGATGATTGATTCGCGATCGTCGCGGGCCGATAATGCAGCGGCGGCGGGGCCCAGTATAGTAGTCGCGGGGAACCGGCGCAGGATCCGGTAACTGGCGCTCTTATCCAGGCAGGATCGATCTCCGGCTAGGCTTTTCAATTATCCGTCTGTTTGCCGTGGGAATTAGGAGTAGGAGGCGGCGGCGGCGGCGGCGGCGCTCAGGAAAAAAGTAGGCGCGCGCGCGCTCTGCTCTCGGGGAAAGGAGCGCGAGTCAAAGAAAAAGGCAGGCACAGGCACAGGCACAGGCACAGGCACTGGCAGGCAGGAGCGGCGGCCCGCGCAGATTGGCCGAGAGACTCGGGGCGCCTATCGATTTTCAAAGAGAGCACGCCGCGCACATCTATTCTCGCTCCCTCTCCTGGCGGCGGCGCCGAGTATAAGCCGGAACTATTTAAGCTCCGGACGAGCTTTTTCCCGAACGGCTGGCTAAGGCCTTTTGTAACTCGGCCGCCGCCGCCGCCGACGCCGACGCTGCTGTCTCTGTGGCCGCCCCGAGAAGATTCGTTTTGACGCGCCGACGATTTTTGAGCGCCGACTAATTAGCCGGGACGAAGGATGCTGATTGAGATTTTTCCGCTTGCGAGGGACGTCCGCGGGGTGGGGGGAGACTGCTAGTTTTATAAATCGCTTTAACGCGGGGATGTGAAGGAGCGCGTGAGCGGGAAATAAAATTAGGGCTTGGGAAATTTCTTTATTGCCCGTACATGAGAATACAGCTTTTTCCCGGGGATACCTCTTGAATTTACAAAACTGGAAGAGAGAGAGTTTTTCTGAAAAGGCCGCGACTTGCGAGGTTTGCCTCCTCGCGCTGTGATAAGGCCAGGATGAAAAAAGTTTCGAATATTACTTTTAAAAATCTTGTTATACATTATTTTCAGCGTAACAAGGCTGCACTGCGCTCCGCTACTTTGACGATGATTGTACTTATTTATACATGATAATGTTAATCGATGAAAGCTTTTTTTAAACTTGTATAAATAAAATGTATTCATAAGAGCGGTGTATAATGCGGTAACTTGCAATTTAATGAACGTAAATATTATTAAGTATCTGATGAGTATTATATAACTGTATTATAATTAGCCAAGTTTCGTAATTTATCATTCTCTTATAGACGGCCGTGTTTTGATTGCATGAAAAAATAATAAACTCGCCGAGTACACTGACGTCAAACAAGACTCTTCCCGTTCAACAATAATCCTATATTTATAACAATAATCAATACAAGGAATTTTCTAACCGAAAGAAGAAACAGAGATTCACCGCCGTTATTATTATACCTATTCCTAAACATCGACGTCCTCACAATTCCCAAACAAAAGAACCAGCCGTCGATCGTCGCCGCGCTTTAGGATTCAGCTCGCTTTAACGCCTCAACGAGATAATTTCTTTATTCGCAATCTTTGTAAGCGATTACGGGACCGGGCGACATCGCATTACCCGGTCATTATCTTACGGCACGGGCCTGCCGCGGTGGCTCTCTGATAACCGCAGATTGCTGCAAAATTTATGCGCCGACACCTGCGGGTTTGTTAACCTTCTTTAAGCGGCCCGCGCCTATATTTAGCCGTCCGCATATTGGCGGGTAATTATAAATCAAGGAAAAAAGGAGAGGATCGATCGGAGTCTTAATTCAGCGCATCGCCGCGGGGGCTCTCTGATTATCGTCAACAATAACCGCTCCTCGGTCTGACGCATTTGGGAGATAAAACGGAAAATCCCCTTTATAAAATCTCCTTCATCCGCCGCCCCGAAGGGAAATGAATTTCTGGTTTCGCGCCTTTGATATTATAAAAGACGACGAATCAGTCGTAAAATACGAGCCGGCCGAGTTATCGCCTCCGCGAGCTCTCGGCTCGAATTTCCGGGATATTATTTTTATTTTCACGGGCGAGCGGCTTCTTGATTAATTCGCTAATTATGCCTTTCGAATGGATCCGCGGCCTCAAAGCTGAAAGTTGCCGCGGGAAACTTGGCTTATTGTTTATCCTCGGCGGCAGGAAAAATGTCGAAAAGGGCGAGAGAGAGAGAGAGAGAGAGAGCCGTGCATTTCGATATTTAAAAAGGAGCCGAGGAAAAGTTAGCTTTCCAGTGGCGCGGCAAAGTTTGCGATGAATTATACGGCGCGGCTCTCTCTCCCTCTCCCGGCAATTGAATAAAGTTTTTAAGAAGCTGCTACTCAGGCATTATTGCCGCGGGAGTCGAGTGGCCGCAAATACACGAGTCTGCCAAGTGCGCGCCGCGACGAGCAATTGGACTACTTAAAGCGCCACAAGTCCTACTCCGAGATCGATCAATTACACGCGAGGCCTGCCTTCCCTTCCCTTTTTTTTTTACAAGTGTCGATTGACACTTTAGCCGCGCGGCTTTTTTCGGCGAGAGGACCACTTGATCGAGCGGCGCCAATCGTTCTGTTGCGTTCCTCGGCGAGTGATGAATTATTTCGAACGAGCTGTTTGAATGGATTAATGGACTGTAATCTTTTCTCGCATCGGACGGCTGACGGGGTAAAAAAAGAAAAAGCGAATGCGTGTGGTTCCGGGTTCTGGGGTGCGAGGTGTGTGGGCTGCTTTATTTTTTTTTCTCTGTGTGCTTGAATAAGTAATACAGTGGAGAGAGAGAGTTGCTTTTCACGCCGGTCTTGATGGTCGATTGATGTCCAGGGTTGAGATTTTTGGTAACTGAAAAAGAGAAGGATGGATTAATAGTAATATAGGAGGTTTTTTGCTGGGAAATTGGAACGAACGCTGCGCGATTTTCGGTTCAACGTTCTAGATTTATATATAAAAGCTTTGTTAATAAATCAAGTTTCCATTGCATTTCAGTGAATGAGTCAATGTTTCCTTATAGTACTGTTTCGATTGAACAGCTTGATATATTGTGTTAATAAATGAAACATTAATTGCCTCTGATGTAATCGCACTTTCTCAAGAAGTTAATCTAATTTGAATTGCACTTCAATACTTTTCTCATAATTTATAAGTCAGAGTTCACTTTCCACTGGAAATTGTAGTGAATATTTCAGCCTAATGTCTCCGGCAATATTGGCTGAACGTGTCGGTCGTTTTCGAAAAACCCGGCTAATTGCGTAATTGGATTATTAAAAATACGAGTCTCGATAAATAAGCAGCGTAAACAGTTATCTATCATTTAATGGAGATTAGCGCCGACGACGAGAAAACACCGCGAGCGTCGAAATGAAAAACATAACTCCGTTAATAGAAAAATGCCCGAAGATTAGTGTCACTGCTGTAGAAACTCATTTATCACTTCGGGGCGCAACACTCGAGGAACGATATATTTCATAGTTCGAACACAATACGGCTGCCGGCTGCCACGGGCAAAAAGTGTTAATAGTTCTCCGGAGGGCTTTTATATATCGCGTGCAGAGCCCAAATAAATACATTACTTTATTCGACAACTCTTTCTCGTAATTACTTATTCCGGGGAAAATTCGTTTATAAATGACGCCTCGTGAATGCGACGTCGACGCGTTAGTTATTTATCGGAGAGTTTACGTTCGGGCTGTCGATTTGAAAAAAATTGACGAGTAATATTAGAAAGTTTTTCGGGCTCTATTTGTGGAGGATCAACTCTAATTCGATACAATTAGCGTTGCATTATGAATTGCTTCAAACCGAGAGGTTGATAATAGCAAATTTGCAGCTTTTAAAGATTTATTACAATATCGTGATTTGCTTAAGGTTTGGTTTATTAGTTATCCATAATATGTATAGTGATAACATTATAATTAATGGATTGACTGCACCGTACAGTAAATCAGAATTCTAAAAAACGAATGTTCTACGCGATGTTTTTAAAAAGAAAGATAATCGAAAAAAGAGTAGGTTAAAGTCCTTAATACTGTATGACCAACATCTGCAAAGCAAGTTCCACTTAATAAGCTTGTTCGATTATAATTGATGATCGGAGGAGACCAAGTCACACAGAAACAACTTAAGCCAACCCCTTCAAAGAACACTCCTTCTCGCGCATGCCATATCGATTTGGCTCAATCAAATCTAATAAAGAACCGTCAAAACAGCCGCTTAACTTTCAAAAAGTCTGCCCCAATCCGTTACTAATCGTTATTGATTTGCTTCTTCGGCCAAAGTGAGTCATTATGACTTATGAAATTGGGAGAAAAAGCAGATACATTTTTTTAATCTCGCTTTTATCTTCATAATATTATTGATATATGCTTGTCATTATTTCAAATGTTTTGTATTTGCAAATTTAAATGTCAAAATCATATCAGTTTTCTTTCTTTCAATATAACTAAAAACAAAAATGACAAAACGTTTTTTGCCCTTTTTTATCAAAGTATAATTCAGGTAAAGTTTGCAGACTTTGTATAGCGGATCAAAATAACATTTTATAAAGTATTCTAAAAATTTTTTATGAAAAACGCTGAATTCAAAATTTATTCAACTATTGCTTTTTTAATTTTTAGGTGTAAATTACTTCTACAGCTCGGTTCTAAGTATATCTTATTTATACGGTAATTCAATATAACTACCTAAATCATTGATAAAGCCGACTGACGCAATTGAATTTCCAATCTTCCAAACCTTAAATTAAGACTAACTTTTTGGAATTTTTTACAGCCTTTGACAATAACAAGCTTTCCGAACACAACCAGTCCTCGTGAATAATTTTTCTCAATCAGCATTATAAAAACCCCCCAATCTCACTCTCGAAGACCCGGAATATTAATTCGCCTTCCGTCGCCGTGAAACAAAAGCAACAAGCCAATCCCCCCAAAAAAAAAAGTTAGTTAAACAGCTCGAGCAAACGAATCCCCCTCCTCCCCCCCTCTAATGGCCTCCCGTAAAAGAGCGAGCAAACAAATAAACTGCGCAAACATCGAATTTCTCTCCCGA
Source organism: Ormyrus pomaceus (assembly GCA_900474385.1). Classification (NCBI taxonomy): domain Eukaryota; kingdom Metazoa; phylum Arthropoda; class Insecta; order Hymenoptera; family Ormyridae; genus Ormyrus; species Ormyrus pomaceus. The sequence continues at coordinate 237,341 of UCOM01000029.1, read as the reverse complement.
ACAATCGCCGCGGCGAGAGGCCTTAATCAGCGCCGACCTTGCCTCCGCCATCAGCTCTTAATCGAGGATCGAGAGCGCGCCTCCCGAAACTAATCAACGAGAGAGAAAAACTTACTTTCGGTCTACTCAGCAGCCCTGCACTCGCCGGCGAACAGCTGCTCCCCAGGGTTGCACCTCTTGATCGGCCCGATGACATACCTCGGGTCCACGGTCGTCGAGCTGCCCCCCGCCCCCGTCCCCGCGGTCGAAGCAGCTTCAGTGCTGCTGCTGCTGCTGCTCGCCTCTCCCGGCGGGCTCTCGCTCGATTCGGCCTCCCTCTCGCCGCCGCCGCCGCCGCCGAATAAGCTCTTGATGCCCGTGCCGAGCTTCTCGACGCGCTCGTGGACCTTCTCGTGGACGTCCTTGGCGGTCTGGCCGACCTTGTCCAGGATGAAGCCCGCGGAGGAGGGCTCGACGAGGTGGGCGGCTACCAGGCCGAGGAGGAGGAGGGAGCTCAGGGCTAGCCGCATCTTGCTGGAAGGAGAGACGCGAGGTTATTATTGCAGCGTGTGCCTCCTCGAGCCGGGTTGCGGTTACGAGATTAAAAGTTTCGGTGATTGATGCGACAATCGGAGAGGTTCGCCGGAGGAGGCTGGAAGAGATAGTTGCGTAAACAGAATTTTGGCCCGGGGAATTGCTTTCGCGGAAGACCAATCCACTATTAGTCATCTGTCATCAATCTTTATACGCATTGCGCAATTTGAGCTACGTGCGAGGCCGAGCAATTGTATATAATTATTGAAAAGAGCAAGACAAAGTATTTTAATGAGTTATTTTTAATTTTTTTTGCGTCAAAGTTTTGATAAATTTATTACTTGAATTTTTATTCAATTTGCAGATTAGTTTAAAATAGTAGAGATGATTATATATTTAAAATAGCATCAATTTAATTTATGATTAATTTTGCCAAGTATTGAAAGACAGATGTATAATAATTTGTCGTCCGAAGTAATTCTTCGAATTTCGTGAACAATCGAAATTTTGAAAGAACTCCGTCCAGTACACGTTTTACCCCCCCGCAACGATACCTCAAAATATTCTCAAAAACTCTGCAGCCGCACAAACGAACGTCCAAGTGTTGATCGCTCCGGAGTCAAAATCAAACTAAGCGGATCTCGAATCTACGAAACCTCATCACCGCGCCTCGCTTACGTAACGTCGCGCGGCGTTTAAAGATGATTTAAGCCGGCGAGTATCCGATAAAAACGAGCCATCCTCATACTCACACAGAGAGAGTAGCTCGGGGCCAACAGCCACACAGGAAATCTCGGATCGCGTGTCTCCTCTCGGCGCACTGAAAGCCGAACAGTGCTAATGTCCCATATTTATAGGTGAGCGGCGCTAATGTCCGAGCTCCCCGGTATTATCGTCGGCGCGTCGGGGGTTAAAGGTCAGGTCTACATGCGCCAATATAAATACGGGCCCCCCCCCCGCGAGATAAGGCCTGCGCGTTTGTATTTTCGAGCGCGAAAACCGAGAGGGAGAGAGAGCTGAAGTTTATTGGGTCAAGATCTGTTTCCTCGTGTGCACGATAAATTCTCTAAATTGAATTTCTGGATGCTTGGAAATTTAAATATCGAGCGGCCGAGCCGCGCTGCCGCTTTGGAATGATACTCTGTATTACGTCGTTTAAGGGATGGAGGTATGACGTATACGATTGTGAGAAATATTACGGGACGCCAAGTTTTTCTTTCTTTTTTTTTTATTATATTTATGTGCTCCTCTTTGGTTGGTTTCTTGATTTTTTTACATTAAATTGCAATAAATTTTAATGCTCGCCTTGTTTATAAACATTCGGAAACTCTAAATTATACTTTGTAAGACATTTAAAAACATCGCTTGTAATATAATCTCATTGAGCAATCTTCCAACTTCTTTTTATTAAATACGCAGAGAAATTATGTAAGGTTCTTCCTGCTTCTTCCTGGTCAGCACCATTAATATCTTTCAATCAATGACGAGCTGATGATGTAAAAAAATTGTATTGACGTCCGTTTTTTTAGAGAATTTATAATTTAAACATCATTTTTAAGTCATAGTTTGAAATAAACTTTAGCTGCGTTGAAAATTTCGTAACTCGTCTTGAAATGCGTTTTCATACGTTTCGTACCTCCGTATGTATTGATCGAAGTAAACTTAAAGAGATTTTTCAACATTTTATATCTTATTTTTAACGAAGTTTCTTTAAAACCATCTTTTTTTGCTTATCAAATTCCAAGAAGCCTCTTCTATATTAGTTTGAACATTTAAAAAACAAAAAAACTAGTTTCTTAAAATTTTTAGCTTCACGTTAATCCCAAAATTCCGAAAAATACCCGGGAGAACTTTTTTTACTTTCACGTTCAGCTACACGTAAGAAGCCGCATTGTTTGCCTAAAAGTTCTAACTTCCCTCCCTAACAAAAACGGGACGGTTTCATTCTCCACGAACTCTGAGATGAAGTGGCTTCGATTCCCGATGCCGCAAATTAATAACGAAGTGTTAAACTATAAGTTAGTATATCATCATTATCTCAATATCTTCCAAGCATCATCATTGCCACTAGTGGCAATTACTCTAGCAAGTACGTAGTTCGCTGGTACTTGGCTTCTCGATTATAGTTAAGTAGCTACAGGTGCACTCGCCTCTCTCTCTCTCTCTCTGTAAAAAGTTCATGCATACCTACACGTATCTCTGATAAAAAAAAACCCAGTAATTAACGGATTGACCCGGCAATTATTACCGCCGGGAATAAAAGCTGCCTCTTTTCGAGCACTCGATATAAAGTGTTTCGATTAGAAACTAATAGTCGAATCGATATCGCTGCACAGGTGATTAAGCAAATTACGCTGATTCGCGAAACACGACAACTTCGGATAACAAAAAAAAAAAACTTTACTGAGAAGTGCTAATTGAACTTTAGTGGATTAAGTTGCTGAAATTGATTTACGTGTTTAATATAAGATTGATTCCCTCGTCTACTTAGACGCGAATACGTCGGTTAAAAATTTAATTTAAACTTACTTTATTAAAGGTCTGATTTATCGTATGGCCTCGAAATTATGTAGTTACGCAAAATGCAGGTTGATTTATTTAGACGATTGGAAGCTCTTTAAAATTTTATTACACCGTATTAAATACTGTTTCGCCGTAAATGCTCGCTCGTAAAAATGTTTTACAACTCAATAATTCATCAAGCTCAGTGCCAGAATGCTGCATCCTATTTAGCATTACAGTGTCAATTAAGGCGATTAAAAACTTCCTACATCACCAGTTCTTCCGCATTTTGAAGCAACCGTTTTTCATTTTTGTTTAAAGCAACCCTTTTGTAGGCCAAATAATACAAATAGACCAAAAGGAGCTGTAATGGGTAAGATTCTGGAATATTATTCGAAACCTATACTTTCTATTTAAAAAATATTTTGAAAAACTAGACTTTAATCAATGGCAGAGGAGAAAGGAGCTTTAAGCCACATTTACTTCGCGCTTAATATCAAGCGAGGAAAAAATATTTTTGCAACGAGCTCCATTCAAGCCGAGGCAGAATTTTTCTTCAATGCATATAATACATATTTCACGTATCGACGAGCAACATAAAGGGTAATTGGTTCCCCCGTTGATGCTCCCTGAGCACACATAGCAGCTCTCTCTCTCTCTCCTTGCGCTCCTCCTTGGCATCCGGGTATCGCCAAGTAAGAGGCGATCAGATAATTCGAAAATATTCCGTATGGGTTTTATTAAAAAGAAATTTTCATGAATTTTAACAAGGCGGGTATTCTCATGCAAAGCAGGCGGCGGCGGCGGCGTCGAGCGTCGGGGAAGAAAAAGCCCGAGTATTTTTTTCCAATAATCCTCGGCAGACTCTTTATCTAGAAGAACAAAAAAGGTGCAAGGGTTTGCTTTTAGTTAACCCAGAAAAAGAGCCCCGGCAAAACTGGGTCGAACGTTAATCGTGATTTGAGAACAAAGAGATTTGTGTACGTGTGATGAGCATTTTAAAAAAATTAAGGGAAAAGCGACGATCGAGTGTGTCTCCTTCCCTTCCTTCCTTTTTTTTCTTCTTTTTTTTTCAAGCGCTCGCAGTCCTTTTGAATCACTGCCTTTTCGACAGTCACTTTGCTTTCACGCGTCCTTACTTTTCCGAAGCGAATCCCGCGCGAAAAGGCTCTTTCTGGCCGGAAAGTCCACGCCGATTCTTGCCGGGCGAAGCTCTGCCATTGTTATTGACGAGGGTCAGGGTTTAGCTTTGTCTCTTTTGTTGCAGCCGAAATAAAAAAGAACGAGTGTCGCGCGTTAATACCGCGGATAAAGCGTTAAACAATTTAATTAGTGCTTGGCTCTATCTTTACCTTTAAAATTAGTTTAATGTAATCTCATTTTCTCATTTTAGATAATCTATTTTAAAATGTCACTTCGAGCTAGGCATGCAAAAATGTCAGAATTGTTCTAATTTTAATATTTATAGGACCATTAAAAAATTATACTATTATTGAACTCTTAGTTTGTACCGTTTCAAAATAATTTTAGAATAAGTGGTAAAATAAGGAAATAAGTAGGCATTTTTAGACTTTATTTTATTCAACATAGTATATAATATTCTTGTACTTATGATTAGTTGCTAAATACTTTTTCGTGGCTCTGTATAATCACGCTTTATTCTACATTCAGTATTCCAAAAAAAAAATAATAAATCTTATCGTTGGTTAATAGCATCAATACGGCTCCTAGCTGGGCCTTGTCTGGTACGGAGGGTTCGAATTCCAAATTGGTCATCTACAGTTTTCAATCTGAAACAGAGAAATCAGAAATTTTAGTGCAATATTCGCGGTTTATTATTTCAGTCTGGAATAGTAATACTTCATAAAGTAAGTAATTAGCGAGTATTATTGTCCCAAAGCCCATAATGAGATTACAGTGCATCATTCAGACCATTTGATAAATTAATAAATCTAGTTCTATAAATGCAAAGGCTCATATGATTCTATATCGATTTTTATATTTTATTATTAAAATAAATATCATTGTTTCCTTCCATTATCCCCCACTTCGATTCGCATTCTCTGCTCCGATTACGTTCGTGCGCAAAGCTCTCAATAAGAACGGCGAGTGTAAAATAATTTAAACGAGCGAATTCAGCTGAAAATTGTAATTATATGCATTTATCTTTACATCTGTATCCAGAAAAGTTTCGATCCTTGACGAAATCAATTGCCCGTAAATTGTTTTCAAGAGGGACGAGAGGGTCGACTCCTCGCAACGAAGATCAATCCATCAAATGTTGAGATTTATCAATTTCTTCGTCTAAACGACAGTCGTTCCGTCGTTCGTCCTACCGTTCTTGCTAGTACGTTGCACTCGGCAATGAGATAAGGCAGTGAGTGAGCGAGGAGTGCACACGTGCGGTGGGGGGGTACTCGGGTTCGCGGAAAAACTCTTTCGCCCGCGGGCTTTTGCGCGCTTATTGTCACGCTGAACTGGTATTGATGTAATTTAACGAAACTTCCCATCGAGTCTCATTGATTATCGTATCTGTCACTCGATATTAGAGTTCGATGACCCTGGCAGAAAATTAACCAGCTGGAATGGTTCACGTGTATTTTAAATGGAGCGCTTTTTAGGTAAAATTGATGTCTAAATTAAATGAAAACAAATGGAAAACCATTTAAAAAGATGAAATATTATTACACTGAAATATTCATGAGCAAGCAAATTTGATTATTTGATAATGACAAAAAATAATAGCATGAATTGGCTAAAAACTGCTTAATGTTTTTACCAGGAAATTAATCAATATCGTTTAAAGGAAATATTTAAAAAAAAAAACTACCTACATCTCCAATTTGCAGCCGATAAATTTCGAAAAATAAAACCCTCCAAGTGCAGAATCAACGCAAAGACTCGAGCGTAATTTATGCCCTTTACTTAGAATCCCTGCGGAATTAATCAATACTGAATAATATTACGCACTCGCGCATCAAATCTGATTTGTAAACCGGTCTGAATATTTAATCCGGCGGGCTCTGGATTTACAGGAACATTACGCAGCGCCTAGCGTTAATACCACATAATGTACGCATCTCGAATTCACAAAAGTTCCCCCCCCCCCCCCCCCCCCCCCCCCCCGATTAATTCCCAATTTTTAGCTGGCCTTTAACTATTCATCGGCGCACACATCGCGTATCGCCGCGCGCGCTCTCAAATAATAAATCCGAGTTAAAATTCAGAGTCGGCTCTTTTTTAGAAGGCTAATTTAAGGATATCGGTGTACGCGGGGAAAAAAAAAATAGCGCGGCGGAATAAATACTGCATCGAGAGCCCGAGAGCGAGCTGCATATTACTTAGCCGCGTATAGATAAAAAGCGACGGGGGGCAATTTGTCGCGAATTAATTTGCGCGCGAGCATCGGTTATACGATATATTCATCGAGTGTCGTCGCGCGAGGCAAGTCTGCGTCGTTCCCCTACTCTTATTCATAAGGCTCGGGCTGTCTGTGTGTGTGTGTGTGTGCCTGTGGGTGGGTAAGCGAGCGTATCCATAAGTTAGCAGCCCGTGTAAAGAGTGAAACATGGAGTATTAGATAATCGATGCGCCCTGCAATTGAAACGAGCAGCGTTAAACTTTCATCCGACGTAATTCGATCGCTTTGCGGAACAATGTTGAAAGTGAGGGTAGCTGCGACTTTTTTCCTGGAATGAGAACTGTTCCTCGAACTGTTGAATTTATTTTTTTTTTTATGAAAATTATTTTGACGAGGACAAACGGTTGATCGGGTTAAAGAGGCTAATTAGATATGTTATATTTTTTTATAACTTTTATTTTAATTATTACCAAAAATTATTCTCAATCTTATGCCCAGCCTTGACTCGACCGCAAGTAATGTCTCTGTGTGTACGTAAATACGTAGAGTTTCGTAATTATTGAAAAATGTGTCGCGTAGAAAAATTAGTCGATTCGAGATAAATTCTTAACGCTTTGGGGAAACGCGCGCGTCTGTCAGTTTTATCTGTTTCTGCGAATCAGTATTGGTTTTCGACATATTTACGAAAACGGATTTTCTGTGAAATATGCGGAATTTACCATAGAATATCTATAAATACCCAGCCAGATAACTTACAGCGTTGTTATGGAAAACGTTTACATGAATTTCTAACCGATAATGCCGCAGTTTATACGCGCTGTAATACAAATATGGATTACGTCGAATGATTGTTCATTACTCCGTTATTTACTCCGCGGCGAACCGTTTGTTTATTGGCGCGTCGGCGATTTTCGCGGCTTTCGAAAAAGTTTTCCTGCGTCCAACATTTTTTTCGCTGATCAAATTCGGGGAAAGAGTTCTGATTAAAGCGTGTCTAGGAAATTGCGGAGGGTATTTTTCGCGGGCGCATTTCTCCTTATTTATATAATTTAGTGCCGCGAGTAAAATGGGATTTTAATAAATCGGAGGCAGACTGTCTGTTTGAAATGCAGTAAAAAAGGAGCCGAAAAAGTTTTATGCGCCAAAAAAGATATCAAAAAGTTTTATTAAAATACCGTCAAATCCGCTATACAGAGGAGAGATCTCATATATACCGAAAAAGATTCGAGTTTTTTACAGATAAAAACTGCTTTGATGTAAAAGTTTGTCGCGCATTATATTTTTAAATGACGACTTATGTGGCTTGGCGTTTTTTTTTTGTTCGAGTAACTATTTTTCCATTTATCATCGAAAATCTATATTTTTATAAACTTTATATAAATTAAATTAAATGTTTAAACGAAGATTTATAACGCCGTTAAAATAGCAATTTATCATTCTTAAACATTAATAATAATAGTTTATTAACTTTTCAAACAGAGATTTATATAAGACTCACTCATTTGTCATCAATCAAAAAGCCCGAGAAATTATTAATTATTCCAAACGGCAGAAATTCCCTTTTTACGATCCAAGCATAAATAACGAAAGACAATTCCGAAATAAACGCTCCGGCGTATAAGCACAATTTCAGCGGCGAAAGGAATAGTTGCAATTCCGTTAAAAAAAAAAACCAGCGCGGGTAAGCCTCGAGAAGTCAGGAAAATAGCCTTCGCCAAGCCGGGGCCAACATCAATCACAAAGAAAATCAGGAGGGACACAGAGGATCGCGCGCGGGCGAAAATATAGAAAACTATTTACGGTCACGTCGTTGAATGCGATTTATTCTTCTCCATCCACTTTTCCACTTGGCCTGAGCCTCGCGGAGTATCAACGGCCGCCGCCGCCGCCGCCGCCGCGTCTTTTCAGCCGATGATCTCCGAGATTTTCCGGAAAAATTGCTGAATCGCTGAGAGAGCCCGGCTCTCTCTCTCTCTCTCTATCCGAGGCATAAATCAGCGCGGCGCGTAATGCGATAATGCTGTATCGATTCCCGGCACGCACACACCCGGGAGAGACCGATAAATAATTCTCCGCTCTTTTCCTCGTTACGCGCGCGGGCATTTTAATACAATTTTAGCCGAGGAGCCAAAAGGAGGATCGATTCGTCCCATTGAAAGGGCCGAGGATCATCGTGCTAACGAGTGTATTATGTACGCGATTTATGCGAAAGTTTAATGGACGCGGGAGCCGAGGATTTTTTAGAGGGGGGAAATCGTCCTTTTAATTTTAGGCCCTGATCTGTATGCGAGTCGTCGCCCGAGTTTTTCTTTCACCGAGGGCCGTTCGGCCCGATGAAAATTTACTGCAAATAGTCGAATCGTACTATCCGAGTGTCGGGGCAGCTTAGCCAGTGGATTATTGATTATTGGCCAGGTTTTCCAGTATTTTTATTGATCCTGCTTGAAAAGGTGATTTGAAAAAACACCCGAGTAGTATATACGTATAATTCATTCGGCAATGTATATAGACTAATTACGCTTTTGGCAAGGCCGCTCAAAATTACTAATTGCAATGCAAAGTATAAACAAGGAAGCCCATTATAGTTAAATCTCGAGCAACTTTTCCAAGGATTCTTAGCTCCTTAATTAGCAAACCTGAAAATAACGGAAAAATCGACGTCTCCACAGTGCGCACCTTCCTTTACTCTGGAAGGAAATGGCGGTGCAGCGAACGAACGACGGGACGGCGAGTAAATGTTTAAGTCGAAATGGAACGTCTCGCGGCAGGCAGTATAGAGCTGCGACGTAACTGCGCCCTATAAACCCTCTCTCTCTCTCTCTCTGGCGTCGCGTCGCCGACAAAATTAAAGACAACAAACACCTCGGCTTTATGAAAATTAAAGCCCCGACGTTATTAGACCGTTCATTAATTTCGGGCCGTTAATAAATCGCGGGGCGGAGAAGCCTTTGGGCGGGGGGCTGAAAAATTAGGATGCCAGCCCGCTTTAAAAGGCTCTCCGATAACGGGGCATTGTGTTATACACTCGGCGCTTTTTTTCCGCGCGGCTATGATAACGCAGTTTTGTTTCTTGCTTTCGCCTTGACGACGCTTTCCCGATAACGCCGCGCTTCGGCGCGGTATTAAAAGCGCCGCTTTGCGTGGCGTCGCAAAGCGGCGAATTATAAAACGGTGAATTTTGTTAACCGCGTCGCAGTCGTTTCGAGCGAGTGTTTGGGGAATTCGGCTTATCGACGGTTTTGCTTTGAGATTATTTTGTCGTACAGCGGAGAGAGACTCTTATCCGACGCGCCGTGCCGAGAGCTTTAGAGACTGGCCTAATTCGAGCTTAAAGGATTGACAAAGTCAATTTGAGCGCGCGAATCTTTGCTTTTAATCAAGTGCACGCGCCAGCTGACGCTCTTTTACGATCGTTAAAAAGACCGGAATAAATTTTGATGTAAATAAATTTGCGCTTACACAGTCGAGACGAGAGAGAGAGAGAGGGCAATTAGTTCAGGTCGATGCAAATTTTTGTTCGGACGTGTACGCGGCCAAGTTTTTCCATATTGAGAAGAATTTTTGCATTTTTTAAAAGCGCGTCAGTGCCGGGCGATATATATGCTAATTTCTGATATAAGATGCCATTCCATTACATATCATAACATTCTTGCGCCGCAATCTAAATCAAAGTGTAAAAAGTTTTCTTGGCCGGAATAATTACGAGTGGAAATAATAAATTAATTCAATTTTTCCATTTGATTTTTGTAAAAATGTTTCATTGTTCAGCGCGGCGAGTTTGGCGAATTAAATTTTTTATTTAAATGGAACGCGAATCCTTTCACGATAAAAGCGATAAAAATGTATTGTTTGCATTCAAAAGTTTGCGCAGAAGCAAAAAAAGTGCAACAAAGAACTTGTTTGATTTATATGCAGAAAATCCTTAGCATTAGTTCTGAAAACTTTTCGAAAGATATTGTGTCCTACGATTCACAACATATTAGGCAATTTCAAGCATTACCAACAAGCATATCATAGAAGCGAGAGCGGAGAAAAAAGCGGTAGATAAATTTTGAGTGACTTCTACGAGGCAGATAAGTGGCAGATTCGAGCGTCAAAAAAAAAAAAAACAATGGCTCACCGCAGCGGCCGGAAGCCGAGTCAAGTCAGAGTTTTCCTCTCGACGGCATCAGTTTAAAAATAAAGCGAATTAAAAAACTGCATCGGCAAAGTTGGCAAAAGTGGGCTCGAAGTTAACGAACTGAATGCCGCGCGTCTGGATAGTTTCAGCTACTTTTTATACGTATTATTTCGTGAAGTTTAATCACATTATCTCTCGTTGCGGAGCCTCGCTTATTCGATATTATATATTTGGGTTGCGGGACGAAGCGCCGCGGTAATTTATGTCTCAAAATGTATACGAGCTTTTTTTATGATTTCGTTGATTTATACGCTTTTATGGGCAAAGAGGATCTAATTAATTAAAAAATGCAGGCGCGAGACGCGATTCTTTTGAGGCTTTGATCGGGTAAATATTGCGAATCCACTTGACGCTTGTAAATTAAGGCATAAACTTTTATTTTTCATTTTTCCAGCTAATGTTTCTCATATTCGATGTTTTAATTAAGCAGGCACAAAAGCTCGATTTTTTTTTTTTAAATCCGTCTGTATAAAAATGATTTATGAAGAAAACGATGAAAATTAAAAATCATTCTAGAGGTAGAAATCTGAAAAATTTTAATCCTTTATGAAAGGAGTATTGAGCTTTTATTTTCAAAGGAATTTGAATTTGATTTATCAGTTTTTTAAATAAAATTTTAAATTTTCCAAATCGGTAGAAACCCAAAAAAGGTGTACAAAGCGTTTTTTTAATAATTTTTTGAAAGCTAAAAAATTTACCGAATAATCCGCCGAAAATAATAACTTGTTCACACATCCAATTCCTTTACGGCAGAAAATTCTTTTAAAAAAGAGAAATGTTTATTATTCTAGTTAGCCGAAGAGAAAATATTATTTAACTTTAGCTTTCAGTATGTAAATCCAACTCTAATTTATGAAAATAAATTCAACTAAATCAGGTCAGCACTAGAATAATATACAATTAGTTTTACCTCAAATGTACTTCGTCATAGCAAAAGGCTGATTTTTATCAAGCACCTAGAACAAGCACTCCTTACACTACTCCCCATGCATGACCCTCCACTCCTCCCTCCTCCCCCAGAAGAAATATTAATAAATTCTTTTACGCGCCCGGGCACTTTTCGACCATTTGCCGCTGTCGCCTCTAAAAAGTCCGCATCGCGGCGCGAACCGAAAATTCAAACTTTTCATTTGCATCGGGCCGGCTTTTACGCCTCTCCGCTCGGCGCGGTATAAATTATTGAGCGGATATAATAAAAACGCGCTTGACCTTAAAAATTTTGCAGCAGCAGCCGCGCTCTCGCGAGTTTATGTATCTTTCAAGAGCTGCGCGCGCGGAACTACACCGAGTTATATACGAGAGAGGCGGGAGAGTGAGTTTTTCGCTCGCGGGGTTATAAAATTAAACAAGCGGAGCGCCCATCTAAACGCGCATCTCTCGCTCGCTTGAAAAATCCGAGGGAGAGAGAGAGAGAGAGGCGAAATTGTTTGCAAACTCGGGATTTCTTATCGCTTAAATTGTATGTGCGCAATTTCCTGAAAGAGACTGCTGATTTCGAGGCGCCGCCGCCGCTGCCGGCTGATTTCGTTTGTCGGCGGGGTGTGGATTTGCAATGCCAAGGAGTTGTTTGCCCCGATTGCCGCTCGATGAGGGGATTCAGGCGAGTAATGTTATCTTTCTTTCGTTAGTTTGTTTGACGGCGAATCAATGGGCACAATGGACGAGAGAAGTTTCTATTTCTAAGCTGGGCAGTGAATGACTCGGCACTCCGTGTTTATAAGCAGATCGATAAATAGCTTAGCTTTTCATTTCTTGGAAAATTTTCTGACAGTTTCAGTTTTAAAATAGAGTTTAATTAAAGTTCATTTATTCATTTTCTTCAAGAGTTGGTGTTTAAAATGTCAGATATGTCGCATAGAAGAATTTGTAGCGTTTCTAATCTGCCGTAATCTCTCGATCAAATCTCAGTCAAAGTTTTTTTGCATAGTTGTTCTGGCTTATCTCGTATCATTCGTAAACAAGAAACAAAATGTGTCGAGAATTACTACTTGTTACAAAATTCCTGTAACTTTTCTAAACTTTAATAAAAAAAAAAATTTCAATAAACCTTTGCCAAAATCGCCTCCTATATAAAATCTCGCTAAAACGAGCCATCCCGCGGCAACGTCCGGCAAAATGTAAAACAGCCCCACCGCGGAGAGCGATCGAGAGGATTCCTCCGCTCGTCACCCATCAACGGCACCTCTATTGATTAACGCGAATCGCGCGGCTGATTCCTCTCGGCGCGCGCGTCGCGTTCCAGGAAGAGCGCGCGCCTCGACGCCTCCGATTGTACATCGACGATTATGTATACCTTATCAGTCAGTAGACGGTGCGGCAGCGGTTGCCGACCTTGAGCATGTTGGGCGGGCAGCGCGTCGGCACGTTGATGATCGATCCCTCCTGCACCTTGCTCGCCTCGTCCCTGTAGAACGGTATGAACCTCCTCTTGCCAGCGTCCTTGCCGGCCTCGGCCTCCAGCGCCCAGCAGCAGCAGCAGCAGCAGCAGAGGACGACCGCCAGAAGCAGCAGCAGCGGCAGCAGCCGCATGTCGGAGCCAACTGGCCGCCGCTCGGCTCCGAGCTCGCGGGCTTTATCTATCCGAAGCAGATTATCGGGCCGCGCGGCGCGTCACGCTAAATTGGATGATTGAGGTTTGCGCGGCGCGCGCCTAATGTACAGTCAGTCAGTGTCAGTAGGGCGTCCTACACTTGCCGCGTCGGTCCAGCAGCTGGCCCCGCTTGCATCCTCCCACGCGCTGACGGCGCGGCGCCGTGATTATGCTGCTCTCGACGCGCACCTCGGCGGCCGGTTCGCTGCCCCACGCCGAGCCCACCAGGACAAGTAGCAGCAGCAGCAGCGCGACTAGCAGCAGCGGTAGCAGCGAGCGCAAGAGCATCGCGGAGCTGACTAACGAGACGAGTGCCGATAACCCGAGCGGCAGGCCCCGCCGCCGGATCGGCCGATGCTCGCTGCTTCGCAGCATAGCAGCGCTGCCGAGCTGCGTATAACCGATGGAACTAGGGATTTACGTAGGAGATGATTGCGCAAGCGAGCTCTGGGTTATCCCCCCCGGTGCTTGGCTCCGCGGGAAAAGGCGACGCGCGGCCGATGCTTTTTCGGAAGTGGATACGCGGAGGATGTATAATTTTCGGTGGTTAGCTCGGTCTTCCGCCGGGAGATAACGAGGAAATGGGAGCCGCGCGCCGGTTTTTAGCTTCGTGGGTGCTCCTCTCGCTGAGGAATGGCGGGCGAAACTTGTTGCTTTTTAAAGTTTTTACTGTAATGTATGTACGTTATATTGTACATTTGAGAAGTTTCGGAGCTTTTACATTTTTAAAGGCGAAATGGGGCGTACTCAAAAAAGTTTGCACTTTGAAAAATACCTCTTCTTGTTCGGCAAAGTTGCAAGGCTCCGCAACAAATTTTCTAAATAAAAATAAATTATTGACTGCACATAAAAAATTAGTTTATTGATTCTTTTTACAAAAAAAAAAAAAAAAAAAAACAAAAGAGTTTAACTCTCAAAGTTTAAAGTTAAATACAAAATATTAAATTTACTGTATCTTTCTGACCTCGCGCTAAAAACTCAAATTGCGGACTTTCATATTTTTCAAAACGACTTGAGTTTCAAAGTTTTCACGGGAGTTTTGGACGTATACTTTATCTACATCAGGATAATTTTCCTAATCAAAATTACACAATTAAATTTAAGCGCATTAAAGCCCGCAAACGCTGCTAATTTTTCAATCTACCCGATTGCATTTTCGAAACGTATAAAAAAAACCCCGCGTTTTATATTCTTACGTATAAATAATAAACACGCAGAGGCCACGCCGTTCGACTGTCTGAATGCAGGCATTTAGCGAGCATGCAGAGTGTTTGCGTGTCGGAAAAAATTCTTGAACGCGCGAAAGAAACCTACAATTATCCAATCGCATTTCAAGAACACCCGAGGAATTATGCTCTTCTGACTGACTTTCGCGTATCTGCAATTACGTGCAAATGCACTCGCACATCATGCAGTTTGCCGAACGCTCCGCAATATAACGTCGATACAAATTCGCTGATTAATTAATCGAATGCAAAGTTCGAATTGTATGTGCGCATTTAATAAACGCGCGTGTGCACAATGTGCGTCGGGAATATTTACGTCAATGTCGGTCGCGTCGACGTGGAATAAAAGAATTTTCTTGACATCCTTGAGTTCGTCATGAAAAGAATATGTAATTATGGAACTGTGCAGGAATTCCTGGAAATTTGCTTTCTATATTTAATATAAAAACTGTAAATTAATTTTTACACGGAGAAAAATGTTCTAATAAAAATTACTATACCTTTTTGCAATGCTGGGACAAACTTGCATTATCCTAAAAAAATTTACTATACCCTATAGTAAAATTTAATAAAATTGTAGTAAAAATTGATAAAATTCTATTAAATTTCAATATATAATATAGTAATTCTTTTAGAATAATGCAAGTTTGTCTCAGCAGTACAAAAAGGTATAGTAATTTTTATTGAAAATTTTTTCTCCGCGTAAGCTTTCGCCGTGTAAGAGATTTCGTCGGCAGTGTCAAAAAAGCTGTTTATAAACAAATGTATTTAACCGTTCACGAAAGAAAAACGTGAATGGCAAGATTAAATGAACTGTTTATTAGCTAATAAAGTAAGATTTATTGACATTTCTATTTACTTTGCCATTCCCTGCTTTAAAAATACTTTAAATCGCTCGATTCTCAGTGAAATTCTCGAGCATCGATCTCGAAAGCGGCAAAATCCACCGTCGTCCGTCCTCCTTAACAAAAAAGCTCATCATAACGCAATTAATCCGAAAAGCATCGGAAATCAGTCTGAAACCCCGTCAATATTTGCGCGATGGCTTCGGCGAGCCGCGACAAAAACCCGCTCTGAAAACCCTTCCCCCGCAAAGAGAACCCATTCAATCTCGCGCATGAAAAGCATTCGAAAAGAATAATCCCCTTCCTCGGCAGTCGTCGCGCGCCTCCCCCCGAGTTGACGCACTCGCCTGGCTGTATACGCGAATGTGCGAGTGCGGCACGTAAATTCCGGAGCTTTCTCTCTCTCTCTCTCTCTCTGCGCGTACTGGCGGAGTCTCGTGCATCGATTACCGCCCGAATGCGGGTCGCAGGCTCCACTTACCAACAGCGGCGGCGGCGCCCTCTGTCGGCGGCCTCCCTCACTATAATCCGCGCCACTGTTACGTCGACCGCAGCCACGGGAGCTGCCTGCCGGACCGCTCGGGGTAAATTTAGGTACCTTTCGCGGCCTTGCTCCAGAAATAAAGGAGACGAGAGGGAGAGAGAGAGAGGGAAAGCGCGCACCTGCAGTGCCGAAAGCTCGTCGGCTTATATACTCGCGCGTGCATGCGTGTGCAGGACCGCGGCGCGCACATCGCGTGCCGCAAATTGACGGCACGCAAACGGAAGGAGCAGCCCTTCGATCATCATCATCATCAGGCCAAAGAGTCATTATCCTCATCATCTTCGGCCTTCGCGGGATGCTGTGTGTAAGTGCGCGCGCGACTTCTGTTTCTCTTCTTTTTTCTTTTCTTTTTTTCTTTTCGCTCTGAAAAGTATAAATGCTCGCGTGAACCGCGCGCCGCGGCCGTTTCTAGATTTTCTGAGGCGCGCCTTTCAATGAATCTCGCGTGCGCCGAGAGGTTTCATCTCGCGCGCATCGATTTGCGCCCGGCGAGTAATCGCCGCTCTGCTACCCTTTTTTAACTCGTTTCGGCCGGATATATCTTTGCAGCTTTTCAAAGAGAGAGAGAGAGAAAGAGACGAGGACACGTCGCTGCCGGGGAGAGTCGGGCTTTTGTAAGGAATCATCTTAATTTGGATGAGTTAACTCGGCTTTCTGCGGAGATTTCGCGTTGGGAGGAGGAGAAAGAGAGGGCTAATCCCGAACTTAGTGATGTGATGCCGAGATCAAAAGATTATCAAGTCGGTCGGCGAGTTTTAACTTGTCAAGCGTGTAACTTTCATAACTACTTAGTATTTCGTTGTGTGACGAAAATTGGTGGGCCTGATAATTAACTTTTTTAATCTCGATCTGCTTTCTTTGGCTATCTCGAGCCTTTTCTTGCGCTTTCTGGCGCAATCGCAATTCGTTCGAAATCATCGAAATTGCATTTAATTTAGTCACAAAAATAAAACTTTAATTTCGATCCAAAAAGGCAGATACACCTGACCGTCATAAAACAAAGCTCGTATATATATATATATATATATATAAACGATTTCACTTCGGCTCTTATTTTCTCAGGCAAAAAACCCAGTCGCTCGGAGTTAATGGATTAAGGAGATCCCCGATGCGGAAGAACAAGTAAAGGCGACATTTAAATCATTCAGGACGACTTAATTTTATCGCCGCGGCGATTCCAGTCGGGGGCCTCTTAACATTTTTTTATCGCAAACACATATATCCAGGACTCAATCTCCCCGTTCATGCGTCTCTTTTCAGCAGGATCCCCGGCCAAATCCGATCCCTCAAAGGAACTGGCGACACTAATTCTAGACCAGTCTCCAATTAGGTGTCGATATATACATAGGCGAAGTAGGTAATTTTTCCGGCGGGCCAAAAAGGGTTGTAAAACGAAGGTTCCCCGGTGATCCGGGCAACCCAAAAAAGTGTCGAAAAAATGGGTCGCTCTCGCTCTGCTAAGCGAAGCAAAAGGGCTTCCATGCATGTACAACGCGTCTCTCGACTCGCGCGTCTCCTTTCTCCGCTCAGCTTCGGCAGCCCGAAAAAGAGTGATCGGAGAGCGAAGAGGAAGAGGGTTAGCCGCGCGCGAGAGAGAGAGAGAGGGAGAGGGAGACGCGTCAAGCGCGAGAGTATAATGTAAATTTGGCGGAGCGTTCACGGAAAGCCCGGTAGGAGCTTTCGCGCGGCGCGTTTGTGGCGTCCGAGTAACTCGAGGCGGGTCGTCGAACCGAAATCCGAGCCCCCCTGCCGGGCATTTGAATATTAGATTTCCGCGCAGCTGCAGCGCGAAATTTCGGACGGACTCGGAGAGCCTAATTACCGAACGGCTGTAGCCTCTCTCTCTCCCTCGCCGCGATGCTAAGCGCAGATAAGGAGGACGCGACGCGAACAAGAGGAGAGAGAGAGAGAGAGCCTGGCCTCCTCCTCCTCCTCCTCCTGCCGTTCGCCTCCTTTCGTCCGGCTACCTGTGTGTGCCGCGGCAGCGGGGGCTTTTTGCTCGCTTTCGAGAGCCGCGTCGTTTGTCGAGCGGGAATATATACGACTCGGCTCTTTCCGCCCTATCTCGCTTAATCCACTCTGCCGCTCGAGAGAGACGATCCAGAGTCGTTCGCGACGAGCCGGCCAGGATCGTTAGGAGAGAACGGAGCCCGGTTAGAGCCTCCGAAAAATTAGCGCGCGACCGACCGGACCGATCGGCCGACCGGCTCTTGGGGGAAGGGGGATATGCGCGCTTTTTCTGATAAATCCAAAGTGCCAATTCACCGCGACGAAGCCCTGGGAATTGTACCGTCTAATCGTCTCTCTCGTTCTCCTTAGATTTTCCGCCTCTTTTTCGCCCAAAGATTGTTTACCCAAGCGGCGATCGAAGCGAGAAGCCCGAAATATCAATCCCTCTCGGTTCGGCGGTGTGTATTATAAAAAAGGGTTTTTACGCGATTTCGCCAGGTTCCCCGAACAAAGGTGTGCCCCCTGCCTCCCATCGGCTCTTGAGCGTTCTCCGAAAACTCCTCTCGCGGCTTATACACAGCGGCGGCGCGTCGATGCCGTAATTGATTGGCGTTATGAAAGGCGGCGGCGGGGAAGGCCAGCAGGCGGGAAGAAGCGGTAGCCGAATATCGGAATGCGGCCTGTCCCGGCGAATTAGATCGAGCTCTCCGCCTTGGCCGCGCTCGCCGCTCGGCAGGGGGCCCCGTCCGCCTCTAATGCGTGTAAATTTACGCTCGCTCGTTCTCTTCGCGCTCGATCACCTTTCGCCTGCCCGAGGAATTAGCGTCCGCCCCCGCTGGGCGGCTAATAAAGCGCCGCCGCCGCCGCGAGCCGATCGGTAATGGGGCCCCCGTGACTGCGCACTCTCGGTAGCCGCACATCTCTCGCGAGGCTCTTTTCTCTCATCTCTCTTTCTCTCTCTCTCTCTCTCTCTCTCCTCCTGGACCACCTGCCTACCGGCAGCCTATTTGCGCAGGCGCAATTACAGCCGGCGCAATTACGCGCCTATCTGTATATACATATACGAGCGAGTCACGCAGCGAGAGCAGCGGCAGCAGCGGCAGCAGCAGCCCGGCTTTGACGGGAAGATGAGGGATAATTGGAAATCGGCACGCCGCGCTGAAATCGATCGCGAATTCTCCTCTCTCTCTCTCTCTGTACACGCGAGAGAGAAAGAGAGGGGGGGAGGGCCCTCGTTACGACGCCGATCAGTCAGCAGGATGATACGCACGCATGAGGGATTGACGAAATTTCGTATGCCCGTGACGGGAATAATCGAGGCGCGGCGCGGCGGTGTTATCGAGCCGGGATCGCACCCGGAATTACTTTTTGACGCGCGGGAACTATATACCCGCGGCTCTCTCTCTCTCTCTCTCTGACGGCCACAATGGATGCACGCGATTCTTCATGCTGAGAGAGAGGATTATGCGAGCCGCTTTGGTGCGTAAGTCACGCCTGGCTGCCTGCCTCCGAGGGTATATATATATATATATCTGGCCAAATAATGGGAGGATGAAATCGGTGCCAACGTTGTTTTGGCAGCGGAACCGCCGTCTCGTTTATCCGCGCTGTTCTTTGTTTAAACATCGAGCGGAGGATCCGTAGTAGGCGTCTTTGGAAAAACGGCGCAATGAGGCTCGCGTGCTTAATACTGTTTTCTCCTTTGCGGGAATTAACTTATTGGTGGCTCGAGACTTATTAGCCGAACCGGTTTCGTTAAAACTAAAAGGATAAGCTACACGTCTAGTATCGTGTACTCGTAAATGCGCCGCAGTTTTCTTTCGCGCGCATAAAAGCTACGCGCCCGTCCGACTCTCTCCTCTTGCCGGGGTTTTAATTGATAAAATTACAAACCCCGAGTCCTCAAATTCTGGGATAAATTGTAAGCGTTTCCTTTACTGCCTCTCGCGCGCTGAATGATGAACGCGAATAAAATGTCGAGAGCGAGCGGTGTTCTAAATAAATACTGCTGATGTTTAATTTAGTTTATACTCGCCGAACTGTAATGGGAATCTAAAGAAGTTCGGGCAACAAAAACGCAAAAGGGTGAAATATGTTTAGCTTCGAGTAAATTTATTTCACGGCTTTTGTGATAGGACTATAAATCACTTATAGACTGCTATCTGCAGTCAATAAATATACACAATCAATCCACGGGTATACTGTGAGCTCCTACAGACTTCTATAGACGATATCATAATAATCAGTTATAGCGACTTGCTGCTTTATTAATAATTCTTTGTAATATTGTGTACCCAATTGTAAAATATAACCTAATTCGTCATACTTTATGAATTTTCTTCTTGGACTTGCCAATAAGATAAATAGAATCTGAAAATTTCGAATCTGTAGAATTTGAGATTCGTATCGGTAAAAAAGAAAACTTTCTTTTTACGTCGATCATTAATCTACTGTATCGGTTATAGTTTTATTAATACATTTTAATTTTACGTTTGATTAAAAAAAAGTTTTAGCGATTATCTTATTTTCTGAAAAAAAAAGTACACCGCAAAGGCCTCGTCATCGTTTAAAGTAATTTTTGAACAAAATAAAACTGAAAACCGCCGAATCATGTGTTCTGACGCCGCTAAACTTCAATCCGCCTCAATTGTCAATGGAAATAATAAGCAAACACGGTGTGTTCAAAAGTTGATTACTTCCTCGTGGCCTATAAGTCGACAACTGTGTCTCCACGCAGAAAGATAAGAGCAATTATTATTTCAAAAGAACAGAGGTGAACTTAATTAGATAAGATTTCGTTAAGTAAACAATTCACCAGAGCTCTCGAACATCGAGTTTGAAAACATGATTTTTACGCCGAAAGCTCAATTCCGATAATTTCGAATTGGACCTCCAAATCCAGCATTACGTAATCGAAGAAGAGTTGATTTATCAACGTTTTATACACCGCCGAGCGAGAGGGACGTTTAAAAAAAAAAAAAAAAGAATCTCCTCTTTAGCTTCTCTGAATAATAGTCCGTACGCGATGATCGACGAGATATATCACGCACGCGTGACTTATTTCAAAATTACTCGCGCTCCTCGCCGAGGGAATTTTAAGCGGACCGGTAGCTGCTCCCTCGAAAATTTCTCTATAAAACCCCATAAAATTTAGCCGTAAAAAGGCGCCCGACGCACTTGGGCCCTCGGCTCGCCTCCTCAACATAATTAAGCAACATTTTCGTCGGAGCGTCTCGTCTATCCGCGCCGTGGCAAACAGGCTCTCGAAAAAGGCTCTCTCTCTCTCTCTCTCTCTCTGTCTCTCTTGCAGTTCGCACGGAAATTTATGGCTTTCTCGCGCGAGTGTCTCTTCTGGGGCTCTCCGGAGCGGCGCAGTAATCGATAAGTCGGCGTATGTGTGTAGGCTTAGGCGAGCCGATACTCTCTCTCGAGCCGACTGCCGAGTACGTATGCAAGGAGTAACGCGAGCCGACAGTGATCGATAGAATTGCCGTGGCGAGGCGCTAATTATCGAGTCGCGCGGGCTAATTAATTCTTCGGCCGCGCGGAGGGGGTGGCATTGGGAAATCGAGGGCTCGAGCGTGGATCGATTGTTATTTGCAGCGCTAAAAGGGTTGGAGGTGTATACGCTCGAGTCGCTCTTAACATAGCTGGCGTATTCGATAGATTTCTCGTTACTCCGTCGATTTGCTGAAAAGTTAACGAGCGTTAAACTGGTCGCCACTCGTTAGAGAAACCTTTGTCCGTTTTACGATCGTTTTACGAGCGCAAAACACTTCCTCCCTCGCGGAGCCCGGGCAAGAAGCAAGAAGCATGCCAACTCTATTATCCAGAAATCCATCAGTGGTATACCTTCACTCCTCGAAATTCCCATGGCGGCGCTCGATAATTGAGCGCAAATAAATCGCGACCCCCCCTTCTATAAAGATGCTAATGGGCCGGCGGCCCGATAACTCTATCTCCCTTCTCCCCCTGAAAAATCGTCTAATTTCTGGAGAGTCAGCAACAAAGGAGCTCTGCAGGGAGTATATGGGAGGCGGGAGGAGCCGGTAAGAGAGAGAGAGAGATAAAGGCGTACGAAAGAGAGAAAGGGTTAGTAGCCGTTGTAACGCTATCGAGGCTGTCGCTGTACATCACGTCGACAGCATCCTAGCCGCTCCTTCTCGTTTTCTCGGTTTCTCGCCTGGCTGGGCTCATGACAGGAGGCTGCGCGCGCGTGCGCACACGCGAGGAGACAAAAGCTGCCGGGCGCACATAACAAGTGGTCTAAGGGGGCTTTCCGCTTAATTGAGCTCGAGGCGCGAGAGAGCGAGAGAGAGAGAGAGAGAGAGAGCGAGAGGCAGGAGAGGAGAGCAGCCGCGAATTAGCGATCGGCGGCCCGATCTCTTTTACTGCCCCGGTCTTGCTCGTCCCACGCCTTTGCGCATGCGCGGACGTGACTCCGAGCAATATCTCATTGGCAAAAGGAGGAGGTGACTTTAATGTGCCTCGGCCCCGAGTAAGATCGTTAATCTTCGCCGCGCCGATCGCTCGCAGATAGTAATTGTTACGTTCCCTCTCTTTCTAGAGTTAGAAGCTGCTGCCGCTGCCGCCGCCGCCGCCGCTGCTACTCTCGGACAGAGAGAGAGAGAGAGAGCAGCTCTGCTCTCTATTTGTGCGCGAGAGCGAGCCAACGACTCATAAATTTCGGGCTCCCGCCCCGAAATCGACGCGCTTCGAGATACGAACCGGCCGAGCGGAGGAGCGAGAGAGAGAGAGAGAGAGAGAGAGGCGCGAGGAGCAACAAGAAGCGGCTCCAACAGGGCCCCCAGATAAGGCCCGGATAAATAGGTGAGAAGGAAAAATGCAAATTGACGCGCCGCTCGTTCAAGCGACTTTATCGAGAGTGTAATGCTCGACTTTATAGCCGGCGAGAGAGAGAGAGAGAGAGAGGCAGAGAGAGAGAGAGAACGAGAGAGAGAGCGCGTGCGAAATTTGTACCGGGAGCGCGGCTGAGTGCGACTCTTAATCTTTCTCCTCTCGCTCTCGCGACACGAAGGGAAAAACCAGTTCCCCCGCTCGCGCGACACGTTACACGCCAGATCCTTTCCGAATATTCGCCGGATTCGAGTTAATCGAGAGCGGGAGAGTCGTTTCTTGTCTTAATTCTCGAAATAGCTGCGGGAAGAAGGTGGTTGGTTGGCGGTGGGAAGGCATGAGGCAAATAACACACACATAAGGCCAGAAGTCTCTCTGTACAAACGGCGCGCTTCATTTAAATAATCAAAAGTCTTTTACAAGAAATATTACAATTACACTTGTTACAGCGAGGGACAGCACACGCGTCTGCATTCGCGTGTTGTATCGTGTGTATGTGTATAAACGTGTCCGTCTATAAGTGTAATCTTGTGTGTTGGTGCGAATTTTACAGCTTTCCTTTCATCCTTCCGCTTATATATTTTACACACTGATTTTAGGACTAGTTCGCAGAGACGTTAGATCCTTTGGTGCACACACGCTGCTCGGACGCACCCATTCATTATATCGTTGTAGGAAAGTTTCATTTGTGAAAGACAGTCTTTTCAGATTTGTAGATTTATATTTATATTTATATATATATATATAACACACTCGCGCCGCGGGCTCTTGACCGTTAATAACCGATTAGCTAATTAACCGGTCGGCTCCTCGCCGCTGATAAATTATTAAACAATATTTACACCCGACGGTCGCGGTTCGCTGGTTGACTTATTTCTGGAACCGATTGCTCGGTACACGACTTTATCGGCGCACCGAGATCTCGGAGCTAACCGATTAGCTTGCCGATCGGCGCTTTGGCCTTATATATACCGATCTCGAATCTCGATCTAGCTTATCGTCTAATCTCGAGTTTAAGACACTCCTCTCGCGCGATTGACGCGCGCGAATTTTTTCGCTCTTCCTCCAATGCCGATTGAATGACTCGATTTTCCAAATGAACGAAAGGTTTCAAAATTCTCCCGACGCGCCGCACCAGCAGCCGAACCGATTCGTCTACCAGCGACAAACTCTAGCAGCTCGAGGGTCAAGAGCCCTAATCGGCGCGTCATCAGCGATCGTGCTTGGTGAGCTCGAGGGGCTGCTGCTCCATCCAGCGGTCCCTCCAGGCGCCGGGCGAGTCCTGCACCTGGATCTCCTCGTCCTCGTCGTCCTCGTCCATGGGGGTGGAGGTCGTCGCGTTCGAGGCCGCGGGCCGGTGGTGCCTGTCCTCGTCGTTGGCCAGCAGCTGGCTGATGGCCCGGAAGGCGCTGGGCTTCTGGGGCCGCTCGACCGCGCGGAAAGCGCTCTTCTCGCCGCTGCCCAGGAGCCTAGCGCTGCTCGCCGCCCCGCCGGCAGAGGGCGTAGATTGCGAGGCTGGCGGCGGTGGCTGCTGCTGCTGCTGCTGCTGTGGCTGCGGAGGCGCTGCAGCCCCGACGACCGGTTGCTGCTGCTGCTGGTTGCCGCTGGAGCTGGTGCTCGAGGTGGCGGAGGTTGCGTGGGGCGGAGGCGGCGGCGGCGGCGGCGAGCGCTTCAGCAGGTTCATGCGCTGGTGGCGCCGCCACTTGGCCCGTCTGTTGGAAAACCAAACCTAAGAGTCACGACGTTAGCTCTTGTTAGAAGGCGCACACATTTGTGGTCGGGGTATGGGGGATTTCTTGGGGGTTGTATAGTAAATAAAATCATTTTTGAGCTAATTGCTTGAATTCCAGCGCTTCGGGTGAATTGTCTAATAAATGTAATAAAGAAATCTCAAATGGCTGGCTTTTTATACAAAAACTTAAAAGCCAATCCAGATAACGAGGAGTCTATCGGAACTTTGGATCACGAATTTTATTTTAACTTTGGGATAAATTTTCTCATATGAAAATATGAAAGAAGCCTCGTCTATTCAGTCTGAGGCTTATAATTTGCATTCATTCCCAAATTTCATCTAAAATCATTATTTGTTCAAAAGATAATAAAGTAGCATAAAAAAGTGTTCGCTTGAATCTTTACTTAGTTCGAATTCTCTTCGAATGCCGAGTATTAAATTACTCCACAATTAACTGTTGAAAAGTTATAAGTGTTTCAAGGAAAATCGACGTTTCTTATAGATTTTAACGCTTCAGACTTAATGGACGAGGCAATTCTTTCGTATCTTTAAGTGAGAAAACTTACGTGAAATTAAACCCCATAATCCGTAGTTCTAATAGACTCCGAGTAATTGATTTCCAGCGAGCTCGAAAACCCTTCTCCCGAAGCAAATCAAAACTTTTTCCCCCCGACGAGGCGATTTTCCAATCCCGCGAGCCCATGCATTCCCAGGCCATCAGGCTCCATCGACATATTCACCCGAAGCGCTCGGCGCTTCAAGGAAAGCCATTACGCCGGGGCGGTCGTTATCTCTCTCTCTCTCTCTTTCTCTCTCTCTCTCTCGGTCGGACTCACCTGCACCCTCGCCTCGGACAAGGAGGTCTTGGAGGCGAGCCGCTCGCGCGTCGACACGCACGGATAGTGCGACCGCTCGAACTCCTTCTCCAGCTCCTCCAGCTGCTCCGGGCTGAAGGTCGTGCGGTTCCGCCGGAACTTGGGCTGCTCCGAGCCGTCCAGGCTGCCGTCCTCGCCGTCGCCCTCTGTTTCGACAGATATCGAGAGCAAAAAGTTGTTTTATTCCGCCGCTCGGATTTCGGGTTTTTAGCGCGGGCAGTTTTGCAATTTTTAAAATGACTTGGTAGCCAGAGGAAGAAGTCAGTGCTTCGGAATGATCGCGTTTCAAAGATAATTATAGGGATTGTTCTAAACTATAAAGGGGCACAATCCCACTTAATGGTGGGAATTCAGAAAAATGCTCCCGAAGGTTGGTCATTTAAATATATATTATTAACGCGCGACCTTGCATTATGCTAAAATGCGAAGCTGAAAATTTTCATAATTATTAGTTCCGCGTGTCTTTAATTTGTATCTATGTGCTTAACGCGATTGTATATACTTGCGGCAAATCTTTTATGCATGCGAAAATAAATAAAATCGAATGGCTACTGAATTTAACGCGACGGCAATACGTATATTCGCAATTTCGATAACGTCGAAAATGTTCATTCATAAAGTTATAATTAATATTGCCGTCGATAGGCTTAAAAACAAATAGTCATCGGCCTTGAATTAGCCTTAGATTTAATTTAGCTATTTACATCGGTAATTCTCGCGTAATTGCTCGCATCGCGCTTTTCGAATCTTTTTAACTCATATATATTTTTATGGAAAGTCGTAAATTTTATGCGCGATATTTATGAGCCAATAATTAAGGAGGACTTTAATTAATACTGACACTTTGATGAAATCCGTTATCCATATTATATCGAGAAATGAAATTGCATAATTTATTAAAACATGCGTAATTAATTTCGTGATCGATGTACGCTTAATGTCGCGCATTTGACTCCCGTTTGCTTGAGCCTCCTTTTACTCTGACTGACTTTAAGCGTCGAAAAATATTTATTTACCTGCTTAACGATTCAAAAGCGAGCATTACATCATGTTATTTGAGAAACTCGCGAATATTATCAGTTTTGCGGCCGAAGGAAATTACGGAAGATGCGATCGCAATCGTTTCACCGCCTATCTCGAATCGCGTTATTATCTGCGCAAGTGCATTAACTCGCTTCCTGCTTAAAAGTACAATCCGCGATTGTCATCTTTGCCTGAAATTCTGCGGTTATTTCGAATATTTGCACGGCAGAGGGAAAACTTATGTTTCACGTAAAAACTTTATAGAAGAGTAATGATATTGTAAAAATATAAATTTACATCAGCTACTTTGCACCGCTTGGTAAATTACACCAAGATAAACTTTTATCAATCTCGAGATCACAAATCAAAAGGAACTTAGTCAGATTTTGTAAAAATCAACGCTCTGCGACGCTTATTACGCAAAACTTCAAGCCCCCCCGTCGATCCCAAAAAGCCGCGTTAAATCAAGACCCCCACTGACCTTGATGCATGTACCCCCTGGCGATGGCGTCGACGGCGTGTAGCGCGTGCTCGGGACTGGCGGCGGCGGCCGCCGCTGCAGCCGCAGCCGCCGCCGCCGCCGCGGCGGAGGGCAGGGGCGGCTGGAGGAGGAGGGCGGAGGCGGGCCCGGGGAAGAGCCAGGGGTGCGCGGGCCCTGGGGCCCCGGGCCAGCTGGCCGCCTGCTGCTGGTGCTGCTGCTGGGCGACCGCGGCCGCCGCCGCCGCGGCCGCGGCCTGCTGCTGCTGCTGCTGCGACTGGCCGCCCGAGCCGAAGTACGGGTGAGGGCCGCCGGCGTAGAGGCCGTAGCCGGCCGCCCGGGCGAACTCCGCCGCCGCCCGCTCGGCCGCGCGGTTGCGCAGGATCCGGTTGATGCTGCTCACCGACGGGGCCGTCGCGTTGCTGCAGACGCCTGGGGGCGGGAGGGTAGATTGTTAGAATTTCGGACTTGCGCTATGGGGATAGAGGTGCTGCGTTGCGGTAGGATATTCGTTTGTTTTAATGGAAATCAGGTTGCATTGTGAATCAACTAAGAATTCCATTAAATCAACTGAATATCCTATTATTATGAATACTGTGAATATGTAATTGCAGTGCAGCTAACATTGGAATAAAAGCTTTTCGCGAAATTGAAAGATAAGAATGATAGAAAAATGAACAAAATGAAGAAGAGGGCAATGGAAATAAAGTGCTGTGAACAAATGAATGTTGAGGTTCGTTGAAAATTCTCGGACGCCGGCAGGCAAATTCATTAGAACGGTGTGCAGAACCAGTTGAAGCGTATTGCATACCTCTTTGACATTTGACACGTTTACGTAAGAAGGTGAGCCGCCCGGCGAAAGTGTAAGATACGGAAGAGTAGCTGAATCCCGCGCCATGACAACGCGCGCCCATAAGTCACAAGTCGGCATTGCACTACAGCTGTTAATTCAATTTGCACTCCGCTAAAAGAAAACACCCCCGACACTTGACGCCCCCGCCGACGTTACGATCGTCGATCGAATCTTCGATTTGAACTTTATAGTTTTCACGCGAGTTTCAATTAAATGTTGCGCATTCGTTAAAGTACCCTGCAGTGGTCAAGCCGTGCACTCGAAATTTACTATTTTGAAGATCGATATCAGACCTTCACAATGAAACCGTAAAAGCATTGTCTTCGCGTTCGAGCGTCGTTAACAGCCAATGTAATACCCGAAAAGAATGTCAAAGATCCGCTCCGTCACGCGGCCATATCAGCTACCACTCGTTAGTCCCTTGATACGCTCGGCGAACAAAAAGCGCGTGCGGGGAGCAAAGAGCACGTCTCCCCGAATGAAAATTCGACGATGAGATCTCCTCGAAAAAAGTAATTGAAAGGAGAGCCGTGTAAAGGAGGAGCGGGGTGAATTGCATAATTGTCGATGTATATGTATTATGATGGCTCTCGGCTTACCCTCGGAGATGAGTCGCTCGCGTATCTCCCAGGCGAATATGGTCGGGTTCTCCCTCTTGTACTGCTCGATCTTGGAGACGACCGCGGGCGTCGCTACCTTGGGCTTGCTGCCGCCAATGAGGCCCGGTGGGCGGAGGGTGCCTGCAAACCACACGTGAGCTTCTGTCTTATTTTGTCCCTTTTCCTCTGGCACTCGTCTGCTTTTTTTTCTTTTTTTTTGCATTTAGAGCAATGCCTTCGAGAAATCGTTCCGGCGAACGAATTAAATATGCACGCACTCCGGTTGACTCGGTTCATTGCAAAGCTCCCCAAACAAGTTATACACATCTCGATGCCCAGCCGCTCATTATCCTCCAATAAGTATCGGCAGAACGTAAAGCCGGCATCTGCCGAGCTTCGCGCGCAGCGATACGTCATTTAAAGCAGGTCTCTTTGTCCTCCCTCTCTCTCTCTCTCTCTCCCTCTCGCGCGTATCTTCAATTTCCCCGGCATTCCTCGAGCTCGACTCTCTGCCTCGCTCCTCGCAGCTGCGCAAGTACGTCCTTTCCGCGAAGCGGAGCTCCCGGGCGTTGTGCATACCGTTATTAATATAAAAATACGGGGCCCTCGCGTGCGCTCTCACGGATCAAGTGCGTGCTAATGGGCCAAGTGGGCCCCCCCCCTCCCCTTCGTCCCCCCACCCTCCCCCTTTGTCCCGTGCTCGAGCATAGCATTTAATAAAGGAAACCGCACAAATCGGTCAATTATATCCCGGGCGAGGAGACGTGCACCTTCTTTTCACGACGCGGCGCGGCTGCCGGGGCCCCCCCGACCTCGCGTGCGGCCCGCAATCGATTCTCAAGCACCCAGGCCAAAGGAAAAAATCGCCGCAACGGACCGACGAGGTCGAACCTGATGAGTATGTTTTACTCGCTCTCTCTCTCTCTCTCTCTCTCTCTCTCTCTCTCTATGCGGCTACCGGAGGGAACGCGGAGCTGCGCGACGGAGGAGCTTTGTGAGCGAGAGAGAGGCGCGAGAAAGCTGACCGAGGAGATTCTTTTCCAGGACGCGCGCGCGAACTCGCCGCCCGGATTGTCGGGCCGCGACTGACCTTTACTTTGGTTTTTACTGCGGTTTGCTGTACACGGGGGATATCAAAACTGTTACTTGAGCCTTTTGGCGAGTTTTTTCCCGAGGCGAAGAGGGTTCCTTTGGTAAAAATATACATTTGTTTCGTCCGCGTGTTACTCGCTGTCGAGGAGGAGAATTGATTTCGAGAGGAAGCCTGGCTTTTCCCGCGGAATACTAATGGCGACTCTGTAAAGAGTTATTCTTTTGTGGCTAAACGTACACATAATACGCGCAGAACATTTTCAAACGGAAACTGCGTACACTCGCGACAGGAATAAAAATCCGACGGTTTTCTCAAAACGTAATTCAGGCAATTCAGTCCGAGCACGAGCGGTGCATTTTCTCCCGTTCGCGAAACAATCGAAGGACTCATTACCGCCGCCGCCGAGATCCCTTTTCCCAGCTTCTCAGCGGCGAAAGGCGCAAAAAGTCGCCAATAGCGCGCGCCGCGTACATAAGGGGAACGGCGCGTTTATCCTCTCACCTCGGCGCGATTGGCCGACAAAAGAATTAGCAGCTACTTGTGTAATCGCGTACACACTTTACATACTTCCAGCAATTACATAAAATACCGCGGCTCCTGCCCCCCTCCGGTGCAGAGTACGCCTCCGAACAATATACTCGCTCGAGAAAAAAAAAAAGAGGAGCAGCGCGATCCTCTCCTTTTTTTCTTTTTTCCTTTTTTCAAGCGCGTTAAAACGTTCTCATCGCCGCGCGGCGAAGAAGTCGGCCGAAAAAGCGCTGACCGCTAACTCGCTCGCGCGCCAGCAACAAAAAAAAAAAAAAAAAAACGGGCCGGCCATTCATCGAGCGGCGGCTAAAGACGCGCGGCCCGGCAATGCGCCCGCCAATTTTCGGGATATTATTCCGCTTCCGGTGAGTAATAATTATGCGAGGTATTTGCGAGGATCGCCAATATTTTATAGGCGGAATAGCGGGTGGAAGTGGAAATTGGGGAGGTCGCCGGAGAGGATTTTTGTCATTTTTTTTTAATCAAGTCTGCAAAATTGATTGTT
Source organism: Ormyrus pomaceus (assembly GCA_900474385.1). Taxonomy (NCBI): domain Eukaryota; kingdom Metazoa; phylum Arthropoda; class Insecta; order Hymenoptera; family Ormyridae; genus Ormyrus; species Ormyrus pomaceus. Next base: position 207,087 of record UCOM01000029.1, on the reverse strand, counting down.
TTCAAGGGTAGATTTATGGTTTTGTAAGTGCAATCACCTGATACCATCTCCCGTGCTCGTTATCGTAAAATCTTGGCTGCAACCGAAAATCGTTTATTTTTCTCCACCAGGTTTACAGGTTCTAACATAGGTTTAATGAGGTTATAAAATATAAGAACTTTATCTCGACGCCATTCAGTGTTAACAGATAGTGTTGGATATAATTAGAAAAATGATTTTATGGAAAACTAGAGCATCTCTCGAATTAACGCGGGTAAGAAGGATAAATTCGGATCGTCGCCGATAAATTTTCAATCGAGCAAATCGGGGGACCGAGGCGCGAGGGGAAACGGCACACTCATTAAATGTAAATGACGCCGCATCGCGAGAGCATAATTGATTGCAGCGGCGACGCAAAAGGCGTCATTGAAAAAGCAATGCCTCATACTTGTCGAATCGATTACCGGATTATTTTTAGAAGCCTCGTTGCCCTCGCACAAAGTGCCTGAATTTGGAGCGGCCCTCGGGAGAGAGGTGAGAAGCACAAAGGCGGGCCGTTAAAAAGGCAGTCAATGCCCGCCTGCGGCCAAGACGGGCCCCGACGCCTTTTGACGTTCGGTTTTAAAACACGCTTCGAAAATTAATGGGAAAACGCGGATTCGAAAATATTTTCTGGCCCCGAATATATATATATGACGAGCGCTTTTCGAGCGAGAGCCACTTAACGAGGAATGACAATACCGCGGCCGATACGTGCTTCGTTTTGTTTGCCTTTTACGACGAATAATGGACTGGGATTTTCTTCGGAGCATTTACGTTTATTATGGATATATATTGAGGGGTAAAAAATTGCGGCAGTTTGCACGTCAATCCGAGCTTTTTAACTGGCTGAGGATTGTGCGGGTAACGTTTCTAGGAATTGAAAAATTTTCTGTTGCAACCATTATTTGCGTTACAGAGATGTATAATAAATTATGAATAATTTATCCTGAGTATAAATATTAAAAGAAGATAATTTTAAGGAAACATTTTTACTTTACAATATTTTGCAATAATTATACTCCTTAGAAAAAACTTAACAAATTCTCGGTAACGACTGCAAAATACTTGTTACTTTTATTACGCATAAACGCACACAATTTTTGAAATAAATACAATAATAAAACTACGGCGCAATAATTAAATCGCATTATTATATCCTCTCCCCGCGAACCGGCCCATAAAAATCTGCCAATAAAATTAGCTTCAAATAGTTACACCTTTAGCATCCCTTTCAAAAAAGAAAAAAAAAATCCCGACACTTAATTGATCCCGAGTTAACGGCCCAGAAATTACACTAATTGTAAATCCAGGGCCCCGGCAGGGAAAAAGCTGCCGCGCCGGAAAGCCATTTCGCCTCTTCTCGAGCTTATCTGCGACACACGCGAGCTGCGGCTTTTATTATCAGCGCCTCCCGATCTCCTCGTATCGGGCCATCAAGTGGCGCCTTTTAACGACGAAAGTTTATACGCATAGTTTCTAAGCCCCGGAGAGAGAGGGAGAGAGAGAGAGAGAGGTGCGAAGTAGTCGGGCCGTTACGGTTTATGGATATTTTCGCCCCGACGGATTGTTGCGCCGAGGATCATCGACTCTCGGAGCGCTTTGATGGAATTTTAATAAGCGCGGGGTTTAGTTGTACATCGGAAATTGATAAGGGGGAGCCTTTTTTTTGCGCTCGGATTGGAGATAATGCTGGTCGGTTAAAAGTGTAGTAAAAACGCGGCTGCTTGGAGAAATTTAAGGAGAGGTTTGGTATTAAGTACGGGAGTGTATATATATGAGGAGTCGGGTATCAAAATCCATCTTCAAGTCTGTAATAAAGTCGGGGTAATTGCGCTTCGCCGCGGCGTAAAATCACTTGTTTAGAGTACTTATAAATACCTGAATACAAATATAAGGATGAGCTTTCAATAAAACGCTCTCGACCGCGAGACGGGAGCATTTAATTTGCCAACTTGTATCGGTATAGCTTGAAAATTGATTTGTAAATTAATAGATACATATATTAATAAATTACGAGTACGACTCGAGCAAGTAACGCCGCAGCAAATTATTACATATATTACAGGGTCCATTTAATTTACTTTTTACGTTGTGAAATTTCTGGATTTTCAATCAGCGAAATAAACACGGTGGAATGTGCTGGAATTTGTACTTTCGATCGGAATGTTTTTCTTTTTTTTTTTTTCAAAAGAACGTACATCTTCTTTTCAATATTTTACCGAAACTGCTATTGATCGAGCCTAATCACGCGTTACCTTCACTCAGAAAGTTAGCTATTCAATGCAACTAAATTCTACTTCAGTCAAATAGTTTATGCTTGACTGAAGCAGAATTAATTTGCATTGAGTAGGCTGCTTTTCAGATCTCGCCAACACTTTCAATATCGAGGAACAACGTTGTACCGGCAATGAAAGTCAATAATAAATTTCTTTTGCATTGTTTTTAAGATATAAACGTCGTTAATGCCCTTTATCTGGTGCAACACTTTGCACTTTAAAATCAGGCTAATTGCTATTTTTGACCAACGATCGATTTATTTATTTATTGAAATGATAAGAGAATATACGTTTGTGTCGGATAGCTTGAAGCTGCTTTATATACGTATAAGAAAACATAATTTTTTAGTTTACGAGGAATGACGAGCACAATCCAAAAATAAATTTTAAATTCTCGTTCTCTAATATCAATAATTATTTTTATTGTGCTCAAAAAACCGACGTAGCATTGGCATAAATTTAAAATTCTTACAAATGCATTACCCAACCCGAGGAAATTCCATTATTGAACCAATATAATAATCTATTACCGTCTCATCCTCGGACGGTAACAAAGAGCCCCGCGTCGCCCGTAAGCGAGCAACTCAAAGGAATAAAAGAGGATACAAATTACTAATTCGATTAAATTATCCCGAGTCCATACGGTCATTACGTAAAACTCCGGGGCATATGGCGTACCCCACCCACTTGATTTTCCTCGGGCCCGCAATTCCGAAAAAAGCCACGCCCCCCGTAAACCGTCCGCGCGCCGCACCGCATCGTTACGCAACTCGCCGAGCAACCGAATTGCGCTAAGCGATTGTTTGATCAGCGCGCTTGAGCCTCCTTTTTTTTCAGCCGCCGCCGCCGCCGCCGTCGAATCGTCTGCACGCACAGCGCTCGAAACGGAAAAGAGGAAGAAGAAGAAGAAAAAAAAACCCTAGGCGAGATGCGCGCATAATCCAATAAATGTTACACAACTCCCCGACCAAAGCTCCGGGCAATCAGCTTAGTACATTCGCTCTCCATGTAGTTCACACCTCGCTCGTTCGCATAATTGGATATAAAATGGCAATGCAAAATAATTACAAAAATTTATATACTCCAATGTTCAACAAAGAGCCGTAAGCGTTCTGACATTGAGGCCGAATACGAGAAGTATTTTAGAAAAAAAAAAAAAAAACGGAGCTGTAATGTATTCTTTAGTGAAGAGGTGGGTAAGTCTTTTATTCCGAGCACGAAGGCAACTAAAGACGAAGCGAGAGGCAAAGAAGATGTGCGTACTTACGATTCAAGCGAGATTATTTAAAGCACTCCGCCGAGCGATTTCTCAATATTGTTCAAAAATTTAACGGACCAAACAGCCGCCCCCAAGATGGCGTCATAAATTACAAAATACCCGAGAAGACACCTCTCGCGCCATACATTTTCTCAAGCTCCCCGACATTATTTAACAGCGACAAGCACCGCACTCGGCAACGAAACGCTCTCCTAGCCTCTAAATTTTCCCCCGAGCCATTAAAGCAATCGCTCAGGGCGTTAAACAGTCCGGTTCTCGGGGCTTTAATGAGCCCTTAACTCGGCAACATCGTCCGCGCGCCGCACTCTTGACACTCCGGGCAGCCGAGAGGTGCCAAGAATCGATGCGATTTCAATCAACGCACGGCTCGCCCGTCGAGCCCACAGGAGCATCGTTGTAAGGCCATTAGGGGAGAGAAACGGAGACAGAGAGAGAGAGAGAGAGAGAGAGAAAGAAGTGCGCGTCCGGAATGCGCGGCTTCATTCAATTGAATTAGGCTATACCTGCAAGCGCGTTCGCTCGCACACAAAGGGTTGCTGCCGCTGCTGGCATAATTCAGCTGCGACGCGTCGAAAGAAGACTCGAAGTGGAGAAAGAGGGAAAAAAGAAGCGTCGACCTTGGCTTGAGAGAGAGAGAGAGAGAGATAGATATTTCGCTTTATCGAAGCTGATAAGGGCGACGTGTGTACGCTGATAAATCGATTTGCGATGGAGCTGCCTTCCTCGGCGCTGACTGGTGTGTAAATTGCCTCATCGGCGTCGATAATACCAGATGCCTAACTCGATTATTGCACTTGTGGGTGCGAGAGATGAGCGATCGGGCTTTAGTTTCTTTTTTTAGTCGGAGAGTGTTCGAGGCGAATCGATATAGCACGAATTTGTACACGCGTCGGGAGACGAGACTGGCTTTCCCAGCGCGGGGGGAAACTGCTCAATTACGCTTACCGGCGATATGATGAATACGTTAATTCGAGCGACAATCGAAGACACTTCGGCTCTGACAACGCGTGAAATTGATTTCTTTTAATTCGACGTGTTTGCTCGCTCCGAGACACGGCGGAGCGACAAAGAGCAGGTGGCTTGTATTTTCGGAGACCAACTGTAATTATTATTAGTCACAACTGGTGGCGCGATTAAATTGCGGCTGCTATACGCTACTCGGCATTAAACGATCAATTAACGATAGTTGACTGAATTCTAATTATTGTATCAATAACAAATTTTCGATGCGTTGAAAAAATCGAATTTCAGTCCACAGACATCACACGGCAGGTATAAGATCCGTAAAAAGAAGCAACTTTAATTGTAATTTTATCTGCTAGAGTTCCATGTATAGCTTGAAAGTGCACTGTTGAACTATAGGCTCTGAGCATTTTGTACAATAATTACTGTGCAGTGCGCTGGAGCGATCAATAAATAAACAAGCGGCGTTTTATTCATATTCTCCTGCTGGTTGTAAGATTTAATTCAGTGAACGTTAACAATCTCGAATTCTACCTAACGAGAATATTGTATGCAGAAGTCATTAATTATTCTTTTCCAACTTCTCTCGTTCTATTATTCACCGCTTAATTGCTCGGCTCGGTAAAAGATACTCGAATCCGCAATGTAATAACCGAGTAATAAGACACCTCTGCTTTTAATCTAAACGCAAAACTATATAAAGCTTATAGACGAAATTCCAAATCGTAAATTTCGAGGCCGAAAGAAACCGAAAAGAAGAAAAAAAAAAAAGAAAAAAAGTAAAATCTCGTCCCAGAAACAAGATAGCCCGAAAAGACGTTGAAGCCGACGCGAGAGCCACGGGAAAAAACATCTCTATCGAGCAAAGTGCGCGCGCGCCTCCGAAAACCGGGCGAAAGTGCAGAATTCCGCTCTCTCTCCCTGATCTCGAGATCGGATCGTCGTCAGCTCCGAGAGAGAGTCGCTCCGCGATTATGCTAATTAATGAGCTGTTAGCGGAGAGAAATAGCTGAGCTCGTCCCGAGAGCAGCTCCTCTCCTCTCTCTCTCTCTCGTCGGCTTAAATAAATAATAGGGGAATGCGGGCTCGATGTTATCGGCGAAAGCTCAGGACTGTTGCTCGGCCGCGCGCGCGCGCGCGCGCAGATTGATCTGGCCGGGCGTTAAGTAATTGGCCGGCCGATTATATTCGCCTGTAAAAGTACGGGCTTTCAGCCCCAGAGATGAAGACATTACCCCGCGAAAGCAGGAGAGAAGAAAGATAGCGAGGACGCCGGCCGAACGGGATTTTTACGAGCCGCTCGTAAAGTTAACGAGGAGCGAGCCGAGCTCTTTTATATATATATATATACAGGCGCTGCTGCCGCCGCCGCAGCCGCGCTTTTTTCCACCGAGAGAGAGAGAGAGAGGAGCAAAAACAGTCGTTGCTCGAGCGAGAGAGAGAGCAATTGCGAGCATGGCGGAAATTTACCGCGAATAAAACGCAGATGGCGCGCCGATGCGACTCGCGTCGCGTGAGCGTGTTTGCTCGGGTAAGCGCTCGCGGCAGGCCTATGATTTGCCAACGGCGATCGGGTCTGTCGCTCTCTCGATCACTCCCCCGCGGTTTATCACTCGTTTCCCCCCCGAGTCCCAACCGAATTTCGGTCGTTCCGCGCCTTCGAAAATTATCTCTCTCTCTCTCTCTCTCGCTTTTATATAATTGCCCGGCGCGATTACGAAACCCCCGTTACGTACGTTTGCGCTTCCGAGCGCGAACTCGCTTATTAAAACGAGAGCTGGAGAGGCGAAATTGATTCGATGATCGGTCGATGGAATCTTGGCTCGATCGTACAAATTATTGATTAAAATTCAAAGCGACTCTCTTTTTTCCCCCCCTCGCGATTCATTAGCATAATTCGACACAGTGTCGCGCGAAAAATAGGAGCTTATCTAGGCTCTCTCTCTGCACCTGCAAAACAAAAATCGCAGGCGCCGATCCATTTTCCAATTGGCGAGGAGGATGATAGAGCAGGCAGCTCTGGGGAAACCAGTATACGGGAAGTCGCTCCATGAATAGGAATCGGCGCGGATTCTCTCTCTCTCTCTCTCGCGGTTATGCGATTTTATCGGCGCGCCGCGTCGCTGCCCAATAATCGCCGCCGTTTTATCGGGCTATAAGCAGTCGGGGAATGTGGAAGCGTATTCGATATATATGCGAAGGAGGGAGAGAGAGAGACAGAAAGAGAGAGAGAGAGAGAGAGAGAACAAGTGGCAAATGGATTTGCAGATCCCACTCGCGTGATAAACGCCCGGCCCCGCGAATACGATGACTCATGGATTTTCTTCCGCTCGCGTAAGTTATGTTTCGTTTGATATTCCGTCTTGTTGCTCCCGCTCCCGAGCCCGGATCGCCGGAGACTCCCTGTCAGTAAATTCTCCTCTCCTTTTCGAATTTACATTCCGCGATCTCTCCTCCTCCCTTCCCCCGCGGCGGCGGCTCCCTTTTTTCGCCTCCCCCCCGCCGCTCGAAATCTCCGCGAATAATTAAGCTCTTAGCGGCCCCGATATTTATTAGCCGTCGATTAACAGCCCGTAACAGCGCATTTCCCTCGCTCATTTTACGCGCTCGGAAATCTCGCGGAACTCTTAAAAACCGATATACCCGCGCATATAAACACAGAGCTCCGCGCGGCGAGCGGCGCGAAAAAAGGCCGCAGCTTCTCGCTCCTTTCAGCTCGTCCCCCCGTAAACAAAGCAGCCGCGCGCTGCGAGCTTATAGTCGAAACGGCCCGCGGAAAGCCGCGCGGCCTAAGCGAAGTGAAAACGGCCGCTGCCCCTCGAGCAAGAAGCTGCACGGCTCGCGGCGGAGAAAAAGAGAGACGCGCGGAGAGCAGAGAGCAGCTCCTCTGGAAGAAAGGAGGTGTTCTCTCTCTCTCTCTCTCTCTCTTGCGCGCGCGCGCGCCGCTCGTAAACGCTCGAAATTAGAAAGTAAGAGGCTTTTTTCGGGGCGCGCTGGCGGCCCCGTCAAGTGCGCGCCCAGCTTTATAAAGCGGCCGTTAATGCGAGACTTCCGCGAAGTCAGACGCGCGGCGTTATAATCGCTCGCTAGTGCTAACGAGCTTGCAAGCGAGCCTTTTCTTGCGCCGCCGCCCGTCGCGCGGCTCCCTCCTCTGCCCTATAATTTAGATGCTGCGCAAATTGCTTTTTACTCGCGAGCGAGAGAGAGGCGTGCTTTTTGCGCTAAAGGAGGGATGTACGTACGTATAATCACCTAATAAAATGACGCCTTCGAGAGAGAGAGAGCCGCGAGGGAGCCGCGGCCATGAGAAAACAATCTCTCTCTCTCTCTCTCTAAGGCTCTCTAGCATGTAGATGCCCGGACGAATTCTCCGCCGCGCTCCTCGGGAGACTTGAACGGACGGACGCGCGTCCCTTTGCCACTCCGATTTCGCGCGAAGAAACGACGAGCAATTTATATAGCAAAGCCTTCCGATACAACGAGGAATCTCCGCTGCTCCTCGGAAAGCCATAAATCCACATCCCGTAATCGATTACCCCTGAAACTCGGCAGGGGCCTCCCCCAAATTCACCAGCATTGAGGCCCGACAGGCCTGTATTTACCCTATATAAGAGAGCTTACCCAAGAGCTTGGTGACGACGGCACCTTGCTGGTTGAGCGAGAGGACGTGGTTGGCCAGGTCGTTGTAGTGTCTTAGAGCTCCAAGGCCGTGCGACAGCTCCAGCATCCTCTGCCGGGACGAGCCGCCGCTGCCACTGCCGCCGCCGCCGCCGCCTCCGCTGCCGCTGGAACCACCGCCGCCGCCGCCGCCGCCGCTGCTGTTGCTCCCCGCGAACAGGCTCGAGCCGCAGTTCGGCAGGCTGATCCCTGCAATGCGACGGGCCGAGTGAGGGAGGAGGTATATTAATTCGGGGTGGCGCTGATTTTTTTTTGGGGGCATTTTTAGTCGCGAGGCAGTTCTGGTAAGGGAGGAGTGATTGACACGTTTCGAGCACGATACGATGTGGACGTTTAAATCGGCTTTAGATTGAGGCGTTGAATTATGAATGGTGGGTAAGTTGCGCTTATATTTGTGGCGGAAAAATATAGTGAATGTATAGAGAGCATTTTCTGTTATAAATATTGAAACAACAGTTTGAGGCACCTGACTTTTGTATAATAATACGAGTAAAATAAAATAATATATTATTAACGCAGTTATAACGTCTCGTAAAAATTCAATGGGAAACGGCTTGATAAAAAATTCTACTCCCAAGCTATCGACAGTATATAGTTTAAATCGAAACTTCTATGAGAAAATAATTTTCCTTAAAAGCAATTACTGAATTAACCATATCTGTACGTACAGATAAGAATAATCTGATTAAGTTTCTCGGTGTAAGCTGTAACTAAGCTGGTTTTATGCTACTAATTAAAATTCAATTTGCCTATAAAATTACGTACAACATTTTTTAAATTGTTTAATGATTGGACTTTTATTAACTCCTGGCCTCCATAAAATAGCGTTTTAATTTCAATAAGACTCGTAACCCAACACTTTGTTTACACTTTTTTAAATGGAACGAACTGTGTATAATTTTATGCAATATTTACAATAAAGTACCCAATAAATTTCAAAACTTTATAAATGCGATTTTTATGACTGCACGACTCTATAAAATTCTTATAATCTTTTTGCATTTTTCATCTTGAACGCTTGAAAGTATTGTCCGGTCAGAGTAAGTCATAGAATATTGAGAAACTAGAAAGGCTTAATCATTTATACAAGTGTATAAAATACTTCACGAGCACCTCTCGCGTGACAAAAAAAAAATTGTATAAATTACTCCCAGGAATAGGATTAATAAATTATCACTTGTAAAGCGGTCAATAATCGTTTTGAAAGCCGAAATTTACCAGTCATTATCCCGTAAAAAAAAATCGCTCCCAAATTAAAGTCCCTCCACGGCAAATTAATATCCAGATACATTCGTCGAGAGAGCAGCCAGACAAACGCACGATGACCGACAGAGAGAGAGAGAGAGCAATTTGGAGCAAAAAGCCTCGCGAAACTGAGGCAGCGGCATTACCTCGGCGCGTCGTCCCGCGATGGCTGATTTACGGGCGCAAAAAATCGGCCCAATAATCGATCTGCTTACGCAAGTTTTTCCAGCCAGCGCCTGCCGAAAATTAAGGGCCTCTCTCGGGGGGCCTAGGCAAATCGGCGCGCGGTTTCTGTGTACCTTTCGCTTCGTCAGCGGCTAAATGATTAAGGCGGGGAGGGAGGCAGTGCGCGGTGTGTGTGTGTGTGTGTGTGTGCCGCGCTCGGTGAAGGAGGAGAGAAAAAGGTAAACGATTTGGCACGCCGGGGCCGAAAGTTTAATTTGCCTTGGACACGCTCGCTCGATTATAAAGGGGATTTTCAGGTGAAAATATCCCATTGTGCCCGGAGAGACAATGACGAATACGCAGTCATGATTGCTCGATTAAACCTCGAGGAGCAGCAGCAGCTCCCTTTTTTTTCTCTTTCTTTCCTTCCAACGGGCTACCTCGTAATCTTATACAGGCACACTCTAGAATTTCGGACTACCTGGAAGAGGAATTTGTTCCGGATGGCCGCGGAGCGCCTATCGTTATTTATAATTGGAAATACTGGCTAATTGGGGGAGGGGGAGGAGAGAGAGAGAGAGAGCCCTAATTGAAATGCCTCGCGTGTCGTCGATTTAATCGGCTATAAAATCCGCGGAGACACATCCCGGCTTTCCGTGATTTCGTCGGATTCGCCCCCCCGGCGACGGGAGGGGGAGAAGGAGGGAGGATCCGAGGCGCGTGAGAAATTTCTCGCGCGAGGGCGGAGGGATCGCCACTGATTAATTGCCTTTTTATGAGGCGTTCGATGTTTATCGGGAGGCGGAATTGGCTAATTAAAATTGGGCCATTCCGCGACGCCTTTTTACGAGCTGATATATGTACTTGCTGCTGGAGAAAAAAAAAATGATTTCGCGAGGAGTTAAATCATTTTATTCGCAGAGTTTCGAGTTATTAAGTCTTAAAAATGGAATGAAATTTTAATTCGGTAAATATTTATTCGATACAAGAGGCGCCGAATGTTTTGCTGAGCTGCTTAAACAGCTATTGATTATTTTTAAGAGCATATGGTTCGTTTGTGGCGAAGAAGATTAAGATAATGAATTACTCGGCTATACATTCGAGAAAAAAGACTAATGCGGAGGCGAGCTAAATTAGCCGTGAAATGTGCATAACGAACGTTGCGAAGAGCTAAAAATATACTTTACCACAACTTTTCAAAACGCGGCGTGCTTAGCTGCTTTTGAAATTTAAAACCAAACTGGATTATGTATCCGCACTAAAGAACTCCACCAGAAAACCGTTTAATTTAAACGTTTTTCTGCAAAACTTATTTTTATAAAATTTAAAAAAAAAAGACTCGTCAAATATTCTCAATAAAACGGTGATTTTCACGATTGCCCAACTCGATTCCGAACGGTAACCCGTCCGGATCATTTCTCCGAATGGTGCAGAGAGAGACCCTCCGAAAAACCGAAATTTTCATCGAATTCCGGGGCGAAATCAAAACTCTCGGCTTTCAATCCGTTGGAAGGAATCCGCTCCCGAAACCCAACGCCTCGATCAGAAGCAACTCGGTCGTGCAGCGTCAGCACCTCTTAGATCCCGAGCGATAAGCCAGGCACCTCCGTATCCAAGACAAAGTGGCCCGCTCGAGTTTAAGAAGCGGCGCCGCGCGCCAGTTGTCTCTCTCTCTCTCTCTCTCCCTCCTCCGGGAGGCGCGATAGCATCTCTCGCTCCGTTTCTGGGGCTCAATTCGCCGCGTGCGCGCAGCTTGTAATTTAGATTATCGGGCGGAGGCGCGGAGAGCCGGGGCCTGTACGTGCGCGCCGAAAATCGCGCCCGCAGAAAAGAGGAGCAGCCGATCGCTATCGCTAATTAATTACAGGCCGATTATATTTATACCGGCAGTGTAAACACACGCGCCCGCCGCCGCCGCCGCCGCTCATGAAATATTCATATTGTTAATGCAGGCCCCCGGTCCTCGCGTATATTATATCACTGCCGGCGATAAGGGTTCGAAGGCCGATTAGCCGAGCGATCGACCGACGACGAATGACTCTGTCGCCGCTAAATCACGCCCTTGACGAGGGCCGTGCCGCCCGCGAGGCCAACAGCTGCCGCCGACGGTTTCGCGGCCGCGACGGCTAAATGTATTTAGCAAGCAAGTGTGTTTGGACTGACCGTCGATGATGGGCAGGTGCTGCTGGTGGTGGTGCGCGGCGATGGCCGTCGGCTGCTGCGGGTGCCTGTGCTCCCAGGGCCTGGCGACGCTCGGCAGCTCCCTGCAGCAGCCACCGGCGGGCTTGGGCTGGGCAGCGACGGCTACGGCACTACTCCTGACCGGCGGCGGTGCGCTCTCCTCCTCGCTGCTGTGTCCGCTGTTGCTGTTGTGGTTGCTGTTGTTGTTGTTGTTGCTGTTGCTGTTGTTGTTGGTGTCCTCGGGCTGCTGGGGCTCGGCGGCGAGCTCGAGGCTGCCCGACTCCTGGGCCGACTTGGGCTGTCCGGGCGGCGTCGCGACGCCGCCGCCTATCATCATGCTCTCCTCTCCTCTGCTGCCGGGCTCAACGGTGCACACTAAGCGCGGCTGCGGCAGGCAGCAGCAGTCATCGCCAGCGGAGCGCTCCTGGCTCGGCCGCTGCTCGCCCGAGACTCGCGCTAATCGATCCGCCAGCGGGCGCGCGCACCCGACCGGAGAAAGGGCAGCCGGCCTGAGCATCCAAGCCCGCCTACCCACCATTAAAGCCCCCCGAAGCGGGCCCAATTGGCCGCCGCCGCCAAAGAGACGCCCACCCATCCGTCACCCCACTCCGACGTAGCCGCCGCCGCCGCCGCCGCCGCCGCCGCCGCTGCTGCCACCGCCGCTGGGAGGCAATTGATTTCCCGGCGAATACGTGTGTGGGTGATGCTGCTGCTGCTGCCGCCGCCGCCGTTTTTTCGACTCAGTTCCACGAGAGCTGGATCGGCAGTCCGGAGCTGATCGACGGTTCAGCTTGTGGGGGATCTTCCTTTGAGCTGGAGTGAGGGGATTCGCTGATTATTTATACGAGTTTCCTTCTCAGGAGCGATAAGTCTGCTTCACCGTTAGATTTCGAAGTCTTCTTTTTTTTTCTTTTTTCTACCTTGGTTGGGAGTAGCGGGGCCAGTAGATCTCTTGTAGTTTTATTCCTGCTTTTACATGTAATATTATATAGTAACTACTCCCTGGTATCTCGTTATTTTTACCAATCCCTGTTTTTCTGCCTCTATCTAGTTCTTCGAAAAGAACGCACACACCTTTTTCACACCTGATTTCTCATCATCGAAAAGTTTCGATTCGCTATTTATCCGCAATAAATACTTTTCCCTTTTTCTCTTTTTACTAAAATGTGATTGTAAGTTTCAGAATTTTCCAATGTGCTTTAATATTTTAAAACGCCACAAGCCATTGCCTGTAATAGCTTCTGATCTATAGCATCGACAAAAATAAACAGTAAAACACAAACTTTCAACAACCAAACAATACTCTATCGACTTCGGGTCACCAATCGAATTATTCGAAACTCCAAAGCGCAGCTCGCATGATTTTTTTATCCGGTAGTCGGCTCTCAATAACAGCCAATATCTGTCGCGCACAAAAGAAAAATATTCCTCGCTCTCTCATATGACGTTTCACAATTTTACGCCTCGAAACTTATATGCTTCTGCCTTGCATAATCAGCCAGATATATACGTATTCTGGAAGCCGACACGAAATCATTCGGCTTTTCATGCTCTTCCTGTTAATGCATTAGAATTTGAATTCGGCCCTGTTGACTTAGGTGTTAATGCGAGATGCATTGTCGACCTCGCTACTGTGCGGTCCGCACACACATTCCTGCATCCGGAGCCGGGCAGCTTATCTCGCTTGATTCTATTCTTAATCTAATCTAAACGGAATTCTGTCGTTGCCAAGCGACTCGTTCGTTTCTGGAGCCTGACTGTTTTTTTTTTTTTTTTTTTTTTCATTCGGTGACACTTTTTGATCGCGCTTGAGAAATATTGATGAAATCGATCCCTGCTTAGTTTAATGATTAATTAATGCGAGACCTGAATCGTCTTCTTATGTGCAATAGAAATTTGTAGTAGATAATGTAGATAGAATAGTATAGAATATATTGCTAAAATGAATTTTTTTAAATTGGAGAGAAGATATACTCTTTAAAACTCTTCAAATCGTGAATTATTAAAAGTCAATATATATAGATTTTATAACAATTATAAGGAATCGCCATAAATAATTGAAAAATAATCGCTGTAATAAAGGTCCCTTGTATAATTATCGAACTCACAGAACTCATAGTCAAATAAATGTAAATCCAAATTACGCCCGCTAAATATTTGATTCAGATATATCCCCGCGGATCCTTAAATTATTGAATAAACTTGGGCATTCATAAAATTTGCAGCACTTGATTTCACGCGAGTGTACTCCTGAATGGCATATTAATGTCCCTTGAATTATTTACGGCCATTCATTTTTTCGCCCGCGGCCAGACGTTATAGAAGCCGTTCCATAATTTCGCCTGCCGAGAAAAAACGAATTTGTCGTTTTCACGGCGGGAAAATACGCTGGAAGATGTTTTGAATTATTCTCTCCGATCGATGCGTGATTTCTTGCTGGTAAAGTGCGGTTTCTTTTGCGCTTTTCCGCGACTATCTTTTCCAAAAAATTGCAATTTTCGTTTTTGCTGATTAGTTTTTTATAGGAATCGTCGAGGAAACATTAAAATTGCATTGTAAGCGTAGTTATGCTCAAGTGTGACACATGATGTAACAGTTATTGTACGAGAAGAATTAAAAAAAAAACACGAAAGCCTTTAGTGAACCTCAAGTTATACTGTTTTAAAGAGTGTATTTTATGGTATTTTTGACAAGTTTTGCTGCGACGAAATTTTTTGAAAAGATTAATGACAAAAAAGACCGACTTTTTTTATATATTGACTCGATAAAGTTTGTTTTAACACTCGCCGAGTAAATACCAAAGTTTTTAGTCTCAATTTAAATATTGACGATACCACTAATTCATCGCGAAATTTAAAATTCACAGTTTCCCAGCGACAGGTGAATTTTTAATAATAATTAGAGCCGTAATTTCGACTAAGTCACGCTTCGCCAACTTTCACAGGATGAACAAAGGCGGCGCTGATAGTTATGCAGCTATATCGCCTGCATATTATAATGATCGTTTCGGTTTGCTTAAGAATATACATGTACCGCGTATCACAAGTACTTTTCAGCCGTCATTAATTAACCAGTCGCCCTTAAAGACGATAGGTGAGTATGTTCGCCCTCTCGAATTTCCATAAAAAATTATACGAGCACCACGTTCGGGTAAAAATCCCCTCTCCGATTTAATTACCCCGATAGGACGGCAAAAATTAAAGTTAACAAAAAGTCGTTTACCTCGCGTCTCGGTTCGAGTCTCGGAGGGAAGCCGCTTATATATATATACTCCTCGGGGCGATGATTATCTCCTCTCCCTCTCGGCATCGGGGCAAATCAATGATTTACCGTCGGCGACAATCGGCAGCTCATGAAAAAGGCATCGTCAAAGGGCAGAGTTCGCCGGTGAAAGATTCATGGCAGGCGGTTATTCGCGAGAAATTGAGACTCAACACGCTCCTCGGCCGCAGGTTTTTCTCCCTCTCTCTCTCTCTACGGGTGAATAAATTGCGGAGCTGATAAATCATGCGCCAGCCGAATGAATCAGCTAAATTGCTGCTCAAGCACCAGGGGGGAAAGCTCCGCGGGCGCAAGCACGCAAGCTGGCCATTGGTCTATCGATTCCTGCCTCCCCCCACCACCGCAGGGGCGCCCCCCCCGAGGAGGATTAAGCAAAATGGCGCAGGCTTTGCAGCTTTTCTTCGCGCGCGACTGGCTTTGCTCACCCCGCGGGAGGAAGCGCCGACTCCATTTTGAATTTAATCAGCGGACGAGCTTCTGCAGTGCCGCTCTACCTGCGGCAGGCCGGACTGCTAGGAGGGCTGGCGCTTGTAATTGGACGGGCCGAGGGGGTGGTTTTGCGGGACGATTAAAAAATCGATTTCCATATAGCTTGATTCTCGAGATTTTTACGCCGAGTTGGCTGCGTCACGCGCGCCGGAGTGTCGAGGGAAATTATTCTCGGCGGGTTTCGATTGCGCTCGCTGGATTTTTTTTCCCGGGGAAATCGGTAGGCGGCGTTTTATTGGCGCTTTGCTTTCGTTTAAAAAAATTTTTGGTGCTTTGGATACTTTTTTCGGCTTTATTCAAAGAGAGTTTTTTTTAAGAATCGGTTGGGCTTATCTAAAAGATAATGTTACAACTCGACATTTCTGATATTATATTGTTTATTGAAAGAATAATAAATATTTGCTTGAATTCTTTTTAAATTTAGCATATTTCAGGAATTTAAATTAATTGTCATGTGACTCACTAAATGAATCACGATAAAAATGAAAAATTACTTTAATTTTAAATAAATGAGTCTAAATATTTACTTAAAAAAAAAATGTGTGACGATTTTTTGTACTCGTACAACAAATAATAATTCTCTAATCAACAAAAAGAACATTTTTTAATGCTTAAAAGAATGCATGAATTTTCAAACTTAAAATTAATAGAAAACCATATTTTTTAAAGCATATTATTTTATGTTCCGAAGCTTAAAAAAGTGTATTGATTAATCATAAAAAATATTATGCTCTTCAGCAGGTAGAGCTTAAAGAAACTAAAAATATAGTTTTGCGGCTAATTTTATTTTAGGCATTAAGGAGAAGTTATAATAAAAAATTGTCTTTTTATTTGATTTACTGTACACTTTATGGGTAAAGATATTTACATTTTTGCTTTTATTTTCAAATCTATATTTTTTGACCGTAAATAACACATCAGTTTTAATCGGTATAAAAACATGTCTACATAACATAGTAGCTGAATAATCGCATAAGTAGCTTAATAAAGTGAACACCTCCTACTTGAACAGGCCATTGTGATTCGTCTAAGCTATTAAAATTCATTAAAAGAATATCTATTGGATAATAAGGTTATTGTTGTATCTAGACGATGATCTAGAATTTTTTATGAGCTTTCTACGAGGAAATAAGAATCAAAAAACGGCGCATAAATGCGTGTTAATGTGCAACAATGATTCACTCTCTTGTACGGAAGGTATAATAAGAAAACTTGCGGAGGTGAACGTAATTACTTTCTTCCTTTTTGGACGTCTCTCGTTTGTTAAAAGGAGAAACTATTATTGTAAGCCGTCACACTTTTCTAGTGCTTTCAAGCAAACTAAACATTTCCTTATCAACGGTTGTAAAAATTGTATTCATAAGAACACTTTACCTGCTCATTTACAAACTCATCGCGTATATAAGTTCTTTTACCTGTTAGGCTGACGGAAGAAAGTCATTATTTATTGTACACAAAGTTGAACAAGTAATTTAAGCAGAAATTAAAGGCATAGTTTATATTTATAAAAGGGATATAATAAACAGTTGTTAGTTGTAAGTTTACTTTTAAGTGTTATTTATGAAATAGAAGTTCGGGTAACTAATAAATTATTAATGATCATAAATTTTTGTAACAAAGATTTAATGTCTATGTATTATATGTATATAATAATAGCAAAAGAACAAATAAAAAGTATAAAACGATAAAAATTGTATCTTTTTACAACTACATAGTCATTGGATGATACTTCTTTAAGAACAATTTTTCCACCTTTGAATTAAAATGCAAAAAAAAAAAATTGTACTTAACTAAATTTCTTTAAATCCTGCTTTCGAATACTTTTTTCTATTCCTCGCTCGGTAAATTATTGAGCTGTGTACTCTATTAGCCTTTTAAGATTTCTTTTACAAAACGTTTCAACTCAATAGTTTATTTAATCAAGTTTTCACAAAATAGAATTACCGATTAAACTAAAATCACTCTCCTTTACATAATTCCCACAAACAGCAAGACTTTCCCAAAAAATTCTCATTTTCCACACTTCAATCCTCACTTCCTACAAAAAAAACCCCACCTCTTCCCCAATCACCACCCCCCAAAGCCGTCCAAAAGAGGAAAAAAAAACCCTCCTCCCCGCCATCCGTCACACTCGATCCATCTCCATAAATAACGTCCGTCATTACTCGGGAGTAATATTTAATAAGGGCCGCGATTTATCGCGCGAAAGGGTGAAAGCTCGAGCTCCGCGCTCCGATGGGCGGGTCGCCGGGCCGCTCGCCGATTGGTCGAGTCGACGGGCGGAGCGAGCCGCCGCCGACGCCGGGGGAACGCCCGACCGGAGCGAGAAAGAGAGAGAGAGAGAGAGAGAAAGATAGAGAGAGAGAGGGAGAGCAATTGAGCGCGCGAATCGAATTTACGCGATAAGCGCTCCCGACTACTGGCTTTTTGAGCCTTAACTCCTGTAATTGTCGTTGCGTGAGGCCGAAGGATTCTAAAGGTTTACGCTTTTGCTGATGTTTATTGGCCGAAGGCTGCTTTTTCCTGGGCTTGATTTTTTTCAGTTTTGGGGAACGAAAGATTACTTGACTTAATTTATAAATCGTGAAGGTAACGCGCTTTTTTAAAGAGCTTTTGAATGATTTCCTAGTAAAAAGCAGTTTGAGTACTTTAACAACTTTTGAATATTTAGAAAAATATTTAGGAAATTTTATACGGAGAAAAATTTTCTAGTAAAAATTACAATAGTACATTTTAATTTGATCACAGAGTGTAAAAATCTAAAAGATTAACATGTTCCTATATAGTAAATTTTACAATTCTAAATATGAAAATCATTGACCTCGTAAAATTTACTAAAAACTATGGTAATTTTTACAGTCTGTTATCAAATTAAAATGTACTATTGTAATTTTTACTAAAAAAATTTTCTCCGCGTATAGGTATTGATAATTTTATGGTAAATGAATGTTAAAACTTGACGTATTTATTGTTAAAACTTAAAGTAATAATTTTTATACATCAAATGTGTAAATTTTTCTTCCTGGTAAAGGCGCTTGTGATAAAAATACCGAATAAAATACGACTGGTTTCTGACCAACAACGCATCGTTACTTAGAGCCACGCTTAAAAAGCGTAAAAACATTCCCGCGGCTTTGATTTCTACTCCGATCTCGGCAATCGGCATAAGAAAAATATTTTCTGAGCCGCTAACTATCGAGGACGCGATTTTAATTCCTCATTCCCCCGATCGTTTTATTATCATAAAATATCAGCGGGGCCGCCTCGCAACCGGCAATCAAAAGCCAAGTGCCGCTCCTGGTCTTGCAGCCGCTCTCCACCATTTTTCCTCCGTCCAAATCACCCAGAAATCCGTTTACCCCGCGTCGGGAATAATGACACGTCCGCTCTCTCGACGTGTCGCTCGTGTCATTAACCAATCCCCGGCATTCCTCGCTCGGTGCGGATCGATCGGTGCAGCCCGACAGCCGCCGCCCGTGTCCGCAGCTAGGCGCTTTTCCGCGATCGCTGCGCGGCAATAAGAAAAAGCTCGCTCGCGTAATGAGCGCGTCCGGCGCGCTGCGTAATTGCTTGTCAAAGTGACAATTAGCGCTAATTGCCGAGAGTTTTCTCGGGGCTCCCCGGCGATATATAAAGGCCGATTATGTTCGCCTTTTTGCTAGAGCCCAGAGGCTGCAATCACGACGGCCACGCCTTATGTAACCGGCGCACGCACCCGACGTTTTGCGCACTGCTGCCGGCCGTAATTGCGAAATGCGCGTCAACTGGGTTCTTGCTCTCGCGCGGACTCGCGAGTTTTCAAAGGAGGATCGACGAGCGGAGAGAATTGTAACGACATGAGGTCGAGGAGACGCGGGACGAGATTTGGGACTCTGGTGTTTGCGTTTGATAAATATAAATATATATGTGGATTCGGTGGATTTTTATTGGGACGTTGGCGAAGTTTATCTTTACAGTTCGATGAAGTTGTGTAAAGCATCAATCATTCCTTTTAAGTACATTTTTCAAGCATTTGGTAGCTTGATCGTTTGCTCTGAATTTTCATTTTTCATCCGAAATTTTAATTTTCCAGTTATAATGAAGATCAAATTTAAAAGTAGAAGTAGCTGGTGTTTTAACAGCAGGTTCGCAGTCAAATAATTATGTCTCTATTAATAGAAGATTTCGTGTCGCCGAGGCGAGAAGCTTCTCAAAGATAAAAGTTTGCCAAACTCTCCCACAAATCTTGAATATTCAGCATTCGCTCAAAACTAGCATCCAAATATATCTTTTCCCACCAATCCAAGCATCAGCCTTCCTATCCCCCGAAACCACCTCCCGAAGAACGTTCGCCTCTTCCGCGCTTTTCCAAGCCACATACAGCCATCGTCGCTCGTCGGAAGCTCCTTGCTCCGTAAATTGATTCGGCGAGGCATCAGCATCCTGTTCCGTCAGCGTCAGAGCTCGCACAAAGGCACCTGTGCGCATAGCTAATGCCTCGCGCGCGCGCGAGCGGGGCCCACCTATCGGGCCCGATCTATTGGCCGGTCCGCGGGCACAAAGCCGCCTACTCCTCCCCCCACCTCGGGCCAACCCTTCGCTTCACGGGCCGCTAAGCACGCATCATCGGACGGCGGCATTTGCATTGAATCAACCGCCGTTGCCGTAGCTGCCGCCGACTAGTTGGGAGGATAGCGGGATTGGACGCGATGCTGGGCCTATATGTGTAACTGTTTTGGCGCGAGCGTTGAACCGCCGTGCGCCGATGATGGATGGGAACTGATGGGAGCCGGGGAACAATGAGGTGTGGGAAGGCAGGCTTGCTGGATTCAGGAAAATTTAGAGGCAGCGACTTTCTCTACGCTGGCACCTGCATCTCGGAGCTGGTCGCGGACAGAGTTCGCTGGAGTTGACTTTTTTTTTGGATAATTGTATGTTTAAAAAAAAAATTGGTGTTTCAAGTACTTTGTACATGGTATTTCCCTTTACTTCATTTTAATTGCACGTTTCGATCTTTGCTACTTTGTACGCACGAGACGTGTCGTGAGATGTAAATTTAAAAATGTTTAAAGCGTACAATTTCGCATAAAAAGCATAAAAAGCATTCTGCCGAAGAGCGACTTCCAGAATATGTGTGCCATCTTGAAATAAAAAGGCAGAGCGCACCTAGTTACGGCAAATACAGTAATTTCTCGTCCGCTCAGACGTCTCTATTTGGACTGTTTGACTTTCCACATTTGTGATTTTTAGCCTCGCACAAAAGACCAGGTGCTCGAGTCCTTTACTCCCATTTTTTCCCATACTGTAATTACAACTTAATCACCCGCTAAATCTATTTACTCGTACTTGCTTAATTGAAACTGCAGTCGCTACTGTATACGGATCGGCTTTAGCCGAGATAGCGACAGCAAATATCGGCTTACGGAGCTCTCCTTTCGCAAACGACACGTGTCGGAATTCTTTATTTCTTTTTTTTTTGTTTTTTTTGGCTAAGAAGTTTCAACGGTGATCTGGCTCTGATTGTATATATGAAAATAAACGGTCTAAGTTTGCTTTGGAGCTAATTACGTGAAAGAGTTCTGAAAACAAACACTCATTCATCACTTTTTATTAAATTTCGCAGAAGTTTTAAATATTTGAACGGCAGCGAATTTATATATGATTCTTTTACAACAACATAAAGTGGCACCGAATAAATCACCTTTGCACATCATTCATTCGGACGGTCGAAGAAATAAATTTTCAAAATTTATACCGTCTTACAACAAACAAAATGTATACCAATTCCCTCGAAGCTTCCCCATGACTATCCGACGAAAAAGCAAAGTCAGCCTCCTCGTCCGCCTTTTCCCACTGCCTCACAAAGGTGCCGAAAACCACACTCCCTCGCGGCCGCAAGAAAACTCGCAGTCTCCCTTCCGGCCTCCTTCTCCTCCTCCTCGCCGTGTCCTCCTCGCCGTGTCGTCCTCATCCCGCGCGCGTGCGACAGTTCTTTATCCGGGAACAGATGTCGCATTGTAACGTCCGGCGTCGATACATAATGGATGCTCGCACTCTCCCGCGCAGTGAAAGAAACTCCGGGGCCCCGAAGCGCGCACCTGTAGGCCCGACCGAGAGAGAGAGAGCACCGGCCGCGAGGAAAGGGTGAAACAAAGCCAGCTGCCGCGACAGCGCTGCGCACTTTGTTCCGAGCGCTAATTGCGGCCCCGGAGTAGCCCGGGCCCCCTTTATCTCCGGCCCACCATCGACTGCTCACCGCCGGGGTTGTGCGTTATATATCGCACGATAGAGAGCCGGCTATTATAGTAATTTACGCCGAACGGGGAAGAAGAGTCAAGTGATGGATTAGGCGTTGGGATTTTCGGGAGGTGAGGCGAGCGCGCGTTTCTTGGCCAACGGAAAGCGCGGAGGAACTGAGACGTCTGCCTTCTCGATGTTCGCGCGGAGCTTCTTCTCGTTCGTTCATTATTCACGGCGAAATTGAAGCTTTCGCCAAAGGCTCCCGAGAAGCAAAGAACTATATATATCCACCCCCGCGACAAAACTATCGATCCCCGATCTAATAGCAGACCGCATCGACCGAAAGCCGACGAAACCCGCGGGCAATTACAATCGTCTCTATATCTCTCTCTCTCTTCGAAGCTCGGAAGCTCGTCCATTATCGGCGGGCTCGGCCTATAACCTCCGCTCTCCCCGTGTCATCGGCGGGTGGGATTCCGCCTCGGTGTTCGCGTAAACGCGTGTAATGGCCGGGGAGGAGCGGCGCAGCTGGCCGCAGTGACAAGATCTGAAATTAGAGCCGCCGCCCGCCGCCGCCGCCGCTCGCGTGAGGCCGCATATCATTATCTTACGCCCCCTTCCGGCTTCGCAGTTTTCATAACTTCTGCCCTTCCGCGCCCAGCGGACAACACTTCCCTCCGACGCTTCATGGTCGAGCTTCTTTCTTCTCCGGCGGGGAGATCGGACGAATTTAAGGACGGTTTGCTTAGAGCGCCGAATTGGGGGGAGTTTCGCGAGAGGCGCTTTGCAGGTTTTTCGGACCGGCCGCGGGCTTTGTGTTCGCTCGTTTTTGCCGGATTTTCGGGGTGGCGTTGAGGATCTTACGATTCTGGAAGATGAAAGGTAGTTACATAAACGGAAAGATGCATATAGTTCACTGCAAAACTCGATCTCGCAGAAGAAAAAAACCTGCGAGGCAGAGTTTTAATAAAATTATTGTTTTCGGCTCAGCGCGCAATAGTCAGCTAGGTTTCTAAAGATAATTGTCATGAGATTTATGTTTCGTAAGCTTTGCCAGTCATTTGCTAGTTTCGAATTATATAATTATTTCCTTCGGGTCGCAATTACCTGACACATGTAAGTATCTTGAATCCTGCTCATGACTTTATGAAACAATGGCACCGGAATGCATGTAATCAAGTACGGTCCTCTACTAAAATTAAATGAAAAATAAGGCCTCTTTAGAGTGGAAAGAAACGCAAGCTTTAAAGTATAAATATTTCAATTGGAATGTTTTCGATGGAAAATCGGGAAAAATTGTTTGGTTAAAATTGCCGAAATTATAACAAGCGACATTATTATTAAAGGCGAACCAGCAATAAAGCAGGTATATTTAATTTCTGTTAAAATTACATTTTCATTATGATTTTGTGACCCAAACAAGCACTAATTGTGAAATTGTAAAATACAGCTATAATTTTTTTATTTTTCAAATTCTTAGACTAAGAATATTTATGAAAAAATAATAATCTGTTTATTTTGCGCTAAAGATTTTTAACTTACCACGTACGACAAAAGTCAAAGCTTTTGTCCGCGATCGATCAAAGTCAGCCATTTTTATCTAATCGAATTTGCATAATTAGTACTCCTTGTATTCCACGCACATCTATAACCCAATTTAAGTAAAGTAAAATAATAGAAAAACTTTTCTAACAATAACAGCGTTAAATCCTTGGCAATTTCGCGATATAATTTAATTATCGTCTCAGGTAGCTAAACAATTTTCCATTACGCAATAAATAAGGAAAACGAACTCGCGCTCGATCGTTTCCTCAATCCACGCTCGAGGAAATACCAAGCGAGTACATATATAGCAATAAAACAACCGCTCTAATCACCAGAAACTTTTCTCGCGCGGAAAATCCAACCCGGCAAAAGTTATAATAATAAAAAATAAGTTACACCGAGGAATCCCCTGAAAAGCTCGTCGGCTCTGAAAAGGCCGCGCGGCAGCGCCATCGTCGCATAGCGTCGCTGATCTCGGCGACGTCCTTGTTCCATAATTACTCGCTCCCCCGTGAGAAGCGGATCGATGATGCTCGTATATATGCGTGCTTAGCGCGGAATTTTCATACGAAGATTTTCTCGCGGCGGCTAATGGCATTGTGGCGGCGGCGGCGGCGAGTCATTCCTTTGAATGGCGCATTGCGTGCGGCATTACGCTTGCAAATTACACGGCCGGTAATCGATATATATGGGAGAGCATCGAGTATGCGAGAAATCGTTATCAAAGGAGCGGAAGTCGGGCATTGAGAGCAGAACGGGCTGCTGCTGCTGCTGCTGCTGCTGCCGCCGCTGGCAAGAGTAGCTCGCCGAACGTGGAAAAACGAATTATTTCGCGTTTCCGTCAGCGGACTGTAATTCTGGACTGAAGCTTTCAAAGGGATATATATGCTTCGGGTACCTTTGTCGAGCAAGGCTCTTTTCAGGAAATTTTGCTCGGCCAAGTTTTCGAGTTGAAAAGGCGGTTTGACAGATTGTTATTGTAACAATATTTTTAGGATCTACGTGTTGACAGTGTGGGAAAGCAACAGTCTCAGGACAAAGTTGTTCTTAAAAATGCTGCTTTACAAGTTTATGCCATTTTGTTAATAATTCCCGTATAAAGTTTTTGATACGCAGTTCCGTAAA
Source organism: Ormyrus pomaceus (assembly GCA_900474385.1). Classification (NCBI taxonomy): domain Eukaryota; kingdom Metazoa; phylum Arthropoda; class Insecta; order Hymenoptera; family Ormyridae; genus Ormyrus; species Ormyrus pomaceus. The sequence goes on along the minus strand of UCOM01000029.1, from coordinate 182,619 downwards.
AACGATTGCGGTAAAATAGAATCAAGGATTTTTAGAAACCATGCAAATATCTTACCTATATATGAACCTTTCCACTGTGGTCCTTGTGATTTCGGAATTTCTACTTTTATTTTGGCCGACAGATTTGGGAGGGCTGAGAACGAGAGCGCATCTCAATTATCAAGTGATTGTAATTGGTTTTACTAATAAATTTTATTTGTAACAAAGAGGATTTTCTTTTCGAATCATCTGATAGAATACATCCCGAAGCATCTACTTTTAGTAATCAAACATACATAAATATAATATCACCTCAATTACGAAGTTTACACATTATACATTATTCAGAGTAAGAAAAATAAACAAACTTTATACTTTACACAGAGATACTAATTTACCCAATAATAGATCTGATATTTTACTTAAGTTTCACGCATGACAGCCAGTGTTTTACTTCTGCTCAAAGTCACTTTTCTGCCTTACTTCTAAATAATAAATTACCCAGAGAGAAGAATGATAAAAAAAAATACGGCGCGCGTATAAATTTAAATAATTCCCCGCGTCGCCATATATATACTTCTTGAATCAAAAGCTTGAGGCAGAAGGCCGAAGAAGGGAGCTTGCTGCCAGCGATAACCCGCGAAGCGCTTTCGTCCCCGCGCCATCGTGCTCGTGAAAGTGCTTTTTCCAAATTATATTCATATATTCATTAAGCTGCGCAGGTAACCGCCCTTACCTCGTATCGAAGACTAAAATCAGCCGAGGCTGATTATCATCTACGGCCAAGGGGGATAGGGGACCCTCGACAATATGGCGAAACTTTCGACTTTTCTTGCAATGGCGGTCTTCCCGGGGGAATAGGGAGTATGTAGCTGCGGCTCGCCATTGTGCATTGATTTCAGCGCTTTATCTTCAATTTTTCCGCGTGAAATAATGGAGCGCACAATCACTTTGCGCAATAATTAAGTTGATACCAAAAAAATTTTTATTTTTTTTTAAAAAGCCTCAGAGTTACCCTCGCAAAAAGTGCCTATACACTTCGATCCTCCAATTCCCAGCTCGTCGATAATTTTTCCAAGCCCGTCCTCACGCGAGACTCAAACAAGCAAAAAGGCTCGGCAGTCGACTTCTCGGCGCTGCTATTTACCATAAATACAGGCGCGCATTGTGGTAAACAGCGACAAATCGTCGCCAGCACCTCGCCGCGGACACAAAGGTGACTCCCGTCGCCTCGGGGAGCATAAGTATGCGGGCATTAGCAGGCCCGCGTACATCGACATTTGTCACACGCTGCTCCTCCGCGCGTTGCGCGCGCGCGGCTAATTTATTTTTAGGCGCACAAAGCCCTCTCGCGGCAAGGAGCGCGTGCCGAGACTCGGAGAGGAGAGAGGCGCTCATCGCTATGCGAGCCGAGCTTCGACGAGATTTCGACGCTTTTCGGAAAAATCGAGCGAGAAGAGGAGCGGAATGCGGGTTTTCTGGGCGAAGCTCGCTTCTTTTTGTCGGGAGCGCTGGGAGGTGGACTTCGACGGTGGGCTTTCGCATGTTTTAGTTTTCAAAGAGGACACCTCTACCTTTGCCCAATGTACTTTGAAAACATGTACCGCGAGCGGAAAATGACATTTAAACGCATACATTTTTCAGGAACGCCGTCCGCATATATATACATGCAAAGCAGGCACCAATTAAGAGCAAATCCGTTAAGAAACGCGTGCGCCAATCGATGGCGCATCTCGCTTAATTACCTCCTCCTCCTCCTCCTCCTCCCCGGCCGCCGCCGCAAAAACCGATCCAGATAGCTAGAAAGTCAGCGGCCTTATACTCGCGGATAAACCCCGTCAGCAGCCGCGAGCAGATGTCACGGGGCGCCGCGGCGGGAGGAGGAAGCGATTGTTATTCAGCTTTTTTCCGCGAGGCGCGAATACAATCGTATCGTCCGTGAGAAGCCCTCGAGGTAGAGAGAGAGAGAGAGGAGGCTTCTGCCTTTAATATACGATTCTCAGCTCAGAAAGCGTAAACGAGCCGATGCTATCGCCTCCGCGGCGAGACGGTAAAAAGGCCCTCCTTCCTGCCGATCTATCGAACTTAATTGATGCGTAAAGCAACTAGTCCGAGCACACCGAGCGCCGTATGATAATACGGGGGCCGGGCCGGCCCATTGTTCTGCCGCTTATTCTTTCCCCTAATCGGACGAGGGATCTAGCCGCCGCGGCGAGCCGATGTTTGCGGATTTTGGAGAAGCGCCGAGGAAATTGTACCCCTTTTTCGATGGCTCCCGACCCGCGACAAGGTGTTGAATTATACTTTTCGGGAGAGACCGCCGCCCTCTCGATGCTCGGGAGTCGCTCTTTTGCCGGCACGAGCAGACGTGTAATTTATTATTTTCTGGGGAATTTCTGGGAGGAAGCGGCCGATTAATATTTACATAGATTCTAATGATCGATAGGGGTCGTTTTATATAATTACGTCAGTTTAAGCCTCGCATGAAGAGGCTAATTTGTATTTTCGAGTTTTATAGAATGGTTAAGAAGTCGGACGCTTGTATTATTTACGCAAACTTTAACGGTAGGAATCGCAAAGGAAGTATATAGGCACAATTGCTCATTGTTACAACGATGAATGCCTACATATTCAAAGGCATTGATAACACCTTAGAATGCCAATTGCACAAGTACCCAGGCCTCGATAAATTACAACAAAAGCAATACTTTGACAATATAAGAATCCTCAAATTTCCGGAAAGCGCGCTGCCTTATTTAAAAGCAGCCTGAGAACTCCTCGGCCGTCATCCTCGCGCATAACGATCGTATGATTTGCACCGCTCGGCAATCGGGGCAATCTCGGCAATCGGGCCGGCGCTCCTCCCGCACTTTGATATCTCCGCGGGCAATTACCCCCTTTCCGGAAGCTCGAATCGCCAGGCTCCGATCGGGGGGGAGTATAGTCGAAAGAGTCTCTCTCTCTCTCGAAGCGTAGGCCAAGGCACCTTTCTTCCCCGGCCGCGGCCGCTCATGCATATTCACTTGTCGATCGGCGGCGATCGGCCGGAAAAAAAGCGAAGCGGCGGCGGCGGCACGCGCCGAACGACGGCTGCGGCCTCGTAAAATCGACGGCCCAGATTTCTTCGATATTTCCAGCTGCGCCGCCGCCGCCGCCGCTCTTGTTTTGCCGAGCTGAGATTTTGAGGCCGATAATTTTCGCATTACGATTGCGGCGGGAGGGACGGAGGGCGGGGGGAGAGAGGCGGTAAAAGGCTGCATGCGCTGGTAATTACGAGGGAATCGGACCGTTTCGCGACTTTCGCGCTGCTGCTGTGTGGCGGTAATTAGCCCGGGAGAGAGAGAGAGAGAGAGAGAGAGAGCATTTTTTTATTTCCTTCGGCCGCGAGGAAGGAAGGAGGTAAGGTGCAACAGTCAGGTGGGTGTTTGATTCTGCGCTGCTTTTTCTGCCTCTTTATCCGGGATTCGATCTTTCAAGTATGCCTCGCTCGGAGCTCGATTTTTTTCCGACGCGTTCGGCGCGCACGTCGGGGGGATTCGGGAAAGCGAAAGTGCGCGGAGACGTCGATCACTCGCTGGTTATTATTTTCTTCCGATTTTTTTCACGCCATTCCGCTCGATGAGCTCGTTTTTGAGAACCGTTAAATATTTTACTTAAAATTCATATCTAGACTCGGAGCGACCGCGACGATTCCTTACTCCCCGACACGTAGAGAACTAATACAAAAAAAGAAGAAAAAAAAAAAGTGATTCACCTCCTACGTTCCCCGACAATGTACCGACACATGTAAATGCTCCTTACGAAGAAACAAAGCCCCCCCTAATAAAGAGCTGCCGATCCCAGCTCTCGGCTCCTTCCCCGTGTCTGACTAAGCGGCTCATTGTCGCATCGCTCATTTGCTTCTGAATGCTCGTCTCTCTCTCTCTCTCTCTCTCTCTCCTCGGCGGCGGGGCAGCGCCTTCGGCGATCGCTCGCGCGCGGGGCCCCCGTTTAGGCTAATGAGCCCAGATGCGCCCCCGCGCAAAACGGGCCCCGTTCGATAGGCATCGGGGGCCCCCCGATCCCGTTCCGCGATAAAAACACCGCGTCGGCGGCGGCCTCTTTCGATATATATACGATGGCAGATGCGCGCGCGGACGCGTGCCGATCTCTTATGCGTATATACAGGCGCTGCTCTCTTTTCGACTCCGCCGCGCGCTTTTCCACCTGCGGGCGGCGGCGGCGGCGGCGGCGGGTTATGAAAAAAAATCGGCCGAGCGCGCGGGGAAAACGGGAGATGCTATCGCGGGAAAGGGTTGCCGCCGGATGTCGGGAGTGATAGGAGTACGTGCCCCCGTCAAGGTGCTAAGTCTCGAAGGATCGCCGGCTCTAAATGGATCGGTTTTTGTTGGTGGGATATATACGCCGCTCGGTGGAAATTTTAATGCAGCGCGATAGATATTAGATAAAAGGGCCGCGGAGAAGGAAGTACGCTCCTTTATGCATTTCCGATCGTCGTTATATTTATATATTTCTTTTTTTTTTTCGCATAATTTGCATATTTTAATTCACGCCGAGCTGCGGGATTTAACGTCTGTTGCATCGAGAACGAGAATTAAAACGTGCCACAATTAGATTAAATTTGTTAAAGAAAACGTAAATATATTCACTCCGCTGGCAAGTATTAATTAAACTCGAAACGATCGCACTACAATTAGGTACGCACTAAAATAATCCGGTACAATCTCGAAATAAACGTCATACCTTTATTATTGCATTACCAATGTAAATAAATACAATAAAATAATAATTTACGATTAGTACCTCCCCGAGCACTTGTCCCTACGCCTTATACACCTCGGGCCGCCAGTTATATCTTCAATCTCGAAGCAAGTAGGCTCATTAAAATACAGAGTGTGATGATGTGTTAATCAGTTTGCGAGATAAAAATAAACGGCACCGCGTGCCCCGTCGTCCCCCGAGTCTTTTTACATTGCTAAACTGTTGGCGCTTCGCGAAGCCAGAATCGCGTTTGCGCATCTGGGTGAGATAAAGGAGTCGGTTAGCAAAAACTCAGCGCGGCCGAGGAGATTTCATCGGTTATAAATGGTTCCTGTAATAAATAATAAAGGCTGCTGAAGCAGAATGAGCGCGCGGTGGCATTTTATTGCTGATTCAAGTATTGTAATGATTGGTTAATGCTGTAAAAAATGCCTCTGCCGTTTATTCAACTTCGATTATATATTTAGACTCTGATATATGGTATATATAAATCAGTCTCTCGGCTGAATTTTAATTGAAAATTGAAAACTGTTGACTCAGCTGACGGGATTATTTAAAAATCCTTTTCAAAATTTTGTTTGCCCAATGAGATAAATTACACACCGCTCCTATTCAAATTCGAGATCCGCAAAATAAAAAAAGAACTCCGAGAAGAACTTTGCTCAGGAACTTAATGCCGCCGCACGACAATAAATATAGAAGGGAAAATGCGCGCACGAGACATATAGGATGCCTCGTTTCACGCAGCCTGCAAGAGCGCGCATGCGTTATTGTTCAAGATTTCCTGTCTCGAATTCACATATGGTTCGTTGGTGGCATTATATTATAAGGCTCCCTCTCTTGCAACTCTTCTATGCGGTTTGCGTTCAAGACATATGTGTATCGTTTTTATAGAGCCCAACGAGTTTCTTAATTATACTAGGAGATCAACGTAATTGAATGTTCAAAGTTTTCAGCTTGCGTATTAAAACAATTTTTAGCTCGCGAAAAACTTTCTCTTGTTTCAAATGCGGGTTCTTTTTATTATTTTTTATTTGACGTTAACTTGATCTCCTTTAAATTTATATTAACGGCGCGTACTTGTAAAGCACCTGCAAAGTTTTTACACGTTTCGGTAACTTTTAATTTCTTTTTAAATATTTTCAAATTTTACGATCGATCTAAAATTACTTTTTTAATAAATCAGAGCTTCGTTTAATATTTATTTTCGTATCTGTATATTTAAGAATCATTTTTCAAATTTCTTCTGCTCGAAAGTAAATAGTAATTTGTTTCAATCAAGCGAATGAAATGAAACACCGTGCCAGTTCGCAAATATATATAATATAAACCCCGCCGATAAATTATCCGGCCCGCTTAACATAAATTTCATTAAATCCTTCCATAAAATCCTCATAAGCCTCTTAAAATTCAATAATAACTTTCCTTCCTTATCGAATCTCACTCGCTCCCAAGGCCACGAGGAGCAACTGCTCGCGCGCCACAAAGCGCGAAAATAAAAAGGCGGCGGCTCGTCATTAAAAATAATACCGTGACGAGCGCGAATATAATGCAATATACCGCGGACAATTAGTCCGGTTTTAATTAAAGTATCGCGAGGCGATTCGCACATGCCGTGCCATCTGGTGACCCGCCGCAGCCGTTCCGTCGACTAGCAGACGACGGCCGTCGCGTGACGTCACGCAGTGGCCCAAGTTTCGGCGGAGATTCAGTTGGGGAAAATGTTGCGCTCCCTTCTTTCGAATCGTAAGTTCGACACTTTTCTGTTTTTCGCGAAAGCTTTAAAACGTTCGAGAGCCGTTTGTCGGGACTGGAGTCGAGGCAGATGAATAATTGAAGGGTATTTTGTTGCGGTTGAGAAAACTTGCATAACCTATAAAGGGGACTATTTTCATCTGGTTTCGTCTTTATTATTTTTATCTATACTAAACAACTGTTGACGCGACCGATGTTTCTTCACATTGCGAAAATTGCGTTTTAATAATATTTTGTAATGCAGCCAGGAGATGTTTAATTTACTGTTATTAAGTCAGACTCTGGCAAAGTTATGTAAATACAATGGTAGACACAGTGTATTGAAGGTGATTTATGGTTTACAGATAGCTTCCAGCAGGGCCTGAACTTGGTGGCCAGGAACAATGCTGCTATCCTTGGGTCCCAGACTGCAGCTCTGGAGCAGGCCAAAAAAATGGCCACATCAGTGCCTGCAGACAAAGCAGGTTCTCTTCCGCAGAAAGTGAAGAGGGAGCCCTATAGTCCATTCCAAAACACTAATAACATGGTAGAGTACGCGTGTGCTAGACTGGACGACATACTCAACTGGGGAAGAAAAAGTAATGATTAATTAAGAGTAAAATTATGTAGACAGAGTGGATTGTTATTAAGAGCATACTTTGTTTAAGATTCCATTTGGCCACTGACTTTTGGGCTGGCCTGCTGCGCTGTGGAGATGATGCACATTGCTGCTCCAAGATATGACATGGACAGGTTTGGTGTGGTATTCAGAGCCTCTCCCAGGCATGCGGATGTCATCATTGTTGCTGGTACAGTAACGAATAAAATGGCCCCTGCTTTAAGGAAGGTCTACGATCAGATGCCTGACCCAAAGTGGGTCATTTCTATGGGCAGTTGTGCAAATGGTGGAGGATACTATCATTACAGCTATTCTGTTGTTAGAGGATGTGATAGGATCATTCCTGTGGACATTTATGTACCTGGTATGTAAAGAAATAGACTACTTTAGATGCAACATTTTTATTAAAATGTTTTAAATACAATTACATAAATATTATGTAATATATATTTGATAAAAAATGCTAATTCTGTTTGGCAGGCTGTCCACCAACTGCAGAAGCACTCCTTTATGGAGTCTTACAACTACAGAAAAAGATTAAACGTATGCAAATTGTTCAAGTGTGGTATAGAAAGTAAATTAATTATTTTTTCTCAGATACAAATGAGTAGTCAAGGTTGAATTCAAATCATTGTAAAATACTTTATGACTGTAAAGGATTATATTTTACAGTTTAAAATAATTAAATCATGTTCTTAACAACTTTTATTATTGTACAAAAAACTTTGTTATCTAAAATGTTTTATTAGAATAAACTTTCAAAACAAAGAACTATTTTTTTACTAAAACACCTTTTCTATTATTAATTTTTCGTAGGTATTAATTTAATTTTTTTAGAAACTTTTTTATGTTTTAGTAAAAAAATACTTAGTTCTTTTATCGTTTTCTTTACCAAATATAAACAAGCCTTTGAATGGAAATTTATTATTTTTAGTTTTATCAAATTAATAATGTAAAACTCAACAAGAATTATTTCAATTAATAAACTTAGAGAAAGACTTTTCTATTTGATCACAAGATTGTACGAAATAAAACTCCAATTTGAATCTTAAAGATTGTATTTAAAAACTGATTAAACCCCAAGTATAACTAGAACAAATTTATTTGGTAACACTTAAAGGTACCTGACAAACGGAAACATTCCTCAAGGGGATATTCACAAGATTTTGACTATTTACAGTTTGTCAAAGTGACCACATGCTACATTATTTTTATCGAAAGTAAAAAATGAAAAATGTTTAAACTATTTATATTCGTGAAAAATTAAAGTATAATATTTTACACGTTCCATTTCAATCTCCTACGCATTTTTAGTCTGGCATTTCATACAAATCTTACATTAGTTTTATAAATCTAGTTAATTAATAAATTTTATGAGAAAAAATTTACAAAAAGTTTACATTTTTTAAGCATTAATCTTTTATAATTTTTTTCTATACATAATTGAGTATTTATAAGCATACGTGAAAAATATTTTTTGGGATTTTATGATCATATACTTTAAAATTAATATTTGATTCGCATTTTGAATTTTGCTCTAACACAAAAACCCTTTTTACAAAGAGAAAATCGACCTTACCGGACATTAGATACAAATGTTTAAAAACAGCATTTATTAAAAAAAGAAAAATTATAATTTTAGTAATGTCAATATTGATGATCATTTAATATTATTTTCTATAAAGCTCAAGTATTGTAGGAATATCAAGCATTGCTTACAAAAATGAAATTATTGGGTTTAGTAATGTATGCATTTACATTTACACAACTACTCATACGCTCATACAAAAGTTTCTTAATCCTATCTAGACACTCGGCTTTTCTTTGTATACAACATGATATACAAAATGAGTTCTGTACAAGTATAAACAAATATAATTTTCTTGAAATTTGTCATGCTTATAATTTCAAATTTTTTAACCGGCTTATTTTTAAATTTGTACGTAAGTCTCGAAGTTTCTAGTTACATTTTCATATTCTAAAACTGTAATGTCTACTATACAGAAATGTTGTTATCTAACATTTCAAAACTAAGTATGATTTACATTTTCGCAATGTATTTCCTACGTCATTTCATTTACTGCATTAAACATTTTGAAAAATGTTTGGTCCTAGATCAAGTAAAATTAAGAGTACATTATATTCAAACTTTTCTAACGTTCTCTATTATGTACAGTAGTTCTGAACTTTCAAGAAAATATTCAGACTTTTTCTTTGTTTGGGCATTGAATTTAAAAATGTGCAACGTGAGAAATACATACAATAGAGCTAACAAATATATCAACTTTTTGTATATTTCATTATGTACATTGAAGCTGCATCCAACTTTAAAATTTCTGATTAGGTCTACTTGCCTGATTTTAAGACACAATTGACCGACTTCACAATCTTTTATTATTAATTTGGTAATATAAATAACTCATAATAAAAAAATTAGAGTTACAAGTATTCTATGAGACCAAAGAATGATAAGCGACAATAAATAATGTGAACTTTACAATAATTTTAATGATATTTCTATTCTACATAAGAACCATCGCTTAATAAATGCAGCTAAACAAGGTATCTTTAAAGTTTTTCAAATAATATGTTTATTAAACCAATTAATAAATAAATAATACGAAACACTAAATCGATATAGTCAGTGCACATGTTCTTTTGCCTCTGGCATAAACATTCATTGCATCATATCACAAAATATATTATTTCTTATTTTTATAAATACTTTTAATGTTTCCTTTCTTCGATAATTTGCTGCCACTTTTTTTACGTTTTAGCTGAATTTATTATGCAAAATTTCTAGATATTCTCCGCTTAATTTATACATATATATACTATTTAAAAAATTATTTGATTTTCGTTCATAATAAAGGCGTTATCTATTCAACGAAAGTCAACTAATTCTTTAAACATAAATACAACGTGAGTGATAAATTTATCCAACAAAATAATATATATATAGTTTTTCAACATGTATTTATGCATTAGGCGCTTATGTTTACGGAGCCTTTGAAGTCTACTGCATACCAGTAAGAAAAATAAAGAAAAAATTTTTAAATTTTTTCTTCTAGTGTAGCTGTCTAAATTAATTATAATTATTTTCGAGTTTAAAAAAATATTTTAAAAGCTTATTATGGACACTATATACTAAAATTCATTCATTACTTTAACAAGTGAATCAAGAGTAACGTTATATTAAAAAAATAACGATTTCAAACTTGATATTTTCGTTGTCAGTAAAGAAACTTTTAGTATACAGTATCTTCAAATGAATTTATACAGTAGTATCTATATCTGTACATTATAGGATGGCCTGCGATGTTGAGGCAGGTGAATTATTTGGTAGCATGGGTATTGGACCGTCTGTCCATTGTATCAGCGAGTGCTCGCTCATTTGCGTGCTTTGGAAGTGATCTTTAAGCAATGTTTGAGAAAATGTACAATGCATTTGATATGCTTCATTTTCACGATTGTGATCGCCACAAATTCGGTTTAAATCTAAAAATCAGAAATATTCATTATGTTAACCAGTTCAATCTAATTTGAATAGAATACGCTGTTTTGTATGCTTCACCTTTCAAAATCGCCGTTGCCCAAAGCTGCACGTGAACGTCAGGTATTTTGGAAGCTAACTGCATAGCAGGCGTCACCATATTCATAGATTCCCTGTGATTTCCTAACGATAAGAAGATGTGACCAAGAAGTACAAGACTACACGACGTTAATCGATTCAAATCTTCCGAATTTGCCATTTTTAATGTCTCTCGGAGGTATCTCCTATAAAATAAATGTCCACTTATAAACATGTTACTTGAAACAAATTTGATAATCTTTAATAATCTAAAAATGAAATAATTATTACTTGGCCTCATAATATCGCGTCCCGAAAAATGCTTGAAGACCTTGAACGTAATACGCCGCTGCCCGCAAGGAATGCGAAAGAGATGGCAACGATTCCGGATTTATTCTTTCTGCAAGCGTTCCCAACTCAGCATCTCTCCTCGTCCTAAGATAAACTATCGCTAAATTTAAATTTGCAAACGTCACCAACTCTTTTTCTTGAGATTTCTGCAAACAAAAAACAATGGAATTATTTTTTACAGAAAACTGATTTACTTAATATTCAAATATTACATACATTTAATGCTGAAATTAATTGCGCTTCTGCTGCTTCCATGCAGTTCATAGACATTGCATACAAGCCCAGCAATGTATGCAACTGTGCCCTGTGAGTTTGTAACAATTTAGGTTGTTGCCTGCATAACTGACAAGCTTGAGCGATTTCAGTAAGTGCCGAACTTTTATTTCCCATAACAAGTCGACACATGACTATGTGCTCTAACAGCATCAATTGAAATACAGAAAGAATTGGTTTGTTGTCAACAACTAGAAAAGATTATTACAATTACACATTTGATTATGAAATCCTTAATGTATCATAATTTCATTTTGAATATTTACGTTTTAAATTCTCTATTTGGGCAAGAGCTTTGTCTGTGTATTTTTGAGCTTTGTCCATATACCCAGACTGCATTGAATGCATTACAGTTACCAGATAAACAAGAACGAACAAATGCTCTTTTGGCATCCAGATGAACATATCACCTGTATGAGGTGCTGTGATTACTTCGTCAGAAGGCCACGTTGGAGCCATTATTGCTTGTATACTTTGCTGTAGCTGTTTTAAACATGGTTTTACACTTTTTACCTAAAAAAAATAAAAAAATTATGTATGTTTTGGTAACTAATAAAGTAACCAACTTTTCAATCTCTTACCTGTCCAGACATTAAATAGTGATAAACCTGAAGTACTAAAAAATATACTTTAAGATATTCCTTCTGATGAGGATTGCCTTGCCAATTTTCTACTTGATGTCCAGTCGAATTAAGCAGTGGCAAAACCTCTGCAAATTTTTTATCTATCAATAACAACATACATCGACTAAGTAGAAACAGCACCCTTGTGTAATTAGCATTGCCAATTTGCGAATAATCTGCCCCAACGGCCAACAATTCTCCAGCTATATCTAGTTTCTTTTCCGATGCATGAATTTGCTGCAATCAAGGTAGAAATATAAGTCTTTTATGTTAAAGGAAAACAAAATAAACAAAAATTAAACTCACTGCTAGCTGAAATATAAGCCTGCAGTGCCAGTAAACATTGTGCTGCGAGATCCCAATAGCATCCCGCAGGATAGACTGACTAAGATTGGACTGTTGCTGCTGTTCATAAAGCTCTGCCAGGACACTGGCAGCCTCAAACTTGACATCGTCAAAGGAATTGATCGTTTGACTGAGTTGCCACTGCAAAAGAGCACAGATCATCATCTCCCATCCTTCCCTCCAAAGCTGACAAAAGTGAGGTTATGCTTACCGCGCGCTCGAGGTGACTGCGAGCGAGATCTATGTTTTTCGTGTGCGTAAATAAAATATTGCCCAGCTGCAGGTGGGTTCTGGCCTCGACCCTCGGGGGAGGCTTAAAGTTGAAAACCGCCTGCAGACACTGGATGCAGCTCTTGATGCTGGGCGGCGTCGAGGTGCGAAAGTTTTCGGCCAGGCCCAGAAGCGAGAGATACCAAGCATCCTGGGACGACGCCATTTTTACATGTCTCGTGCGGACAGACCTGCAGGAGCGGCGATGCGCCGCGCGCGGCCCCTTTCGCTATCCCTTCCTCTCCTGCTGCCGCTGCTCCTCGACGTTTCTCTCTGGACGCCGCCGCCAAGTCAAGAATCACTCCTCGCCGTTCTCGAGCACTTACTGAACAACAAATCCCGTTTGTTATGTATACAGAGAGAGAGAGAGAAAGCGGCGCGACGACTAGCGCATCATCAGCCGCCGACCTGCTGCAGGTTTCGCCGCATTTGCACTCGCGAAAGTCGTAAGAACTCGACGGATGTATATATAGCGGCGCAGTGCTGCTCGCGAATACGATGCTGCTCTCTGGCTCAGCCGAGAGCAAAGCAGCTATCAAACAAAACAGTAAAAAACGCCAAAACCGCGGACGGCGCCAAGCCTGACAACTGTGCGCCGGACTCCGGAGCTACGAGGCGCGCTGCGTTGGGCTCTTTTGCCGCTACGTTGCTACTTTTGCTACGTGGTGGCTCCGCTGATAAATTCCGAGAATTCGGGTTCGAGTCTCGACTAGTGCAACTTTTTTCTTTATTATAGTTATTATAGTTATTATTATAAACGCTGCGTAGTCTATATTTAAGTGAATTATGTGGTATATTTAATTCAAGTTAAATTCATATTGTGGTATATCATTTTTTCTTTATTTTAAGACTTTCTTTTTTCAATAAAAAATTACACTTAATTAATTCATTAAAATTTATAAGATTGTAGATCACTATTACTTCATTCTTTTTTTTTTTAATCTATATTTAATTTACAAATAATTACATTTTAAGTACAGTTCTTAAAATTAGTTCATGAAAGTTCTGATTATCTGTTCTGATTATCTCTCCTAAGTTTATATTTTGTATTACTTTATTAGATACATGTATATTTATTTATTGATTTATCCAGAGTATGTAAGTACATAGTAACTCATATATTATTACATATCTCACAAAAGAATTATTCTCTACTACTTAAAAATTCAGAAATCATACAAATATTTAAATATTGTAATCCAAAACAAAGCACCACAATTCATAAATTACCAAGTAGTTTCTCTTTAATTTTCAATGAATATTTTCTGCAGTAATTAACATTCTTATTTATAATTTAACTTTTGCATGAAATATATACTGATCTCATTTGCATATTTATTAAACAATAAATAACGTTGCAAAATTATTATGCAAGCGATGATTTTGTTAATAAACATAAAATAAAAATTTAATCAAAAGTTCTTTCCTGATTTTTCGCAACGATCGGATAATTTGAATTTTGCCCGGAATTTCGTTCCATTCATACCTGAAGAATGAATATGTAGAACCCCAATGCTTTCACGTTTCTATTGGCACATGCGAAAGTGAGAAGCAGCCTAGGTTTCGAAGATTGCAGCGGCATTCTAAAGAATTCCGCGAATAATTAACCAAGTGCATTTACAGTATTTTAATTAGTTACGAGAAACTGATGAGGTTTAGCCTCGAATCCAATCGATTGTTACGTCTAAATTGAGATCATCCGAATTTGCAATGCAGAATAATGTTTGAGAATTAACGTTTATGTATATAAAGATTTCGAAATTTAATAAATTAATTACCGTAAGATTAGAAAATTTAAATAAATTTCTTGAGGTTTCTGAATATTTAAAGTGCGAACATTAAAAAAATCATCTGTAAAATAAATCAATCTTTACCTTAAGCACATACATTAATGTGAAGACATAATATTTGGTATCAAGTCTTCGTAAGCACATTATGTAAGTCCTCATATTAATTCAGACATTAAATTGAGCTTTTCAAAAATTTTTTCTACGTAAAACATAATAGGCTTTGGTGGTTTTTAATTCTCTGAATATAGATTTAAAAATTATGCCACTTGCGAAATATGGAATATCTAATAATTTATGTAACACGAGCATTCAAATTATTTCGTTTCAGACATTGAAAACTGATAGCGTAAATTTTCAGTAAATGCCGATACTTTTACTTTGTCAACAATCACAGCGTCATATTTGCAAGGATTAAAAATCTCGAATTTTTATAAACTTTCTTATTAACCGGTTTTACGTGTTTACGAAAAAAATTATGAAATCAATGAAACGAAAAATGTACGCTAAAAATTTGAATCTTTTTTCCGGTTTTGTTCTCAACTGCATTAATGATGCGAAACTTATCAAAATATATCATCTGTGAGCAAAATATTACATTTATAATTAATTATATATTATTAACAATTTTTTTTTTCATTGATAGAATTATAATTTTAACTTTAATTTAATTTGAACTAATATCAGCTTTACATTTTTCTCCTGAAGTAAAGGAAATAATCTTGACATCATCATGTTTTGAATAAGTACACATTTTACAAGTTTATAACGACTTTGATTTATGAGTGAAATTAAAAAATCCATTCTCACAATATAACAATAGTAAAATAAAACTGACAGAGTCAAAGACCCGAATGATTAAAGTTTACTCACGCTGTAAACTCGCTACTGCAAGAATAGAAATAAACTTATTCAAGAATGCTTTCCTACTGGTAACGGGAATAATTAACCAGAAAAAGCTGGAATTCAAATTACAGTGACCTTGCTTCAATTCATTTAAAAATAAAAAGCTAAAATCCCACCTATCTCCAGCGAAATCTCCTTTCAAGTACATATTCATAAAATTCAAATCCCTCTCTTCCAAGCTCACACCTCAACCTCCCCGAAGCCAAAAAGAAAAAAGACCAACCGCTCCGCGACGCGGCTCTCCTTCGTCCTCCAAGGCCCGCGATCCTCCGTCGCGTCGCTCCCCGCCCTGCCGTCGCCTGGCGGCGAGTCGCGCACCGCGGCGATCGAGTCAGTAGTCATCGAGAGCCGCGCCGAAAATGACTGGTCGCGGACTGCCGGCGAAGCTGTGCTTCGCGCTTCTGGCGGTCGCCTCCCTGGTACCGGAAGGAAAAGCGAGCGGTGCCAGCCTCGCTTCCGGCGGCGGGAACGACACCGAGGCCAAGCTCGCGAAGCTCGTCAAGATATTCAGCAAGCCGGGAGCTTTTAATCAGGTGGGCTATAGATGGTTTTTTTTTTTTATAATTTTTGGGAATCGGTGGGAATGTTCGAGGAGTAGTAATAATATGCTTCTTGGTGTACTGTTGAAATTGCTCTTTTCGACAATTTCATTTTTATTTGAAACAAAAGAAAATTATTTACACGAGAGAAAGGTTTTCTTTTTCATAATAATCCTTGAGAGCAAGTTTTACATGCCAATGCGACTGCAAATCAGCTTGCCTGTTCTTGGAATATCGTGCTAATTGAGTGTGATTGTAAAGGAGTGATGTAGGATGTTGATATAGAAAATGTAATCATTTTTTACATCGTTGCAAAACCAATCTACTTACTGTATAATTCATAGTGTGTGAAATAATCACTTATCCTTATAATTATATAAATCCATATGAAAAATATTAAATTTTGTGCATAAATTAATAATACGCATTGGTATATCTCTCGCTAAATATCTTACGCACCGTATTTTTTACATTTTAAATAAATAAATAAATAGCATTCATCACTAAAAACTTTTGCAGATTTGGATTTCTTAAAAAATGCAATTAGCGTTTGCAAGAAATATTGTACAGTGAAATGTACATTTAACAACTATAGACGCATTTTCACCTATAAAATAAACGTGCTCAACGATTAAAAATAACGAAAGAAAGACTTTATTAGCATTGCACCTTTCCACGATAATTAAACGTCAAGTAGAAAACTACATCGCCAGCCAGAACTTTCTGCTTCTGTAAAATAAAAGCTCTTTAAGTATGCACTTTCTTCCAAATAAACTTTATCGCTCCAACATGTATATACGTGCAGCTGAAAGATTTTTTCAGCAATAACGAAACACTTTATCGATGTCCTGCCAGCTCTCGAAAGTTCGACGTAATTTAGCTCGAGGGAATCGCTCTTTATTTATGCGAAATTAATGCTTTATTTTTTTTTTCTCTTTTACTAATGCTTTCGTTTATTGGTACCGTAAAAAAATAATTACAGAGAATTTTTCGCTAAAAAGTAGCGTCACTTTACGCATGCAAAAGTGCCTTTTCAGAGTAAAAAGCTAACGTTCAATTTTTCGAATGAAATAATCAAGTACTAAGCGCTCTGCTTTACAAAGTTGTTTCTTCGTATTTAACGATCCGGAGCCTAATCACACAGTAATTACTCTAATACTTTGACATTTAATGTCGCGCACAGAATAGCGCTCATTAGTACAGCATTACAGCATCGCGCTTCCTGCAACAAAATTTCGTATATCCCAAAATTTCAAATTGCAACTCGCTGCACGAAGATCTGTAAGCGAGTTTCCAGCTTTGTTTCCTATTTTTTTTTTCTTTTTTAGAGTTTAAATTTGAATTTTGGGATTCTATAAGAAATTTTCTATCCTTTTTACAATTATATTCATAATAACTAAAATAACCACTAATTTTCAAACGAAATTGTCAAAAAAAAAAAAAGTTGAAAAAATTAGTATTACTGACAGATCTTCTTTCCGCAAATCCCGAAAAACCTAATTCCAACTGATTTCAGATCGACGCGATATTCGGCGAGCAGGAATCAGCAGCGTCGCAAGTCCCCTCCACCTCGAGCTGTCCGGACGGCGACGAGGGCTTGGAATGCAGGCGTGCGGAGGCGCGACGCTCCGTCGATTGTCCGCGCGGTACGTTTAAAACAAAGTCGCATTTCCGCGTCTGATGCCCTTGATTATCTCGATCCGCTCCCAATGGCAAAAAAAAGCAGCTGCTGCTGTGCTTGCGAAAAGCAGTAACCGGTTCCTCCCGCTTTATGCAAGAGCGATCTCGCTCTCACTTTCGTGGAAGGACCCGATGCGTGTATACGCGCTTTAGCGCATGAAATCGAAAAACCTGGGGGAAAAAAAAGGAGCGTGAAAGTCGTCCGCGAGAAACTCGAGTCTCTGTGGTTGTTATTTGACAGATTGAATTTGAAATTGCTGCATTTTTATACAGGGTACAATAAAACCTTTTATTACACTTTTTTTTCTTTATACATTAAACTCCGATCGCCATTCTTCCTCTCAGTCAAGTAATCGATACAACTTTAAATTTAGACTTTAAAGTAAAAATTACATAAATAAAGTAACTTAAGGCCCCTAACTTTCAAAAAAAGGAGTACAGAACTGAAACGAGATTACAAAATTTTGATTACATAAATAAGGGAGCTTTACATCATCGCGCTTAAAATTCAGAAAACAAAGTACTCGAAACGAGAACTAAATTTGCATGTGTGTCTTAGGCGACTGTTACTGCTACAACTGCTCGAAAGCCGGGCCGGAGCTTTGGGCCAGCTGCTGTCGCGAGAGCTTAAAGTGCTGCTCGCACTTGGCCGCGGCCTGCCGGACCTGCGACCAGCCGGTGCTCTATCCCTTCTGCGCCAAACACTTCAAGAAGTGCCTGGGACAGCTCAACGACAAGAAGTCGCCCTGAACGGAAATTCGAACTCGCCGTGCTGCCAATGCTTAAGATTCGAGAAAACACAAATTTTTGTATAAGCATTTGCAGCGCGGCGCGATTATTCGGCGCAATGATTTACGTTTATAATTTATATATATATCTATATATACATCGAATTAGAGGTGCGTTCTTGCGATGCAAAAAGCTGGAATGACGACTGACGTTTTATAAAGATGCATTGCATAACGATAGTCGGCGTTACCCGCAGGCCGGCAGTGGCTTACGGGATTTCTAAATATAGCCTTCGCACGGCTAGCTTAAAACAGCTTTCAAATGATTCTCCATTCGATGATTATGCACGCTTGAGAAAGCACAACATCAAAAACCGTATGTAAGCTCCGAAACGATGCTTCGTCGAATGTACGAAGGCGTGCCGAATTCGATTCTCTTTTTCTCTCTTTTTTTTTTTTAAGTAAAAACGTTTATTGTCAAACTAATGCTGTGGTATATAAAGAATCAGAACTTATAATATATGTACAAAATAACATTTTAAAATAATCTTTCTGATCTATTGTTTGCGATATAGTAAAGTTCAACAAACTCCCGATTCCAGCAAAGTTTATGTGCATAACAATCCACTAAGCTCTTCCGGAATTTTTCGAAAATTAGATTTATTATAGAGCGACGACAACTCAAGGGAAATACAAACGCGACGATATTTAGCAGGAAACCATCAAGGTGATTGACCGAGGTCGCCGATATATTGCATTCGGTGCATACAAGTAATCACAGAACAAGTTTTTTAATGATAACACGCATTCGAAATACGCATTCTCTTTTAAGGGTAAAATACAGTCGACGGAAACAAAAAAGATGTTCAACCTTCGTCATTAGCATTGTTTATAGTAGCTTTCACAATCAATGAAAAGTTGATTACGAAAACGGAATTTAATTGTACCGCATTGACTTTTATGAATAATTTATAGTAGAGACAGATTCAAATTAAATTATGCAGTGTTTGTCAATCACTGCTTCTAATTTAGTTCTGTCATCGATCGCGCCTAAACAGTTTCGCGCGAATATGAGTTTTTGAACATTTTATAAAAACTCTTGTCATTCGAAGGTCTTGTACTTTTGTACAAGACCTTCGAATCCGCTTCCTTGTTTACCTTCAGACTGCTTGATTACCCTTAAGTGTCAGCAGCGAGTTTTTGAAAAAATAAAAAGCTATTTTTAAAAATAATAATTTCCGAACATTTATAAACTTTATACACTTATTTTGCCTATGTTTATATAATAAATTTGTTGAATTTCCCTGGAGTTCTCATTTAGACTTGACTCAATCATACACTTTCACCTTCACATCTTTGTTACTCACTCTTTCCATTCAGTACATTCAATTGTACAAAACACGGAGATTCCTGTCTAATATACGTGATTGCAAAGTATTTCCATTATCTATTTTTATGTGCCCTAGTACTTGTATTCAAATGGAGTTCAAAGTTCGAAAAGCTATTGCTTAGTACAAAGAGAGACAGTTATACTATTTTTACGTTTAAAAGATTATTTACTTGATAATATGTATATCGAAAAGATGTCAAGACTATAATTGCTTTTTATTAATTAATGAGTGAAACACGAATGGCGAAGGGCGAGGAAATGCGGTCAGACACAGCCAGTCGAGAACGATAATTCATTCGTGTTAAATTCTTTTTTTATGAATAAATTGCTTGACCAGAGTATAAACACAACAATATTGAATCAAAAAAATTGAATAAAGTTCAAAATCCTTGTGGTTCAACAGTATTAACGAATACGCCAGTTAACCACAAGTATATTATCGAAATACAAAGAAATTCTGTAACGAGCGTTATGATACTTTCGTACGAACAAACAATTTGACTTTTGTATAAGCATTTTTTTTTTTTTTTTTTTTTTTTGTCAAAGTTTACACGTTTTTATATGCTTCAATATGAACTTCGTGCGCGCAACTTCTCGTGACACCTTAAAAAAAAGATTCAGCAACTGTGTTTTGCTTAACGCAAAAAAATTCGTTTCATACGATACACAAACATTGTGTTGTTAAACCACAAAGTGACACTTGTTCCCGTTTGAAAAAACAGAATTCCATTATTAGTTACAACCGTTTTCCATTCTCTAATTCGCAATGAAAAAATCGTCAGAATATTGAGAAAGTTATGAGATATATATATGGAGTACAGGTACCTCATTAAACGCTTAAAGTTAGCATCAACAACGAAAAACGATTTATTGATACGTCCGAAAATCTTACGATGAAACGTTTTGAGAAAACTCAATCATTTACTGTGACAATGTTAGTCCGATTTTTATGTGATTATTATTATATTATTGTTCAAACTGATTGACATCAAATTGTTCAATCAACCATCATTATGTTACATCTACTATTTCCCTAACATACAAACGTTTTACTGTGGTGTTATTATTATTGAAATATTCAAATACACTAATTATATCACGCATTATGCACTTCCTTTCACTTGCTTTGTCTCCGTGTACGAAGACAAACACTTTCCTGACGATTTTAAGTTTATATTTTTTTACATAAAATGTCGCAGTAAAAAGACGATTTAAATAAAGTTCCATTTCCGACATGTTTTTTTGATTTTTAAATTAAAAATACACTACATTTTAGTTAACAATCGCAAGGATTTTTAGTCTTTCACCTGAAAAAGAAGCCCACTTTCGTTGAAACTATGCGCGCCCAAATAATCGCAAGTCGAGCTATTCTTGTCAATTAATTCCAAAAATTCGAACTGGACAAGTTTCTTCTTTAGCCACTGATGTATATGTGTAAATTTGTCAGTAGCGTCGATAATCGGCGCTGATGATTCAACGAAGATAACGTTCTTCACAGTTTCGAGTCGAGGACTAGCAGACGAGCGGTTACGTCTTCCAGTTGTGCGGGTGAGCTCGCGGCGGGGGCTGATTGCTCTGACCCTGAGTCGCCTGCGATGGGATCATATCGAGCAAATACTGGCGATGTATGTCTGCTGCCTGGCGGTGCAGCTCCGTCATACCCTTGTTACCTGCAGCCTGTACCATTGCCAATTGATAAGGATATAAGAGCGGGTTGAAAGGAGGCATCATGTGTGCAGGCAAGGGTTGATGTGACAATCCAGGAACTTGACTTTTGGTCAATTCTGTAAAATATAATATAGAATTACTTTTCATTCTACTTGTTTTAACAAATAAAATTTCTTTACAATCAGTAAAGATTAAACCAATCTTGAAAGGAAATCTCTCGCGAAAATCAATAGTTTCCTTTGAATAAATGAATACATTACAGAAAATCAATAGAAATTTACTTGCTCGAAAATAGAAGTAACGAACCTCTGAATAATTGCTGCTGTAGGGCAGCAGCGGCCGCATGATGCGAGAACTTGCCGCTCTCGGTTGCCAGTTTCATCAGTGGATGCTCTTGCATCTTGGATGGTGGAGTTGGCGCCGGCGGTGGTACCTGGACTTGCGGCGGTGGCGCCGGTGGTGTGGCTACTCGCCTCGTTGGAGTAGGCGCCTTAGGTACAGGCTTTGGTGCAGGTGGATCGGGACTTGCTGCTTGTGCTAATCTTTCATCGATCTCTTTTTCTTGCTTCAATGCCTTTACGAAGGCCGTCTTTAATCTACGAAAGAATAATTTTAAAGAAATGTTAACTTTTATTAATTAAAGCACTATATTTGACAGCTTACCTATTAGTATGCTCAGCTTTCAGTGCTTTCTTGACGTTTGTCGTCACACAGTGTTCACAAATTACTCTAGGATCACGACCCGCCGCCGGTCGCTGGAAAGTTGCGTGTTGTCCTTGCGGTCCGTCTTTCTTATTACTATTTGCTGGTTTTTCCCATTTCCAAACTGGCGTAAAGTCAGTCTTACATTGTGTACATTCGAACGGTTCAGGAGGAGGTGGGATAGCCGGTTCCTTAGTAATAAAATCAACTACGTGCTCCAAGCCTACTAAATATATAAATTCGGGGTTCGATGGACTTGGAACAAAGTGCATCTCTGGTGGAGGCGGTTTGGGTGGTGGGATCTGTAACAGTGTCTTTTCCAATTGTTTCCTAAGTGCCTGTTTGGCCGCTGCTTGACGTTGGGCCGGTGTTTGACTATCTTCTCGTGATCTTTCCTGTAATAATATCAAGTCTTTAGTAAACAGAAATTTCCTAATAGTAGAAGCTCTCGAGTTCAGCATTTTACTAAAATGATGATTAATGAAGGTCAATAATTTTAGAGCTAAAAAAAAATACCAAACGATACAGCCTTTATAAACACAAAAGCAGCTTTTTTTGATAGACAATTATCAAAGAGTTTGCTCTACTTAAAAAAAGGAAACAAAATTAAACAAAAGCTGTCGGTTATCTAAACATGAATCGTCTAATCGAGAGTACCTGCTCAGGAATCACAGGTGCGTTTAGAGGCGCGGCGGGCTTATTTTCTTGCGGTCCAACAAGCTGTTTTGCATATACACATATGTTATTACAAACCAACAAAATCTTACTTTCGTCTATTAATGCAAGAGCATTATAAAAGATCAAATTTTCAATTTTTTCGTCAAGCTTGCTTAACTGTTTTACTAGATGATTTCTTTAATGGTAAGTATTTGTGATAATGTTTCAGGTATGCACTTTAATAATGATGTAAAAGCTTACCTTAGTTGGGACTTGATGAGCTGGACTTGGAGTAGGATCTTTTGTAGACCTTTCCGTTCTATCTGGAGGATGATAACTGGCAATACCTGGTGTGCTACTGGTGGATCTAACTCGTGGGTGAGGTGGTTGAGGTATAACCATGTTCGGTGGCATACCTGTGCTTGATATAGCATTTCTACCAGTAGTCGGTGGCAAGAGCATACCAGGAGGTGGAGCATGAAGACTACTACTTCTACTTGGAGCTGGTTGTCCTCTCAACAGAGGAGGTGGTGCCTTTCCAGTTCTGCAATTAAAAAAATGTTAAGCAAATTTTAATAAATGTTAACTTTTTTACTTGTTTTGCAATTTTTACGTACCTGTGAGCAGCGACTGGTTGGCAAGTAACAGGTGGTGGTATTTTACTGGGAACTTTTGGCACAGTTGCTATATTCTCTTTCAACTGTTGAGATTGTTTAAGCTTTTTGAGAAGAACTAATTTCATTTCTTCTGCTCTTAAATCTTCTCTGAATTTTCTTAAATTTCTTTCACGTTCTGCCAACTCATCGGAAGACAACTCCTTAATTGGTAGAAGAGGAGGCATTTCAGCTGTAAAAAAATAACATTAGTTTAACTATTTAAATTTAAATATTAATTTTACTAAAAGCACATACCTTCATCACTGTCAGATGCATTTCCATTCAAATAGCCATTCATCCTGGGTTCGTCAGGACTCTCAGCATAACTTCTTTCTGTTCTAGGTCTTAAGTTACGCCTAGGTCTACGATCATCTCCAGACTTAGCAGCCAGGATTCCCCTTGAAGAATTTTGAATATTCCTTGGCTCTGGAATATTATTATCTGTACTCGGACTAGTCGTATAATTCACCCCCTGCTCCTGTGGTGTACCAGCTTCGTTCACTGAATTGGCTGGTACAGATGGAGATTCCCTTCTGCTGCTACTTCTAAAAACCAAAACGAGTTCTTTGAGTCTCAACAAGCTCTCTAACCCTTCGCGGGCAATTAAAAAAATGTTGACGAATCTTACCCGACACTAAGATCAACGACTGCATCTCCGTCTACATCCATGGCTTCCATACTTAGTCAAATTCCTACAAAAACAAAAAAACGCAAACAATTAACAACCTCACCAACGCTTGCATTGGCTGAGCGAAACGGCGCGAGCCCTCGGGCAGTCGTAAAACAAGCAGTACTTCACCTGTACCAATATACAGTGTATTGCCTCTCTCAACTCGAGCCGCAATAACGGTAACGAGGACCACCGCTCGTGTCTATGTAGTTACGGCATCGTCCTCGCTCTCTCCTAAACCTGCGAGTCGGCCAGCCGTACGATTTCGCATAACCGTCCAGCGTGCAACAACCTTCCTCGCGGGAAAAAAAAGTAGCTACCTCCGAAAAACCTAACCTCCTCCTCCTCCGCGCGCTCTCTCTCTCTCTCTCTCTCTCTCTCTCTCTCTCTCTCTCGTTCCAGATGCGCTTTATTACTGTGTGCGAGAGTATGTGCGCGCGCGCGCGCGCTCGTGCAAGTATGTGTTAGTGTACGATCGCGTTAAGTGCGTGTCACTGCTCGACGACCTTGTTGGCGGCTGGCCTTTTTGGCGAGTTTCGACGCCTCCTCCCTTTATCTTCGATTCCGAACGCCTTCCTCCGCTTATCAAAGCGTATCAAGCTCAAAAGAGATGCGCTCGGAAGAAGGGAGGCGATCCGGCGGCGGCGACACGCGACACACACAACACAATTCGTGTACGCACGTAAGCGCGTCGAGAAAGAAGAGACGAATATTATGCGCGGAAAGCGGAACTGAAAGAGAGAGAAAGAGAAAGAGAGAACCGTCCGGGCGGCTGAGTTGTGTGTCTCTCCCTCTATCGGAGCGGGGGGAGAGTGCAGCAAAATAGTGAATTTCCCGATTTCAAGTGTCGAGGCGACGCGCTGCAATGCCGAGAGAGAGAAAGCGGACGGACTCGTATGCACTCTATTTACGCGCGCGGCGTTTAGGAGGAGGAGGAGGAGGGAGCTTTCCCTTGGCCCTTCGCGGCCGCCGCGATGCTCCATCTCTGTCTCTCCCTCTATGGGAAATCGATTTTTCAGCATATTTGTACACGTACGCAATAGCAGGTCCCCCGGGCCGGCTGCTCCTCTTCCCCAAGCGGCGTTTACAAGCAAAGGCACACAAGGCCTATCGAGTTTCGCTGCGCAGCGAACACGTGTTAATGCCTCTCGCTCTCGCAGACGAAAAGACGCGTATCGCGTTACAGGTAAAAAGCCAGAGCCAAGAGGTTATGGATCGCTCGATCTGTTATCCTAGTTTAGGAATTCGCACTAATACATACAGGGGCCAGCTAGCAGGAAGCAAACTGTCATACAGCGATACGAAACGACTACTCACCCCAATAGCAGGCAGGAGATATAACCTAAAAGGCGGCTCTGCGGCGGGGGTGGAAAGCTCCGATCTTCCTTTCTGCAAAGCACAACACGCAGAAGACAAATTCACTCAGAGGCTCGTCATCTTCGGACCTGCCGAGCGACCGGCGGCTCGGGCAAGATGGCGGAGCCCTTTTTTCGAACAGTAGCCGACTGCTGCTACAGACACACGACTATGCTTCGTTCCATCCGTATAGGTACTGAGCCACTGACCGCGCGCCGCCGCCGCCGCCGCCGCCGCTGTCTGTGTCTTCTCCCTCTGCCCCCTCCACCTGCGTGCCTTCTTCCCTCTCTTTTCTTGCAATTAAGCCGCCGCCGCATGCACTTGCACACCCTCTGCACGCAGTTTTCGGACGCTTTCCCGGTCTAGGGCGGATATGGATATGGCACCAGTTCCTGTTCAGGGCGAGGGAATTCAGTCAGTTATTTAGCGGAGAGATTGGGAGGATTTCAATTGGAATGATTTTCGCGAATGATCAGGGGAGAGAATCGGTTCGCGTACTCTAGTTTGAGAGACGGAGGAGAATGGGAACGGGTTGAAACTCGATTTTTTTTTTTTAAATTATTTTCGGAAAATCGATGTAGCTGCGTGCATCTTTTATGACGAGGGGCGATACATCGTGACTTCGCGTCAACTCCGCGACTTCTGAATTTATGCAATACGCTCTTCTTTTTTGCACATTCTTGCAAATGGGTTCGCATTTTTATTGACTTTACTGCATTACTATTGAAGAAGGAAAAGGTACTCGAGTCGATTATAATTTTATTATTGGCGTTTCCACGATTTCACGCTTGAAACTCGAACTTTCCGTCTGATAGCAGATTAAAATTAATCATAGTTTCTGCAATTCGATCCGCGAGCTTTCATAATTAACTTCTGTAATTTTATTGAATTCCGATCGAGATGGAAAATTTTATGTCAGTACTACCTAAACGAAACAAATTTCTCAGTCAAAAATTAAAAGATTAAATTGAAAAATCCTATATTTGGTAGATTTTAAAGCCATAATTTTCAGACATTTAATTTTGTAATCCGAAAACTTTCCACTACCTGGGGGCTAAACAAGAAGTCTTAGTTACGGGGCCCGACACGAGGTCCGACATCTGTCCTCCCTAACTGCTATCTGGTATCTTTCAAATTTCTAACCGCCTTCAACGACACTCAAGAAAAGAAAAGATGGGTGAAACAAGGCAGCACATAAAAGGGGCCGCCCGAAACGGCCCGTTTCCAAATAATTCGATGGTTCAAGCCGCGAGACAAACTGAACCTCATAAACCCAACAGCGATCATTTAACGATCAAGCAATTATTATAAGTCGAGAAAAAAAAATTCCTCTACTTTTTTTTTTTTTCGACGATTACCGCGTCGAAGTAACACCCGAACGGCTGTTGCACGCCCAGCCGCAGCAGCGGCGCGTCGCATTTTTCCCCTCCGCCTGGCGTGCCGTAATAAATCACGCGACTATTGCAAGGGGGGTGTTGAATGCGAAAACTCTGACACGTCACTGCCTCGCTTCGCGGGTGTAACTGCGTCGCTCGGAAAACTCATCTGCCGCACGCTACGCATGAAAATTAGTCATTCGAGCATTGCGGAGTTGCGCTTAGAAATGAGGATCTTTTGGAGAGATAAGATATAATGCATGGTGATCTTATGGCTCATTTTCAGCAGTGCCTGTTGAACGGAAGTTTTGGGGTTTACACTTTGCGGTAGAAATATTGACGAGCTTTTGAAAAAAAAACTTTGCTAGTTTTAAGTCAAATTTATATCAGTTTTCTTACAGTAAATTAATTCTCATTCTCGATTAAACTTATGTTACAGGAGCCCCCGAATATTTCTTCAAATTTTAATTCACTCGTCGATAAAATCTGAAAATTTACTAAATTCGTGCATAAATAATGTAGACTTTCGTGGAATCAAAAGCAAAATATAACATTTAAATTCAATTAATTTATTCGCCATCGGTCGTATTGCAATCGCCGTATCCGCGCAGCATACCGACCATCGAAAACCAATTAAAATAATTGCACTCCACTCGCCGGAGCAATCA
Organism: Ormyrus pomaceus; assembly: GCA_900474385.1. Classification (NCBI taxonomy): domain Eukaryota; kingdom Metazoa; phylum Arthropoda; class Insecta; order Hymenoptera; family Ormyridae; genus Ormyrus; species Ormyrus pomaceus. Next base: position 155,310 of record UCOM01000029.1, on the reverse strand, counting down.
ATAGCCACCATCAATAATCAACCAGCCTCTGCAACAATAGTTTATTCATACGAGTCGATGCACCAGCCTCCCTTAGCATTCGTCAAAAATGGCCGCTTTCGCAACATAGTTCCCTTTCCGATTCTCGTGACAAGAGCAAAAAAAAAAAAGTCCCCCACCCCCCGGAAGGACACACACGCGAGGAAGCCCCGGCGCTTGTAAACAAAGCGGCGGCGCATGCGCGCGTACCTGCATGCCCGGGGATCGGCTTCTTTCGCCGGGGCGTACGCCTCGACGCCTCCGATCGGTCAAACGAGGAATATATAACGCCGGAGAGGACCCGCAGGGACGACTCGAACGGTAGGCCCGTTGGGTCGCTCTCGGCTTTTGCTTTTGAGCCGTTGGTCAATATTTACAAAGGTCTGGCTAATTTGACCATTGGCCGAGGCGCTGCTTCGAGTTGTACGACGATTGTATGTGTAGTTTGTCTAAGCTGTCGCTATTGATTTCTATACGTGGATGTTGGAATGTATGCCGTATGAATTTTTACGGATATGCGTCGTGCAAAAAGCGAGGAATTTAGCGATAGGTGATTTTGACTTTATTCATTGATGATTTGATTGGTGGTACTCTCTGGCTGGCTTTGTATAAAGTTATAATTTTTTTAATTACTGTTTTATTACATAGAATAGAATTCGGGTTTACATATCAAAATTTGATAAAAAAAAGGCTGAAAAATAGGTCATCTATATCAAGGGTGGAAAATTCATTTAAATTTCGTAGATTTTTTAGAATCTAAATTTAATTATAATGCACAAATAATTGTATTCCAAAGTTCTGTTAACAGAATTATCGTTTGTTAAATAAAGGAAAGCTCCGTGTGTACAAGGCAAAGCTTTGAAAATAAATACGTCTATTTTTAAGTTTAACAAACAGATCGCTCGATATAGAAGTGCGGCTTTTTTTAGAATCTCTTTACATTAAAAATTATCGGATCGGTCCGAAAAAATTATTTCGCGTACAACTTGCGCGTGCATTACCGTAGGCAATGAACCGAACGCACATAAATTTCTTTCAAAGTGCCAAGGGACTAAATAAGAAGAGCTGCATTTACAAGTAACTAAAACTGGTTTCCTTATCATATTTCGCGCGCTCTCGTGATTTAATTGTGCAGATATACTTATTTCGCTAATAACATCCCTCGAACCTGTCATTACGAGAATAAAAACCTGCATTCCTTCTTAATATACATCGAGCTTTAAATTATAAATCCAAAAACGCCTTGTTACTTGGAGAGACTTTGAGAAAGGAAATTTTAAAGCGTCTATCCGATGGATAATCCAAATCGAACCGGAAGTAAAAAATAGCTCGATTGCAAATCGCGCAAGGAGGAGTGACGCCACCGTTCTATCTGCCTGAACACTTCGTATCTGTTGCCTCAACAAGTCAACGTCATCGTATTGTAATATCATCACGCCGCATCACTCATCCATGCACTTAATCGTTATTTAATTTCTCTGTTTTTTAAACTATACAGTGGATTTTGATTGGAACGGGGAGAGAGGGATGAATTCGGTCGGCGATAATAAAATTTTGAATACTTTCGTCTCTCACCACACCTTTATTCGCTGTACTTCATTCTTATACATTGGTTTGTTTTTATTTTATTTTTTTTTTGCTTGCTTTATATCGAATGCTATACACGAGAGAAAAATCTTGATACTTCTATTAGAGTGTATTTTTTTTTTTTTTTTTTTTTTTGTTTGTTATCTTCTTGCAGTCACTCTCTTGTCTCCTCCCACGCACACGAAACATACAAATATATCGTAATATCTTTAAATTGCGTTTAGTGATTTGCTACCGGTAACAATAATTTTTAATAGCGAAAAACACATTTCGTTTATATCGATCGGGAGTCTGAATATTTAAGGGTAATATACATACAAGAAATAAAATACTTTCGAAATAGATTCTCAATGCCAAAACGTTCAACAATTTTTTTTTTTTTTTTTACAAACTCAAAAATATCGATTTGCAAGCCCGAATATTCTGCGCTCGCGCAGCAATTAAAACGTTATTTTTCGTGTTTCACCGCAAGTTACAACGGGTTTATACGTAGAAGCAAAACTGCGTTAAAAATTTCGATTACAACGAGGATTAACACTTAAATACTTTTCTGTAAATGGACTTCCCCAAAAAGGTGTTTGCAAGAGCTTCCGAAAAAAAAAAAAGAAATCTTACGGAGGGAAAAGCCTTTACATCGCTGTGCGTACACGAATATTATTATTTACTTAGGTAAACGGTACAGTTTTACAGGTATAAATATTTCATTTTTTTTTTTGTTTGTTTCTGTCGACAAAAATACAATCGAAAAAGAGTACGAGAGCCTCGCGACGTCGAAGAGTGCGATTCTAACGACGAAGGACGCAAAAATTACTCGTCGAATTTCACACTTTGGAAATATTGTGCACGTGGATTACAATTCGATAAACGTGGGGTGTGTGTGTGTGTGAGTATACGTGCACTTAAACAATTACATACACATTATCTAAGAGTGAAAAGCTGGCTTTTTTTCTCACAGAGACATCCATTCGGGGTTAACGTAGCAACATCTGACTTAGAGTTGTTAGACTTGTGGAAAGGGGAAGGGACTCTAAACACCACACTTAGAAACTAAACGATCGGGGACGCGACGAGCTCTTGGGTAGTAAAAAGGTCGCTCAGCGCATCCCCCTTTTGTGATTTTCTTTCGCGCCCGGAGACTGTTTTTAACCCGCTGCTTTCACTCGCTTCTTCGCACTCTTTCTCTCTCTCTCTCTCTCTCTCTCTCTCTCTCTCTCTCTCGCAACTCACCGAAAACAAGTGCTGCTTTTTCGCCTGGAATGAGAGCTTAGATCGTGTGTGTTTTGTTTTCCTTCCGCGTAAAACGAGGAAAAATAAATTATATGGTGCATTCGCGCCGCTGACAACGATTGGACTCCGCGCACGTCGGTTCGGTAAATGTATATATGCAAAACGTCGGGGGAGTTGGGGGAAAAAAGTGCTCGCTCCGCTTGTCTTAGGAACTTTTAATACTGTTTTGTGAGCATAAGAATCTCGAGCCGAGCGCGTTTTTTTTTCTTTCACAAGCTTGGAATGTTGTGGCTCGAGTTGCGTTTTTCGTGGTTTATCTTTCTTTCTCTCTCTCTCTCTCTCTCTTTCATTGCATGTGTTTACAATATCATGCGGGATTGTCGCAGAATCGCGCGAAACAAATTAAAATACACGCAAGATTTTTCGGTGAAATTAATCAACAATTGCACGATACCAAAATAATACAACACCTTTTCGGTATTCGTTTAGAGTGCCTTTTGGAACACTGCAGTTCTCTCTCTCTCTCTCTCTTTCTCTCATTCTCTCTAGATCACGCGTTCGAAAATTTGAAAAATCAAGATACAATAATTCACAAACCAGTCGCAACGTTGGAAGAGAAAGATGTTCAGTCTATAAAAGATGGACTATATAACGTAAAAAGCAACCCCTCGAAAGAAGTAAACCGAAGTCGGAGAAGAAAGTCGAATAACAAACGAATGTACAAAGCATCATCAGCAAGATACCCGCGAGGTATTAGAAAGCAAGTGCTGACGTAACAACATTCACTCGCACCTACAATTTTCCTCTACACAAACAAACGCCGCAGATGTTGATATTCGCTCTCTCTTTCTCTCTCTAAATTTCCCTCTCCTCCGCTCATTCACTCACGCACTCGATAATTGTTTGTTTCTATTTATTTTCTTTATTATTTCGCTGTCATTCTCTCTAGCCGAGTATATCCCCCTAAAATTTGTTTTGTTAATATTTATCGTTATTTATCACAGATGTTTTACTCAGCCGCCTCGTGTTTTGTATGCGTGTGTTTATTTGGCGGCTGGCCCGCTCGTCATAGATTTATTCTTTATAATCTCGCGTTTTTAGCCCCTTTGGCCTTCGTCTGGTTTCTCAGCGCATCACAGATTTTTTCCGCTATACTTCTTTGCCGTGCAGTTTTACTTTAGGGAACGGTTCGAATCCGAGCGGAAAGTCGCATTTTTACGATCGTATGAAAGTGCGACTTTCCCTCGGCTGCTTTTATTCAGTAACGCAGATTTTTAACAATTCCATCGTTATTATTTTAGATTTTCTACGATTTCGAGCGACGACGATGCAGATTCTTTCGGCCCCGTTTATTTATTAATAGATAGACTCGTACAGACTAAAGTTTTTGAATCGGTCAGTCTTAAGAGGGGTTTATTCATCGCTGCTCGCAGTCTCAAAAAGGTCTGTGTATCCCTTCGGAAGAAAAAGATATATATATATATATACGATCGCGACAGAACTTGGATTCTCCACGCGGGAATTTCGAGGCAAACGCAAAATTTACGGACAATGCAAGTTAGTCATCGATGTATCCGACTCTCCTAGATTTCTCGGGAGCTCGAAAGAATCCGAAGCGCTCGTCCCTCTTTGGCGATTTGGTTGTTTCTCGAGCACAACGTTATTAATTATTTTTTTCCTATATCGATTAAAAACGATCGCCTCGGCTGTTGTTGCGTTAATATTGTTTTCTTTCATGCTCTCGATTTTCGTTAAGCACTTAGGCGACAACGCACTGCACGCAATCACTAAGGCCTGCCTTAGTATAAAAATATACATTCGCATCTTAAAAATAGGTCTTCGACTCGTTATTTTTTTCTGGCTTTTAAACGGAGCTCGCGTTGTGCTGCACTCTTGCGCGCGCTTATTTTTACTTTTAAAAGTATTCTACCTATTATTAATTGTCTTTGTGTCTTTCTTCGTTCGTACACACGCTCCTACAGATGCGTCTTTTATTTTATTTATTTATTTATTTTTTTTTTGATTATTAATCTTCGCGCTCTCGCCTATCTATTTGGATATAATTAATACGTATCGTTCGTATCCTCGAATTGTCTCTTGGCTTATTTTCTTTATTTTTTATATTCGCTTGGAAGGGGCTTCAGATCTCTCTCTCTCTCGCTAATAAGTCTCTCTCGCACGGATTTATTACCTTTCTCGGATAAATTAAATACATCGGCTATTTATCGGCAGAAATACAATCACTCGCTTCATCACTCTTACTCTCTTACTCTCAGAGAACTAATAAAACTTGGACTTTTTAGCAGCGAACGGAACGGTAACAATCTGCTTCTACGAGAACAAGCCGTCCAGCTTTGTCTACTCTGCCTCTGCTTTTTTTTTTTTTTTTAATTTACTAGCCCTCCGTGATTGTTCGTGATTCGCGCGCGCGGATAGCAGATTCAGTCTTTGATTTAAATGTGTGTCATAGTCGCGCATTTGCACTGGGCCCTGAGTCGAGAGCTTCTTTACTCGCTCTCCTCTATACTTTGTGTTTTTTGTGTTTCGCGAGATGATATATCACTTTTCTTCCCTCTCGTCTTGTGATTTCTTCTACAGTATTCTCCTATATATTCATCTTTTATTCTTTCCTCCTCGCATCAGGAACACTCATACATGTTTATCTGTTTTTTCTTCTTTTTCTTTCAAGTTAACATTCAAGAATGCACAGTTATAGTGGTTGGAAATAGAAATTATAAATTAAGGGAGATTCTTTGCGCTGTTTCTTCTCCTCTTCGTAAGCACGAGAAACGATTATACAGCTTGGACATGGAAAATTCACTTTTTTTGACACTTACGTATACATGTATAACCGCGTACGTTCAATTGGCTCGCTTTTTTTTTATCTACGGAAAAAAGGAGTAAAATCGCTCCATCAACTTTCGACAAGGACTGTTTGACAGTCAGCTACGTATTTAACGGGTCCACTTGATCATGCCTGTTTTTTCTCCTAGCTGGTGCAGGCCTTGAATTAAAAGCCACCCGTAATTAAGTAAAGTGTTTCGGGGGCGCCGCGAAATGACTCATTCAGCTAACGATTTTCAGGTACATGTTGTAAAGGCCTGCTTCACATCGCTTGCTCCGATCGTTTCCCATTCGTCAGTACTTCGATATTGAATGTTTCGTTAAATAATAAATTCTCTCTCCTCTAAGTCACCCGAGATATTTTCCGTAGAGCATCAAAAAATACAGTGGAGAACTTTGTCGCTCTTTCGATCTACGCGAAAGAGCTTTTTTAAACATTCATATCGAGAAATGTCACACGTCGCAAGTGGCCTTTTTTCTTTCCTTTGTTATATCCCTACTATATAAACTCTAAGCTTTGCGCGTAGGCTTTCAAGTTTGAAAAAACGCAACATCACATAAAAAAAGTTACTTCGGTGTAAGTAGCTACAAAACCGAGATATACAATATATATTCGACAATTCGATAGATCGATAATTATACAATGACTCGAGAAAGTAAAAGCTTTAAAAAGAAGAAACAGTTTTACGATCTTCCTTTTGATAGTTTGTTCTTCATCTTCTTCTGTGTCTCGATATTTTAACAACTAGTCTAAGTTTTTGTACCTTTCAGTTTTTTCGATTGATTCAAAGGTTCCTCTCTCTTTCGCTCTTAGCGCTCAGCGTTGTTAACGCGTATACATTTAAACGAAAATCGAGACACGCGCATCGCAGTAGACTTGACTTGATTTTAAAATTCGAAAGCTACTAGATACATACATATACATTTATATCAGTTAGTGACTAAATTCATCTAGACATAGATTATCGTATTTGAAATTTCTTGTCGACTTCTCGCTCTTTGAGAACATAATACGGAGAGCATTTTTATAAAGTCGTCCACTCGTTGGAAGTGCTCAATCCTATCTTAATCACAGCTGTTTATGCACATCAAGATGCTTCTTCTTATTTCTAAGGCGTCCGATTGGTTTTGGTATTAAAAATAACCTCGGATCGCTCGATAGTTACAATTTGCTGCTGTCGAAGGCAGCTGTCAAGCTTGGCGCAGTTTATTTCTTTTTAAACGCTCAATCAACGCCTCTAAAATATTCTTTTTTGCCCTTTTGTGGCATTGAAGGTGTCTTTAAAATTTTGCGTCTACATTATTTCCTTCTTCTACTTCTATATCGCTTTTTTTATCACTGTTATAAACTAGATTCCCATCTCAATGGAAAAATACTTGCAACATTTTCTGGCTACTTTTGCGAACTTGAACTTTTGTAGAGGATGCCAAGTTCAGATGTTTTTTCTCTTCTAAAAGCTATTCCTCGATGAGTAAGTGTTGCGATATCACGTTTTTCCAACACGGTATCTTCGAGTATCTTCGAGCTGTACAGTATAATTACCCTGTAAATTGGGTCACGTAAGACTCTGCGTTAGTCTTGTAATCTAAAGTTGCCTTTTTTTAACTTTACAATTTCATTATTATACAACAAAGCAGACCCATCGAGGAATAGGGTCATTTGTCAAATTCTATGTACAATAAATTTTCCTTTGCTCTCGTAACGTCTTGAAAATTTGTTTCCTGCAATAAACGTTTTACTGAAAAAATAACTAATACGACCCGTTTTTTCAGTGTAAATAGGTTGTTGCAGCTTTCTTAAGATATGGATGGCTGATTCTTGTCACACTAATACGTTGATGAAAGAATGTATAAACGGTCTATTATAGCTAAACGTCAGAAATAGACAACGCAATATTTTCGATACGATTCGACTTAAAAAATAATTAAAAAAAAATTGCGTGGCCCGCGTAAAAATATATCCATAGAAAAACATAAGAACGTGACATATGACCTGACATATGACATTACGCTCATACTTCTGAGAATGAGTTTCATCCGTAAGAAAGGACTGTTGGCGATGGATGGTATAAGGTTGCTTAAACTTTAAATTTCCTTGGACACAAGTTACTTTTGATCCCGAAGAACCATTGGCATTATAACTTCTCTGCTATCGCCGTTCAGAGGATCTATCACAACTTTCGGAAGCTCTTCATCGCACAAAAGCTTCCACTGCTTACCCATTACTTCTCTAACTTCCTGCAAAATAAAAATGTTTTTTAAAAAAAAAGTATTTAGCGTGTTTATAATTACGACTTATATAATGCAATTTCTTGCTTACGTCTATTATTTTCTCCCGCTCTATCCAAGAGTCTGCAAAAAGAATATCCCTTTCGGCAAAATCTAAACGTTTCAACATTTTATATTTCAAACGTACTATTGCAGAAAGGTTGTCCGAAAAATACTTTTGTCCTATGAATACTATTTCACTTAAATTTTGGCACCTCCAGGCTGCCAATACTAAGGGGTCAGGGCTGCAAAAATAAAAATTATTTTATTTTGCGTATGCAATAAAATTAATAATTTTCAAACAGTTTGAATCCATCTCAACTTACTCTCTTAAATCATCAATCAAGTACAGAGTATTCAGATTTTTGTATGAATTAAATGAATCTATCCATACTATAGATTGTAATGTTTTTGAATACCAATCTGATAACCGATGGAGAGCTTGAAGATTGACACCCTCACAAAATAGGACTTTCAATTGAGTTAGAGGCATTGCTGGCTGTAAAATATCGGTGACCAACACCCTCACTGCATTGTATGAATGAATGAGATTAAGACGCAGTTCACATAAAGGGCTACAAATTAAAAAATAAAATTAGTTTATCAATTAAATTCAAAATTTGAGAACCACAGAAATAAAAATACTCACTTTTTCTGAGTAAAAGACATCCATGCATTGTTACTTGCTCCAACATATTCTCCATTCCATCCATGTACATGTATTACCAATCGTTTCATTTTTCCACTGTTCAATGCCAGTAGTAAATCGTCACCAACATGGTCGTAATCTATTGTTAAAACAGATAAGCTACGAAAGTTGTTAAACAACGAACACTCAAGTTCCAAGAAGTCGTAACGATCTGGGTCATCCTTCACAGAGGCCAGACTTAAATGAGTTAAGTGGTTTCCATGATTATGTTTAAGAACCTCTAAAATAAATGTTAAATCTTCAGTGAGCTGTTCAATGCAACCTAAACTTAACACCTCGAGATAATTGGATTTTTTCACTATGTTCAACAGATGTTTGGTCAATACATCACTATTAACTTCCCGCGTAGGTTCTTCAAACATACATCTGTTAGGTTCCAAGAACAGTTTCCGAAGTTGTCTGTTGCCACCCAATTGTTTTAATATAAACAGTGCTTCTCTTACAAAATTATTGTCAGACTCGCAGCGGATAGTTACCTCTTGCACACTGAATTTAAAGCAATTTGTCAGAAATCTAGGGCAAAAAAATCTCATAAGTTACTCCATCTCATTACGCAAATAGAATGTAAATAAAAAAAAGCTAGTATCAACCTTGACCACACAACGCTGTCGCTATCTGTCAGAGTGAACGTGATTTTCTTCCAGAAGCTCGGATGAAAGAGCGCGAACCTCCAATTCTTGCACACCTTTGTTCAAAGAAACATAGCTTTAAAAATAGCGTCATAAAAAAACGACTCATTAAGAGCTTGCCGTTTGACTCGCCCGCTAAGAGATAAGTTCTAACAATAACAATAACATCCCGAGTAAACAGATCGAGAATGACATTTGCGTTTACAAGTGTGAAAGCGAGGAAAAGAGATAGGAGTTTTGCTACCATTCTGCGTTCTGTCGGTGAAATTTGAAAAGCACGATAGAGAGGCAGCAGAATGGACCTTACCTGAGAAGCTTGAATTCGGTTTTCTTGAGGAAGGTAGGAGAAGACTTCTAGGAGGATAACGCTGGGCAAATTCTCCCAGTCGACGGATTCGTTCCTCTCATCCTGCGCTGAGTCTGCGCTGCTATTCAAGGACATGGCCTGTTCCTCGCCACCGTTTTCATCCGCCTCCTTTACGGTCGTCGATGAGTCCTCCACATTCTCACCCCGTACCATATTCTGATTGAGCTATCCTGGAGACTCTTTGACAGATTTTGGCCAAGCGTCTGTAAGTTCGTGTATGTGTGCTATATTAGAGAGAGAGAGGCCTAATTGTGTGTGTCGTGTGTGCTGGTTTCGCGGCTGCGAGTCCTCCTCTCCGCGCGAGTCCTCACCGCTCACTGACTGCCGAACGATACGTGAGCATTCGCGGCGCCTGCGCCCAGCTTACACTCGATTGTATGTAGGTAAGTACGTGCGTTTACGTAAATGCGTTGCAGCGCGACGGGGGCACTTTCCTTTTTCGCTGCTGGCCTGAAGCCTTGCGGGAAAGCTTTTTTATGCTATTGCGAAAGGCAAACTGTCAAGCTTAGTCTCGCTAATCTTGGATGAATTCATTTTAGGAGCTTTAGATTTTCTTGAAAATTTGGAACTTTCGAGCTTTAAAAAGTTTTCAGAAGATGAACTTTTCCTACACTTGGTATTATTATGTATCATCAGGTGGTAATCTGCGAATGCTCGCGATCATCGCACACACAAAAAATATACACGTGCTTGAATGTATAAGTGTTTGCCGACTGTGATAGTGCGCAACTGAAGTCCAAATCCAAAATATTTAGTAATTTTAAGTGTATTTACAGAGAATACTTTAACTTTGAAAATGCCAGAGAAGAAACGTGTGCTTATGATTTGCTTAGGTAAGTATATTTTTATATATTCGATTTTTTTTTTGGTTAAAATGTTTTTAAGCAAGATAACCTTTTTGTTTATTGTATTTAAATTTTTAAATTTTAAAGCTATGTAGTTACTGGAATTTTGATGATTTCAATTTTTTTTTTAAGTTTTTTATTATACTAAAAATGGCTAGTGACAGTTGATTGTCACCAGTAGTTAGTTATAACTTATAGACAGCTATTGTTTATGAATATTTTAACTCATAAATCGTGCTTAAGCAAAGCTCAATTAATTCGTATTTTTTTAATATCTAAATAGGAAATATTTGCCGCTCCCCAATAGCAGAAGCAGTTTTTGCAAAAATCATCAAAGAAAAAGGTCTTCAAGATTCTTGGGAAGTTGACAGTGCAGCCTTGATAGGATATCACACAGGAAAAAATCCAGATCTCAGAGCTAGAGAAACATTAAAGGAGAGAGGAATAACTGATTATTCTCATAAAGCAAGGCCAGTAAGTAAAAGTGCAATATAAATATAAAAATAATACAATGTTGAATTTATTCATATAAGTTTTGAATTAACTTTTAGATTCAGTCAGATGATTTTAATAAGTTTGATTGGATATTTGGTATGGACTCAGATAATATTTTAGAGCTTAAAAGGAAACAGCCTCAAGGCAGCAAAGCCAAGATTGAACTTCTTGGAGAATATGATCCTGAGGGTAGTGCTACAAATTATCAAATAAGGGATCCATATTATGTAAGTTCTATAAAATATCTATAATCAATTAAAAAATTTATTAACTTATCAAAAAATTTTTTTAACAGGATAGCAACAGTGCTGGTTTTCATAAAGCATTTGAACAATGTGAAAGAAGCATCAAATCTTTCTTAGAAAAACAAGAAAGTTAGTTTATTAATTACTAGATTAAGCAATGTTTTATAGCCTTTTTGTGGAAGAGAAAAAATAAAATAAACAGTTTATTTTCTTAAAAGCAGATTAAAAAATATTGTATAATTTATTAAAATATAATTTAAACTGTTTTTACAATGTGAGCACCACATGTTCTATTTGAGAACCAGTATATAACAGAGTAAATTTTTAAACAACACGTTGCCCAGAAACATAGACTTCAACTATGTTGCGATCATCCCCAGAATATATAAACCTTTGCAATTTTTCTTCAAGAGTGTAATCTATCAAATTATCAAGTACACTGTTGGGTGAAGCTAAGTCAATGACTAGAGCATCAAATTGCTTTCCAGGCACAAAATTTCCAACTTCTTCTTGCATATCTAGAGCTAAATAATCAAAAAACAACAGGTAAAATAATTGGTAATAAAAGTTTAGTAACATTAAAAGCTTTTTAATTTACCTTCAGCTCCTCCAAGAGTTGCCAAATGAAATACTTCTTTGTAATTAAGTGGTTTATAGTCTTTGTCTTTTTGTTTATCATGTAAATAATCTGACTTTATAAAAGACAAATGCATTGAAACCTGAAGAGCTGCTCGCATAACATCCAATATGGATGGGAAATTTCCACCAGAAACATCTTCAATCAAAACAATTTATAAGTTACTATTAATTACACTATCATATTATAAAGCAATTTGTAATCTAAATAATCACCTGTTCCTAGTCCAACTTTAATTTTTGCTTTTTGTAACCTACGAACATCACAAAGACCACTCTTTAAATATGTATTTGAAGATGGGCAGTGAACAATAGCAGATTCTCTATAACTGATGAGTTCAAGTTCACTCTCACTTAAATGAATGCCATGAGCTAATACTGTCTGAAAAATGATTACTTCTAAATAGAAATTCTTCAAAATTAATTAAATAAACTGTTAAAAATTGTACCTTTTTTGTGAGTAAACCTGCTTCATCATAAACAGATGCATAGGATTTTGCATAATCTGCAAAATGAGATTCTACTGCTTTTATTTCTTCCTTATTTTCAGAAATATGTGTCTGAACATTTTAGTGAAAACAAAGTACATTATTAATTTCTTATAATCAGTAAGTTTATTATTGAATTGAAGAATTTCTAATTTTTTACCTGTATGTGAATGTTGTTTTCTTTAGCTAAATCACTAAGTTTAAGCATTAGTTTGATGTCACAACTCAATGCAAACCTGGGAGTTATAATTGGTTTTACCAAAGGGCTCTGTAAAATTAAGAAAATATTGTTCTCAATTCATGCTTAGAGTTTAAATATATTTAGAGCATCATTTACATGCAAGAAATAAAGTACTTACATTGATATTCTGAACGTTTTTTATGAATATTTCAGTGTCCCTGAGAGAATTTTCAAAACTTTCACAATAGTCTGTTGTACAAACATCCATGTTAACTTTTCCAACCAGGGCTCTCTGGCCATATTCAGCAGCTTTCTCTGCTAGTATTAGAGATGCTGGTCCATGTAAAGAGGAGTAATAACAAGCTGTAGTTGTCCCCATTTTTAAAGTTCTTTTCTATAAAGTAGAATTTCAATTCATCAATTCCATCACAATAATTTGGTGACTTTTTATTTAGTTTGCATACCACTACTGCGTCAAAGACTTTTTCAGCAAATTTATTATCTGCATACTTTTTCTCAAGAGGAAATGTGTAAGCATCAAGCCATTCAAGTAGAATTTTGTCATAGCCAAGACCTAGATTTGGCAACTGTACAGCATGAATGTGACCATCGATGAATCCAGGAATGAGGAACTGTCCTGCTTTTAAATATTTTACAGTTTCTTTGTTAATATTGTTTGTTCCTACATTATAATCCACTTTGATTATCTAAAATTCATAATGGGTCTTGAAAAAGAGTTCTTTAAATTAATAATTTGTTTTTAACTTATTATTTACCTTTCCATTCTGAATGTCTATTCGACCCATTTCATGTATTTGAACTTGTCCATCACAACTGTGAATTATTGGACCAATGATTGTCTGAACTGCCATTGTTTTTACCTACAACAAAATAGAACAATTTTTTTTATATATTTAGCTAAACAGGTGTGAAGAATACTTTTTTTACTGAGAGAATATTTAAAAAACAAGCTACTATATATAGTATCAATTTAAACTAGTTACATCACAAAATTATAAAAGTTTTATAAGCAGTATTTCATAAATTTTAATTCTGCAATTTGTTTTCTTATCTACACAATATATATTTTTAATGCTAAATAATATATTCCAACTTTTACTTTCGGTTTAAATTGATTTCATTTTAAATACGTACGTGACAGTAATAAAAAACGAATTGTTGCTCGAAATATTCTTACATCCATACACTCGGTATAAAATTATGCATGTCCTTAAACAACGCCACCTAGGCACAGGAATGCAGGATCATGACTTCTTTTTCTTTTCTCGATGTAAAATTACCGCACACGTGTAAACTCGGAAAATTTTTTAAACATTGAACTTTCTCTCGTTCCTTTAACAATTTTTTCTAAATCTTATTTCTGCTCAAAACAGTCAATATAAAATAGAGCCCTAACAATTTAGATTGTTTAAACATTTTGTTCCTGACAATTAATTATTTAAAAGTTTAAAATCTTTTTAAACCTGAGTAATAATAATTTTGTAAATATCAAAAAAATATATAAGTTTTAAATGAGTTTTCAAAGTGACATTTTTTAAAGAACGAATAAAAACATTTCCATTACTTTTCTAATCTCTATTATTATGTTTTTCTAATACAGGATGTTGAATCATCATTTTTGTCGCTTGATCTTCATAATATTATCATGCGGAAAGTTGCGAGAACTTATACAAAAATAAAAATGTGAAAAAGAATAATTTTCCTCATAGATGCATAATCATAAACCGCTAATTCGATAATTAGAATTTAAGAACAACTCTTATACAGCTCGAATTCAACAACCCATATATTTCAACAATCTTTACAACCGAACATCCACTTTGTCACTTCACTCCTCCTAAAACCCAGTCTAACGATCCAACCAGCAATCGCACAAAATTCCTACAGTTCCCGCAACGTCGTAAATCTCCCACCGGCAGCGAAACAAATCAATCAGTTCCTGCTGTAATCGCCGTAAAAATAAAAGCTCGCCGCTGCGAGAAAACGCATCAGTATACCTCTTCCAGTCCCAGCGCGCAGTGCGGCTAATAATTAATTTCCGCTCGCGAAACACGGCTTTGCGAATGCATTCAGCGGATAGATTATCCAATACTGACCGCTAAAATGTAACGAGGAGCGCTAAACGAACTCGCGCGAAAGCGGCCCGGGACACGTGTGAGTCGCGCGCATCTGGGACGACGTATTCAATCCAGCGGCGCGAACTGGTCGCCTAGTTTTTTTTTTTTTTTTTTTTATTGAATTTAGAAAATTAGTGTCGCTTTGGACGAGAAGGCAATATTGTGAAACTTAGAGTTGGTGGGTTTTATTCGGGAATTTTTTGACAAATTTTTTTGTAGTCGTTGAATATACTTTTTGTTCCGGTCACGCACGCGTGAGAGATATTTTTTTTACACTCTTCCAAAGTTCGGTTTAAATTAAGATACTCTATTGTGTAAGAAATTTTCTTATGATGCCTTAGTATAAATGTAAATTCAGATCAATTGTATTTATTTGGAAAACTGTAAATCATTGCAGGTTCTCAGTTGTTAAAATGTATACCATTCAATCGCTTAGCAAGTATCTTTCATTTATAATTTTAATTAAAGCTATCCTTTTTAAATTTTATGATATTTTAATTACTTTAGACAGATAAGCCGCATATAATCTTCAGTTTAAGTAAAATTTATGTTCTCCGAGTCTTAAAAAGTCGGTACAGACATAATTTAATATCAGCACAGGTCAGAAATAAAATATGAATAAGAAAGCAAGAGATAAAATATGAAATGAATCTGCACTAATATGGTTATAGATCTGTCAAAAAAATGTTCTATTATTCACCAACGTTTCAATCCATCACATTACCCATTTAGTGCAGATTCATCAGTAGCAAGAATCATTATTCAAGAGACGAAATACTAATAATAAGTTATGATTTCCCACTCTTTCAATAAAAAAAATCTCTCGCCTTTCCGCGACACGCGCAACGTTCTCTCGCTTTGAGGGATTGAGGGTTCGATCCACTCTACTCTGTCCGTTCGCTGTACGCTCCTGACTTGCAGCTTACGAACTAACCTGCCTTACAATTTCTTACTTTGTTACACACTCCCCGGAATTTAGTTTGAGACGCAATCGCGAGAGTTAATTAGCATAACAAAACTTATAAATAAATCGTAATTTAATCATTAATAACATTAATTTCTAGGTACTTTTTATGTGAAGTACGTGACTGATGAAAATCGATGACCTAATTTGAGGGACAATCCGTC
Source organism: Ormyrus pomaceus (assembly GCA_900474385.1). Lineage (NCBI taxonomy): Eukaryota > Metazoa > Arthropoda > Insecta > Hymenoptera > Ormyridae > Ormyrus > Ormyrus pomaceus. The sequence continues at coordinate 139,505 of UCOM01000029.1, read as the reverse complement.
GTAATAACTTGTAATTGAAATTTAAAATTAAATGTAAGATTAATGTATGTTTTATCAGCCTCTATCTTTATTCATAATGTACATAGTTTTGCATTCGGTTCGATAAAATTAAGGTCAATACGATTTGTGCGTAGTAAATTATGACAGAATAAGTGCAGTACAAAAGTCAACGGCCGCAGGTTCAATTAAAAATCTCCGTTCTATTATTATACATTACTGGTATGAACGCATTAATAAAATTATAATGATACCTAATTGGACGATTAATGTAAATTTTTATTTAAAAGTAGGTTTTCACGTTTCACCAACTTAATAAACTTTCTGACTTCGAGCTGCATATTAGCCATGGATAATGAAGTAATTTTATTGTCAAGCCCATATTAAACATAACAATGCAAAATACTAAGTTTTAACCCATTCCAAGATCATTACACTTATGCAATTAGCAACAAAAAAAATCGCTCTCATTAAATTTCATCGTGCGCAAAGCTCGGGCACGATTCCGCGGCGCGAACGAGACCGACGCACATTATCGCCACCGATTACGCAGCAATATCCGTCATCCAAGCGCTCTCGCATTTCCGCGATCCGCGAAGCCCTTCAAGCGAACGAGAAGCGTTAAAAAAAAACTTGCCTTCATTTGGACGGCCGTCGAATTCTATTTACCAAAAGGACGATCTGCGCTCTCCCTTTTTCTTGAAGCGAATCGGCATTTCCCGGTGCGGACGATCACGAGCGAAGTAAGTCGGATGCGAACTGAAGCGGCGAAGTCGGCGGCCGTCCGCTGCGCGCGGTACTTTTTATAAGGCAGAGACGCGCGCCGCCCGACTCACACGCGACACACGTGCACACGCCTCCGTCACGTGGCGGCGATTATTGAGTGGACGATCTGATAAGCCGCTCGGGATGGGAGATTAGACGACGAGGCGCCGGCTGGAAACTTTGATGGATCCGGGTGCGAGTTTGGCGCGGGGACTGGTGGACAGTCGGCGGAGGCGGGAGGGAAGGATCGATTGTGCTTTAGGCATGTTAGTTGGGACGAGACTGTTTTGTTGACAATTAAAGTTAATTTTTGTAATTTTAAGTTTCAAATTACGTTTGTAAGTAAATTTAGCTAATTTATGTATTTTATACGTTACAGTCTGAAATCGAGTAGAAACTATATGGAAAACTAGTTTTTAGTTTTGTCAACGTCGGTGCAAACGTCGCAGGAAGTGTTAAGCACTGTTAAGACAATTACTACTGCTCGCTGTTGAATTTTAATTTCTCGGTCGGTTAGTAAGTGGAACGTAATTTTCAAACTGCGCATGCTAAAGTATGCAACGACGTTATACCGCTTTCCTTAAAGACAAGGAAAGCCAATTTTACAGCACTTACTTGATTCGTTACAAAAGTTCACAGTTTAAGCAGAGAGATAGAGAGAGAGAGAATTTTTTCGATACAGCTCTTTTTCCGATCTCGTTTTTATTTCCTCGGTCAGCAAAATATTTTTTTTCAATTTTTATTTAAATATTTCTTGGTACAATGTAAGCAAAGAACGTGTTCCCATTTATTATCGTTCTTTATCTCAAAATATATATTTGTAGATCTTTGAAAATAACTTTTATTTGTACGCTGTTCAATATTTATATAGAAAACATAGCGCAAAGTCTTACAAAATCTCAGAAAATATTTCCTAAAATATCTTCAGTTTGCCTAGTAATTTTGAAGATTTTCTCGAATTATTTGATTGTATTAAGATGCTGTTATAGAAGATGGAGCTTATCAAGTAAAAATTGTTTTTTCTCATTTCAAAGATTTCTAGTAACTCCAAGAAATTCAAATATATTTTTTTTTTCATTCTCGCAAATCAAGTACATTTCGTTATCAAAAAAAGAAAATTAACACCAAATTAATCAAATTAATACAATCACTACTCGAGTCGTTCGAAATAAACGGCAGTCAGTCTGGCTTGAACGTCACTAAAATTTTTTAATCGAGATAATTAAAAAATAAACAAACGTGATTTATCAATTAATGTAAACTCGTCTGCCATCTCGGCGATACGATATCGTTATAAGTGCGCCACACTTTTGTAAATTATTGCTTGCGCAATATTTTATAACACTCTAATTACATAACTATATAATCCGTTTATTTATATATCTTTTTTATTCTGAGTTTGCGAGCAAATATATGCGCTTTATCACGGTTTTTTTCAACTTTCTTTGTCTGACCTATTCGTGCTGTTCATATACGTGTAATGTTTTCGTTGTTGCAATAAGCCCAGCTTATATTTACTTTTGAAGAGAAATGTTAATTGAAAATCAATACTTTAATCGATCATTCATTCTTTAAAAAAAAAAATAAAATTTAATTAATATCAAAAAAGAAAACGACGTACTTAAAAATGCAAGCACAATATAAATTCTCGTAAAATGAAGCGCAAGGAAGTATCGATTTAACATCTTTCGTAGCAACTCGAATTAGTAGCAGGTAGCCGATACACCGACATTCGAGCCGGACCGACAGTCTCGGCTTCATTAAAAAAAAAGACGTACCGATAAACTTTGCAAAATGGAAAACGGAAAATCAGAACAGGAAGCGGTCGAGCCGACAAGACCCAGCCGGTTCAAAATTCAAATGGACAAGGCGCCGCCAGAATCGCACCGGGAATACTTAGATATGGACACAGACGAAGAGGAATTCGGACGGCAAGGTAAACCCACACTACACAACTGCTGCACGGCAGTAAATAAACAGCAGAATGTCTATATAGTTTTTCTAATAAAGCTCGCCTATTTAGGCAGCTATCATCCTAATCTGCGCTCCAATAAAGCGTTGCTGCGATAGGCACTTTGAATTGGGCCTCGAAAGATTAAGACAATGCAGTGTGTCCGATTTTTGAAGGAGCCGCGTCGAAAGGGAGAAAGTCGTTGACTTACGATGCACTCCGGCGCTTCTTGTCGCGAGAACGCTAAATTAAATATGTACGCACGAGCCCGATTTCACTTTTTCCATTAGTATTTGCCGCGAGCATGGGTGTTACTGTTAAATATATGCATTCGTCCAATCGAAAATTGAAATTAAGAAGTCGATTTTTATAAGACACACTTTATATGCGAAATTATGAAGCTGCAAATTTTACGAGCGATTATATAAAGTGTAAATGCAAATTGTTCTTCTCGGTAACGTTCTTAATCGGAATTGGAAGTGATTTAAGATTGAAGTTTCACAATTTGAACAATCTTTGCCCGCGGCAGACATTTTCAAGAGTGAAAGACGCGAGATTTGCATCTTCTAATTGAACTTTGTCATCTAATTCTCCGTGATAAGCTGAATAATCAGTTATTGCACGTACAATTTATCACGCGTCGAGACACTTTGTATATAATTCAATTATCAACCGATAAGTGTAAACGGGTCGAAACTAGAGACATACTTCCTATTTTGCACATACACAATTTTTGGATGACATTCTAAAATTTACTTTGGCAGAAACTCCGGAGCCTTTGGACGAAGCTCCGCCCGAACCGGACAAACCTGTGTTTACGGCTGAAGAACTTGAAAAGTTGGTCAGTATAAGAAATAAACTTGATTTTTTGCTAAACTGTTTATTGTTTTAATTTTTAGAAATTGAATATTCTGAGAGAAATCGTGAATTTTAAAATAAACATCGGTTCAAAAAGGAAGTAAACAAGTATGACAACAATTTAATCTTCAACGATTTAAGTTACTTTTCATAATGTAATAAATTTGTCAAAGCTCTTTATCTATGTCTAATTAATGTGCATATTTCTAAGTCTGAAAAGCTTGAAGCTTGTAACCCTGTAAAATATTTTAGCAAATTTTTATAACTATACATGTTATACGCAGGATTGTGTTTGCACATTTTAATTCATTCGGCCGCTGCATGAAAAAACAAGCGGAAACTTTTTATGGAATTATTCTACCGCGAAAGAAAAAAATTTCCTATCGAGAAGCCAGTCTCCAAATCAATTATCGTTTAAGAATCTAAGAGATCCTTTTCAGATTATTGATGAAATCTCTTTTGTTTTGAAAGCGTTTGCTTTTCTGTAATTTAAAAATCAATATTTCCATCGTTCAATAATTATCAGTTAATCCATCTACAAAGTCGTATTAACTCTAAATATAGGAAAATACCTGTTAAAAATATTCTGCATTGATGACACATTGAAACGATCGATTAATCTCTAAAAGAATGTTCCCATACAAGGCCTAAATAGATAAAAACGTTTCTTTCCCGTTTCTTCTGAAAAACGTGCTCGTTGTAACATAACTTCAAAACTTATATCAAAAACTTTTAGTGCCGACATAAATTTTAAGACTTCCTCTTACCTTTCCATCTGACATCTTATCGATTCTTCAACAGGTGAATTATACGAAAGATTTGACGGTCCTGCCAGATTTTAATGATTCGGACTGGAACGCAGATTGCTTGGAGACGATTCGCGAATACTTTCGCGATCCGACAAAAGTGATTTTGACTATATTTTACGACAGAAGTCGGTTATGCGCTCTTTTAGATTTTCCGGAAACGACGGACAGCGGCATGGCTTACTTCCTGAGGGATCCTTGGGAAGTTTATCGCGCCGAGAATTTCATGAGCACAGTGAAATTTGGGACCGTGAGTGAGAGAACAGAGAAAACTATGCTGAAGCTCGTCGAAGGGACTTACGCTCCTCTTGTCTTCAATAATCCAAACTGGGCGAAAAGTATCCTTTACTTAAAACTAACAGTTTTATTAAAAAACGTAAATCTTAATTTCATCGAAGCACAAAATCCTTAACGAGTGTAAATCTGCACAGTAAAGAGGGACGAAATATTCTCGAACCTCAACGATTTCCTCACTCAGGCGATGGAAATGACCTACAAGCCTATGGGAATGCTGTTATTGTACGTTCCATGGGAAGCGACGCATACGAATCAAGAGGAAAAGAGTCTCGCGGCAGTAAGCAAGCAGTGCATTACGCAATCGGGCAATCAGGACGAGCACCAACAGCTGATTAACCGATTGGAAAAAGTCGCGAGGACTTGGATCAAGCAGATTCGAGCAGCGCTGAAAGCCTCGCCTTTCTTGACGGAGGGACTGCATGACGTCAGCAGCGAATTCGATTTTTGGCTCGGCAAATGTATGTGTACAGAGTAGTTTTTTTTAAAATAAAAGAATAATCGTATTAGCTTTTAATTTTCAGATGAAAACTTGGAACGAATACTAAAACAGCTGAAAAGCAGCCGCGCTCTGGCAATGATTAAGCAATTAAAAAGTACGAATTCAATTACCGTAATGGATTTAAAATTACTCCACGCGAAAATTAAAAAAGGCCTGGAGGAGACTAAATCGAATCTGACTTGCCTCGACGTTATAATCGAGAATTGCGAGGCGTTTAATGATCCTAAACAAATCGAAGATTGCATGCCTAGAATTCTGCACATCATGCGATTTGTATGGGATGAATCACCGTATTACAACAAACCGTAATGCTTATTTCCTTATTAGAGCAAATTTTAGTGAAATATTATTGATAATTTCTCTCTTACTTTACAGAGATAATATTCAAAGACTTATAAGCTGCTTAAGCGTACTGGTCGTAAAGACGTGCATAAAAAGCATCGATTTAAAATTAGTTTTCGAAGATCCCAAGAAGTGTCGAGAGACTCTCGAGATATGCATATCGGGCTGCGACTCTTACTCCAAGATCTATGACAACGTAAGTTAATTCTGCTTCTCCGTTAATAAAAATTCATTTTTCTAAACGTGTATTTTCGATTAGATTATAGCTAACTGCTTGAAAAACGAAGAAAACTGGAAAGTAAAGAAAGGCGTCGCCTTCAATTGCATCACTGCCTTCAAACAAAGATGCCAGGATGTGTCCGAAATTTGCGAAGCAATAATCATCTACGGAGGCCTGAATAAAATCAATTTCGGAGGCACGAGGGGCAACCAGCACGAAATGCAGTACCGCCAAGCGATGGAGTACTTCCTGTTAATAATCGACGAGATGCGGGTGTGCTGCTCTTACGCTCTGGACATCACCGAATTCAAGTGGTTCGAAGACATGTCGAGGTTCCGGTCGAACGTCGCCGAGCTGGAAAATACCATAAAAAACCTGATAAACAATGTGTTCGACGACGTGAGAAACGTAGAAACGGGGATCGAGACTCTTTACACGCTGTTGAAATTTAAGGAACGGCGAGGTTTTCAAGAGATTCTGCAGGACAAGTGGACGCAGGTAAGGCACAAAAACAAATGTATCGGCAGAAAAAAAGTTTCGTTTACGTCACTTGTTATGACGTAAGTTCCATTGTTCTGAAGGAGGTTCGTAAAATAGGAATAAACGTTGCGCATTATTCGAAGTGTAGTATCTACTTTCTATTAAGAATTTTATCTTTCAAACTCAACTGTGAATTCTGTTTTTTCTGATTTTTTAAATCGCCAATCTATACAATAAGTAATAAATTCTAAAAACGATTTATCTTATCTACTGTTTATCGCTAAATATTTAACTATTGTTTAGCGCTAAATATCTAATAACTATTTTTTTTACGATAAAGGTTTGGGAAATTTTCGCTGAAGAAATTAAAATTTGCATTTTGGCTTCTAAAGAGTACGAAGTAGTACAAGACGAACTTCGATTGTCGCAGTCAAAGAAGTCTTTGATGCCGCAGATTACTAAAAAGTACTTGACGAGGCTGCACAAAATGATGATCAACGCGTCCGATTGGCTCGGAGATTGCGATATTCAATTCGAAGCACCATTGCAGTACTTGAAACAAAAAGTGCGCACTGAAGCGACGTAATTTTGACAAACGATAAATAAAAAGATAAAGTAATACTTGATAACGAAACCATCAGCATATAAGTACATTTTTTTTAGAATTGAATTGAATTTTCTAAGGAGTGTCATTTATAAGCAACATAAATAAGATCTGTCATCAATTTCATGAGAGATAAAGAACGGAATAAATCGGCACATTAAGTCAGCATTAATAATTTTTGTGTAAATAAAAAATGAAGAAGATTAATTTAAAATATTCAAAATGGTTCAAGTAAACAAATAATTGTTATTTATTTTGTGTATAATTATAATTTAAAATTCAATTAGATAATAAAACTTAACTTAAAAAATTAATATCATTTAATTTATTGCTGAAATAAACGATTAAGGTGGCTTCAGCGAGTTTTAATTTTAGTTTAGTTTCAATTTTAATTTTTGTCAAGTTAAGTCTAAAGTTATCAAATAATAAATGCATAAAGTTATTTAAGGACGAAAAATATATTTTTTGTTATTTCTTCATAATGTCACGTTATATTCTAATGCATTAATGTATAATGCCATAATAAATATAAAAATTTTATATAAAATTATATAAAAATAGATACTGTATGAAAACGTGTTTGGCATCGTAATAATACTTTACGTATACGGAAATTTCAGCTGATTTCTGCTATCAAATGATTATTTCGTTGACCAGCATCCATCTTCAAGGCAGAATTGTCCGGAGACTCTTTGTAATCCAATAATTCATTAGCAGATCTTGTGTTGTAAGCTTGTTCTTCTTTTAGTGGCGGTAACAAAAATACTACAGAGATTGCGATGCACATGTGCCAAATACTATGCACATACTAAGAAGAAATGTAAATATAAATAAACAAAATTAGAAAATCTTTTGATTTCTAAGCAAATACTTACTTTATAATTGGATTCAGTCTCGACTAGAGAAAATAATAAAATTCCAAATGCAGCCAATGATAGCCCAATGGTTAATGTTATAATCCTTTTTGGTTGAGCTAATCTTTTAGTCTTATAACAATCGTATCCATAAGAAGTTAGCTGTATTGGTAATTAAAGAAAAATAGACCGTGAGTTTATTTTATTAGGTTCCACAAAATAAATAAATTAAACAATTACCAAAATTAAAACTCCTATAATTAAAGGTATTAGTATACTAATAAGTCCCGTTTTGTCAGATTCAACTTCAAACGTAATAATTATCGCTCCTAACATATGAAAAAATGATACGTATTTCAAAGGGAGTTCAGCCATGGCTATTAGAGTAGTCCAAAACGAAAGTAAGCCCGTGAAAAAATCACAGTATTGAAGTACCTTAAAACATACAAATGTTGTAAAACAGATATTAAATTTAAATGGTAAATACATTTTTTAATAAGTTAATGAGTTAAATGCTTACTTCAAACTTTGCAATACAATAAGTACTGAATTGTTGATCACAAATATGATACAATGTGGAAAACAACATTGTAGAAAAATAAACTAAACTTTCAGTAAAAAGTTTTCGTTTGAACGCTAAATAAATGGCAGGTATAAAAGATAAGTTGCTTAAAGTCAGAGCCAGAGTTGTTTGAATAGTTGCCAATTCGGAAATTACATTCGAAGAATCTGTACAACCCCATCCTTGGTATCCTAGTAAAAAATTTTAATTTAATGATGAAAATTCACTGGATATAAAAGAACAAAATTCTTACCTCCAAAACATTTACAAGCTGTGTAATAAAGAAGTCCTTTGTGAATTTCTTGACAATCGCCGTGTTTTCCACAAGAATTACTTTCTTCAAAAACGCATTTTCTCAATTTAATATTTAATGAAACTAAAATTTGTTCTATTTTACAAAGCACTGGGGTTCTGAAAAATCGAAATATTATTAAGAATTTATTTCTCATTTTTAGAAGTCAACATTTTAACAAAAAGAAGAATAGTACCTGTTTACATAGCAGGTCGCTTGAAATGCGATATACCATGTATCTGGTTGTGGATAAGGAATTAGAAGACTAGCGTTGCGCATGTCACTTGTTGATAATTGCATCATGGTGTGTATATTATCGCACGCTAAACGTCCTGCTGAATGTTTTGGCATATGTCCACGACTTATACAAACAATTACATCTACTTGCTGCTTGCTTAAAATCTAAAAAAAAACGTACATCACGTTATACGACAAATTTTATTGTGGTACCATAAAAATATCAATGATTAAAATCTACCTCATCCATTTCTAAACTTATATTAATGTTAAGCGATCCACCTATGTCAATTAATGGAAGAATACTGAACTGAGTAACGACTGGAGATCGGTCTGACAAGGCTAACCACGATGTAAGCCATGCATCTCTGCTCTGAAATAGTAGTTAAAATTAAAATCTAGCTATATAATTCCATAAATTATACGCAAGGAATTTTTATATTTTTAAAAAATTGTACCTGCAATAAATATTCTCCAGCCAAGTTTTGCGGGTATTTTATCCTAACAAGTTGATATCTTGGAATGCATGACGTTAAATTACTGCCTTCATCAAGAGCACTTAATTCACTGCTTGTATCAAACATCAGGTTCTGTTTCATTTCACTCTGGTTAAGAGGATGCCAATTTAAATACTGATCTTTCAGACCTTTCAAACGCCATTGTTCAGATGCTTTAGAATATAATAAATCGTTTATATGCAGGCCATTAAAAGCTTTTTCCATTGTTCTTACTGGACAATCTAAAAAAGAAATTATACAATAAAAATTTTACAATATCAGACTTTAAATACTGATTTCACAATAAATAATATTTACCAAATACAATAACTTTAATATTAAATTTTATTGTACTACTGGAGACCACCATTAAATAGTACCAATCATCTTGGACAGGTGACAATTCGGTAAAAATGAAAGTATCAATTGATGTCAAGTTTTTAGCAGAACTTAAGTCTGAGTGATTAAAAAAGGGAAGAATTCTTTCTTTTAAAGCCAAATTTTTTATACATGGTTCATGCAAATCTGAGATTGTTTTTAGTGTAAAATTGCAACCCCAGATATTTACTTGAAAACTCCAGGTATCCATTGGAATGTATATTCTACAAAAAGTAAGCACAACTTATTTTCTAAGTACTTTAATAAAGAAGAACGTTTTAAAATATATATTGAAGAAATTAAACCTACTTATAATATGATATTGTTTCACTTGTCTTTATAGTTTTCTGATAGCCTAGAGGAATGTTTTGAATACCATTAGTTTCTGACCATATTGCAACTGCACCTAAACTATAACGACATTTATGTCCTAATCCCTGAAAAAATTAATTGACATATAAAAATGCTGATAATAACTGAATAATTTAAAAAAAGAAGTAATTTTACAAACTTTTTGATGTACACTTTCATCCCAGTGAGTCAAATAGGCACCAACAAACCAATCTCCAGGTAATGGACTGTAGACTGGGATAATAGCATTAGTCTTTGGTTTAAAATTTGTCATGGTAGATGTTTGGACAATATCTTGTTCGATGTATGTATTGGATGGAAAAGATGCATTATTTATAGAAATTATAGGATAGCTTCCCCATTTCAACAATCTGAAAAAAAAATTAGAAGACTTTGAATAACTTGAAAGTGAGTAAAAGGCTGAAGAAAATAATGACACTTACATATTAACTTCTCTATGTGGACATTTGTTGTTGTCCATAAATGCAGCAAATTGCCAGGTAGCACGGAGTACATGTTTTGGCACAGTAAAATGGAACATGACAACATCTTCGTAACTTTTAAAAGAGCGTAATCCTCCTTCCTGACTAGCTTCTGGTATAACACAGGATCCATTTTTAATACTAGTACCTTAAAAGTATAAACAATGTAAGTTTGTAATATTTAAAACAGTGAAATTTTATTTTAGTAAACTTACCATACAAGATTATAATAAAAGTAAGAAGTTGCAATTGCCACTTAATTGATAAACTGGAATTAGCAAAACATTTCCCATATTTGACCATTTGAAAAAGTGTATGAATCTTTGTCAAATTTCCATATCAAAAGTTGTTGATTGTCAAGCCCTTGCACTGGCTGTTTCCTAGAAAGATTTATTATTTTTAAAAGGAGAATTTCATTCAAAGAATATTTGACAAATGAATACTTAGAAAGCCTTTTAACATTCTAATCACACAGAGACTGTCAGCAAGTACTCTTATATTAATCTTATCACTCAATTCAACATCATTACAAGGCCGCCTTATAGCAGATAAATTTCTTCAAATTAAATACTTCATTGCAGCCAACTTTCTACAAAACTAAAAATCCTCTACTATCAAACCGCGCACTCAATATAAAAAATCCCTTCCTCAAGCAGACAGACACGAAGAGCAAATTCCACAGCGCCTCTCACTCGCCTCCACTTACCAAAAGAAAAATCAAGCGCCGGCCCGAGCCTCTCGAAAACAGCCCGACGAATTATCGGACTCGGTTGACACCAGAAACGTATATAGCACTCGAGTGTTGTGCTTCTGGCCGCGTCAGCAGACAAAGCCCACGTGCTCAGCCGCGCGAAAAGCGTATCAGCCCAGCTCGAAACGGGCAAGCATTCCTCGAAGGCTCCGCGGCGCTTACTCGCATCGCAGAAGCAGCTAACAGAACGCGGCTGCTGGCTCTTAGAGTAGGAGGTAGGGGGGGATGGAATGGAACGGAATGGCCGCTGGAGAACCTCTCTGGCGGAGGGGGGCAGTTCGCCGCTTGCTGGAGAACCGAGTCGCGCGCGGCAGTGTCGCTCCGCACTTGCTCCGGGCCTCTCAGTGTGTTATACCAGGCGAAAAGCACGAGCTAAAAGAGGGAGAGAGAGAAGGAGAATCGTACAGTTGTAGAGTCGTCAGGCCGGCGTTACCCAAGTACAGTGCTTAATTCGCGAGTGTGTACGAAGTGCGCGAGTGCGGTGCAGCCCCGAGAGGTGAGTCCCTTTTGCAACAACCACAACCTCTAGATCACGTAGAGAAAGAGAGAGAGAGAGGGAGAAAGTCGTGTGTGCGTCCGCGAGAGAGAGAGAAATTGGCGCGCCAGCGATGCAGCGGCATTCACTGCCGGCCCGTCCGCGCCCCCCTTCCTGCGTCCGCGCCGCTTCTAGAGAGATCAACAGGTGCCCCGCCATCCCGAAATTCGCGTCGGTAAACAAACCGAAGCCGCGGTTCCCCGTCGGGAAAAATGAGGGAGAGCCGGGAAAGACCAGGAGCACGTTTGCATGCTACGTGCGTACACACGCACGGCACTCACACACGGCGCCGAACGGTGAATGCCGCGCTCTCGGTCAAGAGACTCGCTGGACCGCTCTCCAAGAGAGAGAGAGAGAGAGAGATAGAGAGAGAAGGAGAGACTTGTCCTCGCGCCGCGCCCGACTCGCCGGTCGACTCGAGATTCTCTCGCGAGCGCACCCTCCTTTTCTTCTTCCACCTCGTGGCCGCTGCTGCTGCTGCTTTAGGTTATATATGCTTACGGGGGTTTCCGGAAAAATACGCCTGGAATTTCGAGAAAGTATAAGTGGGCCGCCGGAGCCGCCGGCACAGTTATATTTCGGCTGCTGCTGGCCGCTGCTTTGCATGAACTGCGCCGCGCGGGTACCGTTCGACATTTCGACGGGGGTTTAGTGGGATAGGCGACACGCGCCGGATTCTGTGATATGCCAGCAGCTGGATCCAGCGGTCGAGGGTTCGAGCGTCGATTCCGCTATAAAGCGGTGAGAAGGATCACGTGGACGGAGGGAGAGAGAGAGAGAGAGAGAGTTGTTTTGGTTAGAGGACAGTTAATGGGTTTAACGAGGTTGAACTTGCTAAATTAACGTGGTTCGAAGGAGGAGGCAGTATTTTTGTTTACGAGTAGCAGCTCTGGTCGCGGTGTTAAAATTTCGAGTGCCTACAATATGTGCGGCTGCTTCTTGCTTCCCCCGGGAATTTTTCGAGAATTTCAGTGCTGAATTGATTTATTAATCCTTTTTACTCGTCGACGCGTTAAATATTTATAAGTATTGCGTTAAAATGAAAGTAGCTCCGAATTTCTAATAACATAAGAGTGATTATAAGCGTGTTTTACACTTTACTTTTAAAAAGTTGGCCCAAAGAAAAGTGCTTTATTTTCTCTCAATTAACACTCAATGCCTCGTTAATTATCTCTACAGCAAACAGATAGTAATCTGTATACTCTCAAATAAATAAATAAATAAAAGTTACAATATATAACTTTCCTACGTACACTCTCGATTAAAGTACAAGCATCGATCAGCAATCGTCATCGCCTGCGAAAAGCTCGTCGCCGTTCAGTAAAAGGCGATTAAAGTCACTCAAGGATTTATTTATTTACCAACAAAGCAGCTGCATAACATTCCCGTTCCAGATTCCCACGTAAAAGAGAGAGAGAGAGCCATCTATATAAAAATTATATCACTCCCAAGTAGCATGAATCGACCGCTGACGTCAGCGTCTTCGCGCGAACCTTCGAAACGCTCTCGATACACGAATTCCTCGGCGGCGTATCGCCGCGCACCGAAGACGTAACCGATCTGACCTAATAACTCCCTCGATACGCCGTCCGAGGCAGCTCCGGCATATAAACTCTTTTTCCCGGAATCGGTTTCGCATTATAGAAAACTCGGCGGTCGCGAAACGAAAAGCAAAACGGGTGCACACGCGGAAAAGCCGGAGAAAGTGTGTACAAAACGTACGAGAAACGCGCGCAGGCGAATGTCCGCGGGTTCGAAGTCTGTCTGTCGCGCCGCGTCGAGGCGATAAGGACGTAATCGCGCCGCGCTTTGTGGGGCAGACACTGTAAAATAAGCGCTCGCGAAGATTTGTCACCCGCGGTTATCTGTTTAATGACTAAAACGGTATGTACATCGAAAATTCCGAGGATCGGCCTCGATATTTGGAGGAAGTGCGCCGTGACTAATATATATTGTGAGTGCAGGCGGAGCCGATTGCGGATCGCTGATAGTTCGCGGAGATTAGCGGGGCTGTAAACTTGACATTGAATTTGTTTTATTAGGAGCTTTTAAATCCATTAAAACTGAATCTGTCGCTGATCTTATTTATAAAATGATTTATCTCCTAGTTTTAGATTAAAGACTGTGTGTATCGATCGACACGTTTTCTTACTTTAGTCGGTGAGAAAAATTAGTGAAAGAATTTTATATCGTTGAAATCGTAGCTTGATCAATTTAATCGTCGGTTTTAAGTACTTATTTCTTACATCAACGCATTACATTTTCTTCCCGGAATAAAGGTGAAGAATGCTGTGAATATAAAAATGTGCGTTATGTAATTCGCGTTGCGAAATTCAAGAATTCATTTTCATCTTTCGCGCACTGATGAAAAATCAAGCTTAGGAAACATTAGAAAACATTTACCGCGAAAAACTCGATCAGCGGGAATCCAATTTTTCAAAACGACAAGAACTAGTTTTTAAAAGCAGCTTGCATAAATAACGGATAACTCAATCAAGAGAACAACTGTCCCGTCTAGATACGTTCACCGGCAACAATGTCAAACACACCTTGCCTACTACATTTATCTCGCCTACCGGAGACTATCAGCCAGCACAGTAATTATCTCCGGCTTAGCGGAAAAGCCAGCGCAAAGGTCAGCCCCGTCGATAAGCTTCCAGGTGCCCCAGCCACCTTCCCATCTAAATCGCTCTCCGCGATCGAATGTAAAGCCGAGAGAGAGAGAGAGAGAGCAAAAAAAAAGGCCTTTCCGTGCCGGCCGGAATCCCTTCAAGACTGGGTCGCTGCACCATTTCGAACTCTTAGAAAAGCGGTGCGCGCGCGCCCAGGGTCGTTACATCCGGCCGAGCGCTTCTGCGGCTTCTCATTCGCACATGTCTCGTCGGGTATTTCTGCCCTTTTCTGCGAGCAAGCGCACACACGCGCGCTCGTATCGCCTTGTTTCTCTCTCTCGGGCGCGAATTTATCGCGCGGCTCTCTCTCTCTCTCTCTCTCTCTCGCCTTGTTTTAGCAACATCTGCGCGCGGACGAATGTGTTTGGAGCTCCGCGCCGGGGAAAAAGTGTGGATGTATGCGCGAACTTTCGTAAACACGCAGCTGATGGCCTTTGTGCGCGCTGCGGGGTTGGCATTCTAAATTTAGAGGAACGTTGTGTCTATTGTTCGGATTTTGGTATGTCAGCTCTCGCTTTGAAACGCTTTTTCCGCTAATTGTCCCGATGTGTATTGTTTTTTTTTTTCTTTTTTACGATTTCATTTTGCGCGGGCAAGTTTAACGAAGCGAATTGCGAACGCCGCTTATGACGATAAAGGAGGCTGGTCGTTGCACTTTCGGCGTGTTTTCCTTAAACAAAATTAAGATGCGCAACAGACGGACGACCCAAAACTAATAATAATCAATGAGGACACTTTGTATAGGGATCACTGTCCAGGGTATTAAATTATTCTAATTAAATAAGAGAAATGTAAGAACGTAAAATATAGGAAGCAGGTACACATATAATGAAAATTAAATACAGTTATAATTAAAACGCTCTCGGAAAAAATTCATAAATAATGAATGAATTTATTAAATATTATAAGAAATTTCTATTTAAATGCAGAGGTGGAAAAGTTTTTTTTACACTTGATGAATTATTTATTTGAATCGTTCTCTTCGAAGGCTAAAAATAAATACATTTTAGTACAATAACTTGCAAAGCTACTAAAAACGAGCTTTTTACCGTTACGAAAATCTTTTTTTTTTTAAATCATTTTTCTACGTTTATAAAACCCTGCTTTACATTCTAACGGAATACACAAATAAAAAAAAAAGCAACTTCCATTGTGAACGCGTAACCGAATAAAAAATTACATCGAACGCCAAGCCTCTTTCCTCTAATTAAACAACCGCCTATTCCATAAATATTCAGCGCGCCCAATAAAAAATTAACCACTCATCCCAGTCGTCGATGAATTCACGCCTAAATAAACAGCAAATATTCGCCGGCCTTAAAGCAATTTTCACCGAATCCACGCCGACGGAAGATTCTGACGTTAAAACTGATAAGATCCCCGCCGTTATCAGCTAGAGTACACATACGTGGCAGCGATTTCCCAGTCGCGGTATGCGCCCGAAGGTAAACACGCCGCTCGAATTTTCAGGTATTTGTGTCTGCGCAATCGCGCCTTGCACTTAATACCGCGAAACGATTTACGCACTCTCTCGATATTACGTCCTCCGAATTTCCTCTTCCCTCTCTTAATAATTATTACCGAGCCGAGAAAACCGACGTCGACGGAGGACTCGATATTTTTTTTTTTTTTTTTTTCGGCCTTTCGTTTAATTAAGGCATACGATTTCGCGGAACGTCGAATTATTTTGACGTTGCGCAAAAGCGGCGACGTCGATTGCTCGTGGAAGCGAACGTGTATTAAAGTGTTCTCGGGACAATTAAATCGACAGTCGGATTTTCGGAATATTTTGGTTTTTTTAGTCGGACTCGAGTTATTTACTTTCTGGGTGCGTTTTCTTTCTAAAAATTCAGTGCGATTAAGCGGGGAACTGGGGAAAAATAAATTGCGCAAGACTGGTATTTTATGCTTCTCATTATCTTTCTCACTATATATTTGCCGCACAAATATGCGAACAATGCGCGCGTGTAGTCGGATAATACCATTTTTACAGCAACACGTGTTTCGGCATATATATTCGAGCCCGCTGTAAACATGTCAGTGGGACCATTGAAATTACCGAGAAAAAAATTTATGTAGTTTTAAATTGTGTTGTATACTCCTTAAATTTCGAGTTGTTAAAATTCACTTGTAAAGGTATTTTTATCTTTTATAAATTTAAATTTTATTAGAACAAATTGCACTTCCTTTCGAAAGAAAATTCGAAATTTGGATAGAAGTCATTGGCCAGTAAATAATCAGTCAGTGTTCTACTATGAAATAAGCAGATTATGTTTTGACGATTGGAAAACGCTCGTTCTCCATGCTTTCACAATCGAATCCCGGCCCCGAAAACCGTCTTTTCATATTAAAACGCCGATGGAAGCCTCCCGGTGAATCATCGTAAATTAGCGGCAATCACCGGCAGTAGTCGGACGAATCGCTCGAACCCGAGAGCGGTGACTGACTTTATTTGGAACGCGGCGCACGATATCGCTTTCGGATTTTCGAAAATCCGAAAGTTCGATTGTTCCCCCCCCCGAAAGCGCATACCGTCGGCAGATGTGCGCGCGAAAAACTGCCTCGTCGCCTTCGCCGAAAGCGACTTTATACGAAAGCCGTCGCGCCGCCGCGCGGGCCTCCGTCAAGGTCCACGAGACTGTTTCTTTTCCAGATGTTCGCGCGGCGTGTGGGGTTCTCTCGGCTAAGCGGGAAATTCCTGGAAAATTGGAAGGGAAAGACTCGGTGTTTACTTTTTGTGAGAAGGTTTACTGCGGCTCTCGCGACTCTGTTTTCGAGTTATATGTACTGCGTGTGTCTTTTTCAAGTACTCGAGAGAATCGTTCGAAAATAGAACTCTAAAAATAGGGACGGAGAGCACTTCCTTTTAGAGGAGATTTTTGAAGGAAGCCTTTTTCGTCGGATATTCTTTTTTTTTTTTTTAACGTCGAAAGGAATTTCTCTCATGACGACGCTTTTCTTAAGAGTTTAGAAAACTGAAAAATTTATTACATACATTATCCTTTTTGTCTTAACCATAAATATTTCATTATAATTATAGTAGTTAATACCACTTTCTAGAGGAGTAGGAAGAAAGTTTGTTGCCTGCGACTCGCATAAACTTAAGTGCGAGTGCAAGTTACGCGCTTCAAAGTGGAGTTAAATAGATGTTACACCGATTAGGACTCTGCCAATCGACGGGTTAGAGATGAAATACCGGGAATGCGTTCATAAAAATTTGGTCAATTACTATTTGCTCTTCGCCGAATGACGCGTTTCCTAAAGTATAAGAAAAGCGCTTGTCATTGTACCCATATCTTCCACGTTACGCTCGAAACAAAAATCAAGGTTCACGAAAGCTAATAATACTTTTTCAAAACATTTATCAACAATTACACAACATCGCAATCAAAGCCTCGAGCATTTCCGCTCCTCATAAAATGTCCAGTGCAATATACTTTCGATAATTAAACGACTAATATATCAAGCGATACGTAACGAAACCGCGTTACATTTAGCACCGGCGGAGAGAAAAAAAAGAAGGAAACCCATCGCGGCTATATACATCGCGACGTAATTATTCATCCTAAAAAGAAAAAAAGAGAACCTCGGCACACTCGACTCTCGAGAGAGCCCAAAGACTTTCTACTCTTCCTCGTCCGTCGGTCGTCCGACGTTTCCTGCATTCCCTGCAGCCTCGCCCAGGCCGTCGTCGACGATATTCCTTCAATTAGCTCTCTAAACTTTTCTCCCTCTCGTCTCCCGCCGACAAAGACTCGGCGCCCCGATATATATCTCGGTGTGTTTTTCGCACGTATAGCTCGAGAGTGAGAGAGAGAGAGAGACGAGGAGCGCGTGTCTATCTGCCTGCGCCGGTGGCACACCTTCCGCGGGGGAGATAAGCGCGCTCGTTAGTAGGCCCCGGCTAAAGGCTCTCCGTAGCGGCGCGGGCAGTCGCGAAGCTTCGGTATTACGTGTCGTATCGTGCATCGCGCCGTCCCAGGATGAGGAGGCTGGTGGACAGCCAGATGTACCGGGAGTTTCACCGGCGCGGTGAGTGTCCTCCGAGGATTTCGAGCCTCCGCCTGTAATGGCGAGGTAATTCGTTCCCGACTTACTGCCCGCGGCATAGTTTCGAGGAGAGAGAGAGACCCGTTAGTTCTTTCGCGGTATAGAACGAGCTGCCTCGGGTGCGCCTCTCGGGAGGGAGAGGGACGCTCCTACTTCGATGTGTAACAATGCCGGTCGTTAATGAAACCTGATGTCGCCGCGCGCCGGTATTTCGGGCTTACGGAAGGCTTTTCCGCGTGATTTATAGCGGAATCGAGAGTCGAGCGGGGCATCTCGAATTGTTTCGACAGCCTGCAGGTCTCCCGTTTTTTTTCGGAAGATTAGATTGTAGAGGTTTTCCTCCGCGAGGTGCAAACGAACGGTGACGGAGTCTTGGTGGCGAGAAAAAGTTTTGGCGCACACCGGACATTGTAATTGTTGGTTTATTTATGAAGCTCGTTGTAAACATGACGCTGCCGTTTAAAAATTGGACATGATGTCATTTCACGGCGACTTTAATAATGTCGACTGATAACTTGGCAAGGCAGATAATTGATTTTGTAAATAACTGCCGCGCGGCGCGTAACTAAATCTGTAAACAAGATTGCAAATATTTATTTGTTTGACTTGGCAAAAAGTTTGTTGTTTCGTTATTGATTATTTGTGAAATAATGATACTCTCTCCACGCACGAGATGAGCGTCGTGTTTTTAGTAACGGAGATTTTAATCGAACTGTACAGTATATTTGGTAGCTGGAAACTATATGAAACTGAGCGGACAGTATTTTATGGTAATGAGCTTGAATTACAAAGATGCCGTAATCTTGGTCTTTAAGAATATCGATATTGATCAAAAAAGAGAGTGACACGGCGTGTATACTATTTTTAACAGATAAAAAGACACTGCAAGTACAGATTAGAATTTTAAAATGATTATAAATAATTGCCCTTATTTGATATAGGTAATATACCTAAATTAACCTAAAGTTTCGTAATCTTATGAAATAATGCCGATTTCCATAAAAAGTCATTAAATTCTGTCGCGAGCTCGATTACTCATAAATATTATTTAAGCCCGCATAAATCCGCAATAACTCTAAATTGTTAAAAGGCGTAAATTATTAAAATATTAAAATGTTAATTAAAGAAATAAAATGTTGGACTCGAGAGAATGTGATTTTTTTTCAATTTACTCTTTTATCTAATCGCCGAACGCACTCGATATTTAAACAGGTTTGCGAGTCGATAAGAGGTGGTTTTTTTTTAATATAAAAAACTCGCTGCATCCTAAAATTTTAGAACGCAAGTTTAACATACATATTCAGGTTCGAAGTAATGTCGAAAATTACATTTTTGCCGAATAAATTACCGGGTAACGGGAAACTCCATTTACGACAATATTTACATTTGTATAGAAGTTTTGAAAAGTCAATCCATTAATATGTAAATATATTAAGTATAACAATGCTGAATTACGACCGTCACGGGCCGCAATAAAGTGTCTTTAAGGTTTCTTCTTTCAATCAGCGCAAAGTGTGTCATTCATCTTAGCGTCGTGTCTCTGTCTCTTTAACTCTATAGCTAACTGCAGATTATTAATTAAGTATTAATAATTCATGAGTAAATCATCGTGGTTGTACTAATAAAGCTATATAATTATAATTACACGTATTATTTAAACATTATGTTCGATGCGCCGATATTCCATTTAGTCGACGCTAATCGCACATTTATTCAACGCGGATTTTCGTGAACGCATTCTGTGCACAAACAATATTTCGCAATGCTACGCGAAGCGATAAAAAGCTGCTAAACATTTTCTCCTCTCGCATTGTATGTATAGCTATATACTTTTCTTTTTTTACTTTGAGTTATGTATTCGCGGATGTCAACTTAGTCACTGCGAGATTATGATAATTTTCACCAGATATAAGTTGGTTAAATAACGCGCGAAACTTGTTTTTACGTAAAAGCCACCAATATACTTTTCATTCTTAATTACTCATTTACCAAAATAGACGCGGTTTTTCCGAAATCGATTAAAATTCACGAAAAATCCTGGCTTTCTCCCCTCGCCGAAAACCAGCTCCTCGATAAACGCGCCGGGCTTGACAATCGCTCCAGAAACGAGATTCTATAAAAAAAAAAAAAAAAAAAAAAAAAGACTACCTCAACGTCCGCAAGTAGGTCATCAAAAAAGGAGCCCCCGCGAACGCGCGGCATTATCTCTTATCCGCGGTGTTCTCCCGCGGCCGGCGATTCGTCCCTCTCTCTCTCTCTCTCTCTGGCGTTATCCCAGATTCCTGAAAAGTCATCGCACGGAAGTGTGGCTACGGCTTAGAGCGCATCCATCGTCCTCTCTCCGCTCCGGTCGCGGGGGGGGGGGTCGGCTGCCATTCGAGCGTGTCGCTCTCTCGGGCGCGGGTGGCGGAGAGAGCGGCTACCGCTTGCATTCCCATTAGCATTTCTGTGCGTAGCGGTGCACCTGAGCGCTGCTCTCTGCCGCTCTCCTCCGCGCACCGCGCGCGCGGAATGAATAGCCGCGTATATGGAATGCATTTAATACGGAGGCACCGCAGCGAGCCTAACGACCGTGCCGAGGAGGAATCCGAGGCGCACGTAATACGATTTGAAGCCGGAGCTGGAGAGGAGAGCGCATCAGCCGAAGGCTCGCGATTACCTTCTGCGGGGAGAGGCGCCTCTCGAGGCGCTCTGAGCGAGAGGAGAGCTCCTCGTTAGCGGGGGGGCCGCGTGGATTTCTGGGTTGCGCAAGCGACCCGCTGTTGGCTGCGGCTTTCTTCGCGGGGAGGGGTGGACGCAAGAGAGCGAGGTTTTCGGAGGGAGGCATTGAGGGGAGGAGTCAGCTGGGCGAGGGAGTCGGTGATTTTCGAAGCTGGAGAAAGGAAAGCGCTTTGATTCCGAGTTGCAAATTCAAATTAAGGTATCTAAATTGGCCAATTCGTTCCTTTCTGTACAGAGAAGCCATTAGAGTTGAAAATTTTTTTTAAAATTTAAAAATATAGAATTCGAATTACCAGCTTGAAATCTTCGAGTCGGTACCAGCGGGATAAAATGCATCCGAACTCCGTACGTACGCCGGTAACCGCGGCAGTAAAGTTTACGGTCTGTATTTAGCAAGAAGTATCAAACGTCGACGCTTTATATCTCGGCGGATAATTACCCTAAAACTTTTCCGTGGCGATTAAACGGCGTTGACGTAACTAATATAACAAAACAAAGTTCCCGGCGCAAAAAGATACGGCCCGAGGAACATTTATATTCCGCAAACAAAAATGCACATTATTCGCGGCGCAGGAGAGCAGAAAGTTTATGATTTCCTCGAGCGCCACTTCTTTTTCACATATACAACAATGAGTGCACGTTTCAAGAATTCAAAGACCGCAAAAGAAAAGGAAGAGCGATCTCAATTACTCGCGCATTGTCACGTCTGTGGAAGAGGGAAAGGGGAAACCCGACAATCGACGTGAAATTCATCACTTTTATTGTGTTCCACCGGGGAAGTTGCAAAAAGAACGTTCATAAAGCTAGATTAAGCATTTTATTGCGGAAGGAATTTTGATTAATTACTTTATGCGGCAAAAACTATTCGATACGAGGTCTGCATTTGTATATTCACCGAAGCTGTTGGAATAATACTTTGCTACCAATATACGAAAGTATATCCCTCGACTTCCACAAAGATCATAGAGATTTTTCCTAAAGCCTTTTTCCCCTCGCCTCGATGAAAAAAAAAGTTGCGCTCCGCAAAACTATCATTACACGTACGGAACGAGTATGAAGAAACGCGGCCTTATCAGGAATACGTTAAACTCCTCCTTAAACAGACATTAGAATCCTTCAACAATCGACTCTTTCTTTCGCGCTCGGATTGCGCAACGCCGCCAGATAACACACTGCGCCGTCGGAAAAGAAAAAAAAAAAGAAGGATCTAGGCAGGCCCGTAATTGCTGGGAAAGTGCTCACCGACCGAAGATGATAACGCGAAAAACTAATTACCCCCCGCACGCGAACGCGCCTACGACTTTCGTAACCCCCCGCAATATAATAATATGCCTCGGAGGTCGATCCGAAAGCTATATACGCGAGAACCGCCCGAAAAAAGAGGGCCAGGGATCGAAGTACTCGTCGATCGATTCGCTCGCGGCACAAGAAAAAGGGTGTCCGGCTTGCGTTCAGGATCGCAAGCGGAGCGGATCGGTGCGCGCCGCCGGGCCCGCGCGGGCGTGGCGCTTCGCCGGCGTGCGGGAACGTCTCGCAGAGCCGGCGGCGCGAGCTGTGCGCAATGCGAGGAATATTTCCGAAATCGTAAAAGGGAGAAGCGTCTAGGCCCGAATAAATTGCCTCTTCATTTGCGAGCGCAGAGCGAGGAAGGAGCTCGTTTCTCGGCCGCGCGAGGATTCTTTCGTGCACTTTTGGCTTTTGGAGGAGTCGGGCTTGTATATTGCGGACTGCGAAATTCGATAAATAATGCATTATTGCTGCGGAAACTGGAAATTTCTACCGTTATCCGGATCGGCTGGAAACAAAAACGTGCGCTTTGGAATTTAATAAATTCTTATCCGCGAGCTGTTATTTCAAAATTCAGTCAGAATACATAGAAAAAGCAAAGTAATCGCAGAGTATATATATATAAAAACGAGCAGATACCCGATAAGATATATCAGGCAAAAGAAAAGCGCGTAATTAAGCTTGAAATTCGAGTTGCCCGCCGCTATAATGCATTTCCGGCCGGAAGTAAAAGCAGGGGCTCGTCTCCTTTTCTCGTGTTCTCAGGAGCACAGTATGAGCCCGGCGCTGGGCCAGGCGCCTCACCCCAGACAAGGTCACCAGTGCAGGAGCAGGACTACTACGGCTGGTACCCACCGGCGGCGGGACTCGAGCGACGCAGCAGAGCCACCGCGGCTTACCCGATTCAGAGGAGAATGACGCAGAGGGAGGATGCCCTCAAGTTCGAGCAGAGCCGCATCAAGTCACTCCAGGAGGAGCGGCTCCTCATCCAGAAGAAGACCTTCACCAAATGGATCAACTCCTTCCTCCTCAAGGTGAGGGTAATTCTTTTTTCGTTATTTCGATTGCGGGCGGAGAGAGGATGAGTCGGGGGTTTTTTTTTTGAGAGAGATTCAATTTGTATCCAGCTTGCTTTCAGTGTCAAGTTTATTGTGCATTGTTTTTAAATTGTTTAAATGTATGTTTAGCGAGATGGGAGATTAGCCGATACAATGCAAACGCTAATTTAATGCGATGTACAAGAATTACGTCGAGAATCACTCGTTATTAAGTTGTTTTTATTCTAATCTCGCTTCGTTTTAGAAAATATTAGAACAACATGTAGAAACTACTAAAGATCGTGTCGGTGCAGTAAGTCATGCACTCGCAAGTACGTTTTTGTCTCGAAGGGACGGAGTGTAAGACGTAAGTTAATTATGAAATTGGGAGCCTTTTTAAAAGTTTATATATGGCCCTCGTAAAAGTCAAAAACGTCTCTCATAAAAGTCATTTCGGTAATGCCTATAAATGTTATAATTTTAAAAAGCTACCGCAGGGCTATTCGGAGGCGGCGCGTAACCAAAGAGTTTGAAGGGTATATACCGAGTAATATTTAAATTTTACGACTAAAATAAAAGCCTCTCTAATAATTTACTAATAGCCGTAATTACTTTCTTTATTTTTTTAATTACAAAAAAATCTATTGCATTAAATCCTGCGTAAAAGTTCCTGCGTTAAATACACCTGATAAGCATAGATATTATTTTTATAGCGTCCTTGGTAAAAGTGTCATTTTTTAGTATACAAATTATTCAAGCTAAAATTAATAAAAAAAAAACGTACTTTTAATCGACAATAAAGAAAAATGTTGAAAATTCCCGGACAGCAGTGCACTCGAACTTTTGCGTCCGACTCAACGATCGTTTCTCATTTTTTATTTACTCACTGTTTACACCGTCCTCTCTCTCTCTCTCTCTGTTCTCCCTTTAGGCTCGCATGGAGGTGGAGGACTTATTTACGGACCTGGCCGACGGAAAAAAGCTGCTCAAGCTATTGGAGATCATTTCGGGCGAGCGGCTCGCCAAGCCCAACAATGGCCGGATGCGCGTCCACAAAATCGAGAATGTCAACAAGTCCCTTGCGTTTTTGCACACCAAGGTAAATATACACTGATTAAGTGCCAAGCTGCTCCGCTGCTTTTTTTCCCCTCCCCGATTTTACCGCTCGGGACGCGGCGGCTGTCTTTTATTTTAAACGTCTTTTTTACGACGCCGGAGTGTGGCGCCCTTCTTTTTTTTTCTCTCTCTCTCTCTCTCTTGCTTTCTTTTTCTTTATGGCTTTTCACCCCGAGTGGAAAGCAAATAAAACGTAAACGGTGCGTTTATCGCGTTATTTATTATACGTTTCGGTGAGAAATAATTAGTTTAAAATCGGAAAATTGACAAATGAGAAATCTCGCGTCAAGTGCCAAGTATTAAAATAATTTTATGCGAATGTCGAGACTGAATTAGAAAATATTACTGAATGGACTTGTCTTACATGCTATTAATATAAATGACTAGATGAATAAGGTTAAAATTCAAATAAACTATCAATGAATAGACTTATTATGCTTCGAAAACACATCATCGCATATTCTCAAAATTTTTAAAGAATCCTCATCACAGTCAAGATAAAACCACTTGACGCACTCGAATCCAAGATTTACATCCGCGATGAATCGAACAATTCGAACGATTAAAGTAACAATTTAACGAGAATCATTTGTCATCGCGGGTAAAAAAAAAAAAGAGTTTTACCACGAGAGTAAAATTTTGAAAATACAAAGCACAGCAATAATTCTCGCGAAACCCGATCGCATTAATATCACTTATCTCGCCCATAAAGCCGAGCGATGACATCATTGGTTAATCAACAAACGCCGGTCAAATACTTCCGAGCATCGCTTTTCGAGATTTCAAGGCCGATAGCGACCTTTGCCTCCCGTAAACAATATATATTGCACAATTAGAAATTTTCAAACTTTTATATTCGTCGCGCTCGACGGCCTTTTCCGGCGAGTCTCCCGTCCGGACGGCGAAATACAATGAAAAGCGCATACAGCTCCGCCCGTCTAAAATAATAATTTAATAACGCGGCATGGAAAGTTCGCGATTCGGGCGGGAAGAAAGTTTTAATCCCCATATTTTCGCGGTGAAAAAAAAAGCTATCCCGTTTCGCGTTATATATGCCCCGATAAATTTTCGAAAAGTCTCCGCGTCGCTCCGAATTTATTTCTCGCCGCGGCAGTAAATTCGAGATCGGCGCGAGGATTTCTAGCACGCGGCGGAGACTCGCGCCGCGCTTCGGCTCTCGCGGAGGTACGTACGGGCCTGTACCGTTCGTTTGTAAAAATAATGTTTGCATCAATGGATCAGCGGAATCTAATTGAAAAGTCGGCGCGCGCGATATTGTATGCTTAATTATTTTCCGTTAGCTGTAAATGGAAATAGAAAGTATTTGAGTTACAAGGATATGGGAGGTGTGTGCCTCCAGGTTGACGTGTCGAGGAGATTCGTACCGATATTCTTCGGCTCGGGGAAGTCTGTACGGGCCGTTGCGTCATGAAATACTGCTAATAATATTGCGGGCTTAATTATGTTTAAGCTGTTTTCGTGCTATTAACTTGTGGACTTAGATCTTGAAAGAGGTGCGGTGCTTGTGGTATTGTCTTTTCGAGTTTCAATAAGGAACAATTTTAAATTCAATTAAAACTTCACGTGTCGCCTGCAATTTTACTGCAGCATTCCAAATGGTAAACGAGAATTATTGTTCCTCGCGTCAAATACAAAAGTTTTAGTTGGAAAAGTATAAATGTTAGAGAGCTGTTTCGTATCTTTTTTAAATGCCTCGTTCGAACAAACTAGAAATATGTAATTGTTCATCTTGCAACCTCTGACATTGCACAACGTAAATCGATCGCCAAAAACAAACAATTTCACCTCCAAAATCGTTAGCTTTAACGACACCATAATCAAATTTTCGATCGAACTCGACGAGAGCCCAGTCGTAATTCCGACAGCAGTAAACCTTAGGAAAAATATATCCCACTTGAGCTCGTTAACCGGGCGATTTTGTAAATTAGACAGCCGCGGCACTCCAGCTCTCCGCAATCAGCGCTTTTAATTGCGGCTCGCAATCAATTATACGACTCGCGGAACTCAGCGCGCCAAGCTCCGCGGCGGGTACAGGCGTTTTTACAGCCGATTTCTGTAGCGCGTCCGTTACCCCTTTGTTTTCAGGTGCGACTTGAGAGCATCGGCGCCGAGGACATCGTCGACGGGAACCCGAGGCTGATCCTCGGACTCATCTGGACCATCATCCTGAGGTTCCAGATCCAGGAGATCGAGATCGACGTCGACGAGGAGAACGAGAGCAGCGAGAAGAAGTCGGCAAAGGACGCGCTGCTGCTCTGGTGCCAGAGGAAGACCAACGGATATCCCGGTGTTAACATACAAGATTTCACGGGTAAGAGAACTGTGCCCGACGGAATTTGGAATGAAAAAATTATTTGACTTTGCAGTGAAAAAGATTAGCGTTTTTTGTTATTGAGAATTATTATTAATAAACTAAACGGAATTTCGCGCATTTGCAGAACAAAAGAGGAGAATGAAAACTGTTTCTTCCGCAGCTACACTATAGAATCATCCCAGCCGTCATTAATCTCCGATTCGGTGCGCGGGCGTTGTTTGTCGAAACACTCGATAATTGATGAACGAAACGTTAGCCGCTTCTTGTTTCGAGCAGAAGCTCGACGTTTAGAAACACTGGCTGATGATGGCATGATTTAAAAATGAGAAGAGACGTTATTGATGGCTTGCGTGTTATTTGCGCGCAGATGATTGCCCGCACCTGGCCATAAAACGTTTTGTCGCATTCAATTGGAGTTTGTACAACTGTTCTCGGATGAAATAATGGCCTCGCCGCGTTTGATAGCTGGCCTTTCAAGAAAATAACTGTGAAATTTACTTGGAAAAAGGCTGAAATTGAATAACCGATTATCGATAATTATTTGATGGATTTAAATATAACTGATTGTTTCTTGTAATTTATCAGATCGTGTTATATTATGTCATTAAAGGGACTTGATGAGATCAATCAATAAAACGTAAAGCGATTATCTTAAGCGGGCTTCGTTCGAATTTTATCAATTGGCCTCTTCAGAACTCGTGAGAGTAGTACGTTTTTATAGCAACTAAGTAAGATTGACTCAATGCAGTGTATCATCAGCCTATATATAGAAGCTAAATGAAGGCAAAGAAGTTTTTATAGCTTTTGTTCTACGAAAAAATGCGTGAATCCTCTTTGGTTTCAGTGATATATTTCCATGAATAAAAAATTATTAAAAGCTAGCAGAGTGATAAACCTGCTTTTATAATAAACAAGTTTGTTTAAAAAAAGGAAAATGGAAAATTTTATTTATAAAAGAAGATCTTCCGTTAATTCCGCTAGCTTCAACAGCTCGATTTTATTAATTATCCTCTTACAAATTTATTTCAACTCAAAGTTAAGTCTTCAAAATTCCAAAGTAACAGAATAACCAATTGCAATGACGAATACAAAACCATAAATTATCCAAAATAATCAAATTTGATACGCCTGAAATTTCCTCTGATTCCAGGATCATGGCGAAGCGGTCTGGGTTTCAACGCGCTGATCCACGCGCACCGACCCGACTTGGTGAACTGGTCGGATCTACAGCAGACCAGGCACATCGACAATCTGAACTACGCGTTCGACGTGGCGAACTCGGAACTCGGTATTCCCAGGCTGCTCGACGCCGAGGACGTCGACACGTCCAGACCGGACGAGAAGTCCATCATGACCTATGTCGCCTCCTATTACCACACCTTCGCGCGCATGAAGAACGAGATTAAGAGCGGCAAGAGAATCGCCAACGTGAGTGAGCTTTTACTGCCGATGATAAAAGTCTTTGCAGCTTTCTTTGCCGACGAGTTGAATAATTAACCTACATTCAGGTTGTCGTCTCGCGGATCGGTTTTGGGCTTTTTTTTGGGTTTCATAGTTTAAAAAAAGGTTTTATTACGATATTTAATTTTTGTTTTACTTTTTGGAGTCGAAACGGGACTTTGGAACTACTTGTTAGATTTCGATTAGGATCAGATCGTAAATATAAACGTGTTCTGTTTAAATTTTATTTTTACATATTTATGCATTTAGTGCATTTGAAAATGTATTACATAGAATTACAGATATTTCATACACTCTTCAGGCAATAAATATTTTATTAATACATTAGATCGTTGGACAAATGATGGACGCCGACAAAATGAAGATCCATTACGGGAAGCTCACAACGGACCTCCTGGAGTGGATCAAACATAAAATCGAGGTACTCGAAGACCGGAACTTTCCGAACTCCTTAGAAGGCATTCAACGAGAGCTGCTCGCCTTCAAGCAATACCGCACCATCGAGAAGCCACCGAAATACAAGGAACGTTCCGAGATCGAAGCCCTGTACTTCCACATCAACACCAGGTTAAAGTCGCTGAACCAACCGGCCTTCGTTCCCCAAGAAGGGCAGCTCGTCAACGACATCGAGCGCAAATGGATCGAGCTTGAGCGCGCGGAACACAAACGAGAAGTAGCTCTGCGAAGCGAGCTGCTGAGGCAGGAAAGACTCGAGCAGCTTAATTACAAGTTCGAGAGGAAGAGCGTATTGAGAGAGGGTTACTTGAAGGAGATGATCCAAGTACTGTCAGACCCAAGGTACGGAAGTAACATTGCACAGGTGGACGCTACGGTGAAGAAGCACGAGGCCATCAGTGCGGATATTCTAGCTCGAGAAGAGCGTTTTCACGATCTTACCAACATGTCGGAGGAGCTCGTTCGCGAAAATTATCACGGATTGGAGAGGGTCAGAGCTAGAGAACAGCAGGTACTTCAGCGATGGCGAGAGCTGCTGGAGTTGCTGGACAGGCACAAGACAAATCTGTCAGCTCTCTGCGCCCTGATGAGCTTGATGCGCGAGATCGAGACGACCCTGGCGAGTGTGCAAGAACTGCAGCTCAGTTTTCAGAGCACAGAGGTTGGACCTCACTTGCTTGGAGTGGAAGATTTGTTGCAGAGACATAGCTTGCAGGAGCTGCAGGTCACAGCGTTGGGCGAGAGCCAACGCAGATTAGCGAGACAGGCGACACAGGTCCAAGCTCAAGTGGCTGCGCAAGCAGAAAGTGGCGCTCCTGCGCTTA
This sequence comes from Ormyrus pomaceus, assembly GCA_900474385.1. NCBI lineage: Eukaryota > Metazoa > Arthropoda > Insecta > Hymenoptera > Ormyridae > Ormyrus > Ormyrus pomaceus. The sequence goes on along the minus strand of UCOM01000029.1, from coordinate 109,788 downwards.
GTAAAGAAGCTGCCCTTCTTGACGCCAAGCTAGAACAACTTAACAAGGCTTACGGACAGTTAGGGGAATACAGTAAAGAGCGTAAAGCGAGGCTGGAAGACGCCAGAAACTTTTTCCACTTCCTTCAAGATCACGAGGACGAAGAGTCTTGGCTTGTGGACAGACAGAGGATTTGCAAGGCAGGCATATTGGCGAAGGACTTAAGGGCGCTGATATCTCTACAGCAGAAACATAAGGCGCTAGAAGATGAAGCGAAAACTAGAAGGCCAAAGTCCGAACAGCTTATTCAAGCTGGAAGGAGGCTGGTCCTAGAGCAACATCCTTCTGCGCCAGAAATTGAGAATAGGTTAGAATCTCTTCAAGAGCATTGGAGGATTTTAGAAGAACTTCTTGCTCTGAGAAAAAAGCAGTTGGAAGAGGCCGGAGAAGCTTTGCAGGTGAGTTTAAATGATCTTTTTTTTCAACAATTAACTTTAAAATAAATTCATGTTAATTATTGTAATATTATAGTTCTACGCGGATGCTAACGAGGCAGACTCGTGGATGAAAGAAAAAATGGCTCTTGTAGCTTCCGAAGATTACGGTGTAGATGAGCCGAGCGCTCAGGCTTTACTCCAACGTCACAAGGACTTGGAGGGTGAACTCAATGCCTACAGTGACGATCTAAAATCTTTAAACGCTCAAGCCATTCGTCTGCAAAAAGCTGGAGTCACAGCCTTGCAGGCCGATTTTTCGCAGACAGAAGAACAAGCCGACCCCGTGGCTGAGGTTGAACAGGAAGAGTGGACGCAGGAAGTGCGACTTGTGCCTCAAGATGAATGGGTTGACGAAGCTGTTGAGCGAACGGAAATGCGAACCGCCGTTGAAGAAAGGCTCGTACCACAGGTTCGCAGTTTGTATCCGTTCGAAGGTCAGGGTATGCACATGGGCAAAGGAGAGGTCATGTTACTTTTAAACAAGACAAATCCGGATTGGTGGAGCGTTAGGAAAGCTGATGGCTCTGATGGTTTCGTACCTGCTACTTATGTAAAAGAAGTCGAGCCCAAAGTTATTAAGGTGAATTTCCATTGTTTTACATTCCTTTTTTTAGATTTTTTAATGTTTAAATGAATCTTTGATCAGCTAATTATCTTATTTTTTATTCATTAGGTACAAGTACGTAAACCCGAAAGAATCAGAGTGACACAACGGGTGAAGAAGACACGAATGGTTAGACAAGTAGTACCCGTACGTCGTGTAAAGTCCGTACGATCAGCTGTAAAACCAACGAGCAGACGATCAACTGCTGAAAACGCGGATAATTTGAAAAAACGTATGCAAAACATGAACAGTACGTACGAGCAGCTGCAAGAATTAGCCAAACGTCGTCATGCACTCCTCGAAGACGCTATCCGCCTGTACGGATTCTACCGCGAGTGTGACGACTTCGAAAAGTGGATAAAAGACCGCGAAAAGATGTTGAAGGCCGACGATTCACGTGACAACGTTGAGACGGCCAAGAGGAAGTACGAAAAGTTCCTCACGGACCTGTCCGCTTCTGGTAAACGTGTGGAAGCGATCGACGCGGCGGTAGAAGATTTTGTTAAACAGGGACATAGTCAGTTAGACAAAGTTAAGGCTAGGCAGAGACACATACATCAGCTTTGGGACCATCTCAATTGGCTAAAAGCACAGAAGGAGAAGAGTCTAGAAGGTGCGTCGAGTGTCGAGTTGTTTAATAGGACCTGCGATGAGGCGCACGACTGGATGTTGGAAAAAATTACGCAACTGGATACGGCTGAAATCGGACCTGATCTCAAGACTGTTCAGGCTCTACAAAGAAGACATCAGCATCTAGAACGCGAGCTTGCTCCGGTCGAAGAGAAGGTACTATGAAATATTTTTGAAATATTTTAATAACGTCAATACGTATTTTGTTCAATATATTTAACGATAACATTCCATCATAGGTTCGAAAGGTCAATTTATTGGCTAACAGTGTAAAGAGTACATATCCCAACGAGCTAAGCAACGTTAATGCTCGACAAAATGAAATTCGTGACCTGTGGAATAAAGTCCAAACCAAAGCCAAGGAAAGGCGTTCCAGATTAGAGGACGCTGTTGGTCAACAAATCTTTATGAACAGCTCAAAGAATTTGATTAATTGGGCAACGGACACGCATGAAACCCTGAAAGCTGAGGAGCCAGTAAGAGATATAGCGACCGCTGAGAGGTTGAAAAAGCAACACGCAGAACTTGGTGATGAAGTTAAGACAAAGGAAGACGAGTAAGTTTTTTTCAAATAAAACCATATTTAGTAATTTTATAATGACTTTTTTCAAATGCTTAACATTATTATAATTAGATTCCGAGAAGTCGAAGCCCTCGGCGATCAATTATTATTAAGAAATCCATCGTTGACCGACGTGAAAGAACGTTTGGACAAACTTCGTGGCCTGTATGACTCCATTTCTTCTACGTGGCTTGCGAAGCAGGCTTGGTTAGACCAGTGCCTAGAATTGCAACAGTTTAATCGCGAGGCGGATCAAATCGATGCAACCACGAGTTCGCACGCGACCTTCCTAGAGTTCGGTGACCTCGGAGAGTCTCTCGATGATGTTGAGGCTCTATTAAAACAACACGAGAAGTTCGAAAATACCCTGCACGCGCAAGACGATAGGCTAAAAGTTTTCAGCGACGTTGCTGATAAACTTATCGCTCAGAATCATTACGATAAAAACAAGTAAGAATCACTCGGTATTATAAAATTTATTGTTTTGAGATTTTTCTGTATAATTAATACTAAAATTGTATTCTAGCATAAATGAGAAACGAAATCAAGTACTTGCACGACGGGCAAATGTCAAAGAGGCAGCGCAGCGCCGACGGGCAGCCCTCAAAGCATCCGAATATTATCAGCAATTCTCTGCGGAAGTGGATGACTTACAAGATTGGCTGAGTGACAAAATGAAAACAGCATCAGATGAGACTTACCGTGACTTAAACAATTTGGAACGTAAATTGCAAAAGCATGAAGCTTTCGAACGGGAACTCAGAGCTAACGAGGGTCAACTTAGAGCTGTAAATAAAGCTGGGAAAGCTCTGATATCTGAGGAAAATTACAGGTGTGGCATTTTTTAAAATTGACTTTACTGTTAAAGTTTCTGTTTCTACATTTTGGTAATTAATTACAGAGCGGAAGATGTTGGAAAAATTTTAAAAGATTTAAACGATCAATGGGACCAATTGGTTGTTTTATCTTTAGAAAAGGGTAGGAGGTTGCGACAAGCAGCTGCCCAACATGGTTATAACCGAGTTATTGAAGATGCAAGGCAAGATTTGGAGGAAATTGAAAACGCTTTGTCGAGTAAACAAGTTGGAAAGGATCTTCGTAGCTGTAAAGACTTATTGAAGAAACACCAAGTTTTAGAGTCGAAACTGAATCAATGGGAGCAGAAAGTAAACGACTTGGTAACTATGGGTCAAGAGATGGCTCATGAAGGCCACTTCGATGCTCCTAACATTTTAAAAACTAGTCAAGATACGCAAAAGAAGTAAGTTAAAAATTTATTTAGCTTACTAAAATTTTTTAAACTAAGAAAAATAATCACGATTTATGATTTCCCCTAGGTTTCAAAGCCTTAAAGAACCGGCAAAACGTCGTCGGGAAGCATTGGAGGAAAGCTTGCGATTCCATAAGTTTGGTTTTGAATTAGATGCTGAGCTGCAATGGATCAATGACCACATGCCTCAAGCCTCGTCAACCACGTTAGGGCAAAACTTACACCAGACGCAGTCTTTGTACAAGAAACATAAAAAGTTTGAAGCCGAGATAACGGGACACGAACCAATGATAATGAAGACTCTTGCTTCTGGTCAGACTCTTATTGACCAAGCACATCCAGAAAAGAAGAAGGTATTTATGATTTCAATTGGTACTCGTGATTAACATTCCAGATAATTGTATAATTTTTAATAACTTAATGCATTTATAAACGCAACAATTTCACACTTATTTTTAACGAAAAATTGAGCACAACGTTAAGCACCGATTATCCTATCCGATAATAATATTTGATCCTATATTATAAGAAATATTTAATCTGGGATGTTATGTATATTAATAACTATCGAATACACGCATTATATACATTTATAAAAATTGAAGTATAAATGTGCAATTTTTGTACAGCTGGGGTACTCTTTCGTCTTTTGGTTTAGTGGAGGTAAGAAGAAGAAATGTAAACCAAAAAAACACATAGAAAACAAAAATACAGTAGGCGTGTGTTTTTGGAAATGCGTGGCTACTTAGAAAAAATATTAATCGTTTCTTATTTTCATTCATCTTATTATTATTCATTGAGATTGCTCTTTTCACAGTTATTTATTTAAAAATTTCACATCTTTGGCTGTCAATATTTGCGCATGAAGTTCACGAAAGTTCACATTTTTTCTACAAACAAGATTTAGATAAAAACATATTATTAGTGTATGCGTTTGTAGCTTTTATACAAGATGCAAAATTACTTATTTTCTAATACTGCTTATTAAAATCAGATTCAAGAACTGTGTGATAACTTGAACGATGCCTGGAATCATCTTCGAGAAAAAGCAACTGAACGAAGTCACGCTCTTGATTTATCGCTGAAAGCTCAAGAATTTTTCTTTGAAGCTGGTGAAGTTGAAAGTTGGCTTGTTGAAAAGAATGACATCCTCAACTCTACTGATTACGGACGCGATCGCGATGCAGCCACTAAATTACTTACTAAACACAAAGTGAGTACTAAAACTACACGAACCATTTGTTTGCAGTATTACAAACTAATATAATATATTTAAATAAAAATAGGCTTTGGAGCTTGAATTAGACACTTACAATGGCATCGTAACAGAAATGGGTAATACAGCAGCAACAATGATCAATTCAAAACACCCAGACAGCAAAGCCATAGCCAACAAGCAACAGGCAATAGCTCAACAGGTGCGGTCGCTGCAGCGTTTGGCAACTGTCAGACAGCAGCGCCTGATGGAGAGCATGTATAGGCACGAGTACTTCCTTGAGAGTAGAGAACTCGAGCAATGGATCAAAGAACAAGAACAAACTGCTGCTTCCGAAGATTATGGGCAGGACTACGAGCACTTGCTACTTTTGCAGGCTAAATTCAACGATTTCAAGCATAGGATAGATGCAGGCTCAGAGAGATTTAATCAGTGCCAAGTGTTGGCTAGAAAACTGATAGCTAACGAGAGCCCCTATATCCAAGACATTGAAAAGCGCCAAGAACAACTTGGGTAAGAAAGAATTAATATATCTATTTTTTTTTGTATTTTTTTATATTTTTTTTATTTTTGGAAAAAGGAGACTAATTTTTTAACGGTGTAGTTTGATTTAAACCGTATACATACGTTAAAAAATCATAGATTTGTATAATTAATATTTTGCATGTTAATAACAAAGAAAGCGCAGTGAACGCAGTGATACCAAATTTCTATTAAAAAGTTTTTCTTTTGAAAATATGATGGTGTGGCATGGTGTTTTAGAGGGACATGGGAAAACTAACATTAACTACTTTTCTGCACATAAATTAATAGCAAAGGTGATGACGACCCGGTTCTCGAGGTGGCTCAGTTGCATGCGTCTATTTGGTAAGTGGAGTGTACAGTTTTGTCTAGGATTAATAATAGTCAGATTCATTTTGAATATTATCTGTACTGTTATAAATCTCAAAATTAAATTAGTTTTAAATAAAATAAAAAATGGTGCTTAACTTGAGGTATAAAGTTATAAAAACTATTATAAAAAAAATATGTTAACTCGTAAAATAATTTTTTGTAAGTTTTAAGTTAATTGATAAACTAATCAATATTTACAGCGAATCCTGGCAACACCTTTTGAAACTTGTAAGAAATCGAGAACAGCGGTTACAGGCTGCCGGCGAAATTCATCGTTTTCATCGCGACGTTGCTGAGGCTTTATCTCGAATTCAAGAGAAAAAAGCCGCTTTGCCGGACGATCTTGGCAGAGATTTAAATTCAGTTTTGGCTCTTATCAGACGTCATGAGGGCTTTGAAAATGACTTGGTAGCCTTAGAGGCCCAGTTACAAGTTCTAGTAGAAGATGCTGCTAGGTTGCAGGCTCTGTATCCAGGAAACAATGCCGCTCATATTGATCAACAACAGAAGATCGTTTTGGCTAACTGGGAAGAACTGAAAGAAAGGTCGGCACATCGACGAGATCAATTACAAGGCAGCTGTGATCTTCAACGATTCTTGACACAGGTAGGTCAAAATATTTTTTACTTCAAATGATTGCATTCTCTACGTTATATTAATTTTCAAAATTATGTAAACAGGTTCGAGATCTGACCAACTGGACAGCTGGGCTATGTGCAACAATGTCTACGCAAGACAATGTACGCGATGCTGCCAGTGCACAAATTTTGAAAGCTGAACATGAAGCTTTGAAAGGAGAGATCGAAGCGCGTGAAGATACTTTCAGTTCCGTTCTTGATTTAGGTGAAGCCATGGTACAAACTGGACATTACGCAGCAGGTGTAAGTATAAGTAGATACATTTTATTTTTGGAAAAAACTTCTGAGCTTTTTACTATTGTCAATATATTTGCATTTTAGGAGGTTGAAGAAAAATGTAGCCAATTATTGGAAGAACGTCAAAAACTACACACAGCATGGCAACGAAAGAAAATCCATCTAGATCAACTAATAGACCTTCATTTCTTCTTACGAGATGCAAAACAATTAGACAATTTATCTACAACTCAGGAAGCCGCATTGAGCAATGACAACTTTGGAGTATCCGTTGAAGAAGTTGATGCTCAAGTGAAGAAACATAACGAGTTTGAAAAACTGCTGCTTACCCAAGAAGACAAATTGACTGCACTACAAGAACATGGCAGTAAGCTTCTTTCACAGAATCACTTTGAAGCGCGAACGATAGCTAAACGATTGGATGAAGTAATCAAGAGACGAGTGCGAATTCGCGAATTATGCAATGACAGAAGAGCGCGATTAGAAGCTGGACTTTTGCATGCGCAGTTCGTCAGAGATGTGGCTGAAGCTGAAACGTGGATTGGTGAGAAACAAAAGAAACTTGAAGCTGAAGCATCTAAAGGACAAGTCTCAAGTCTCGAAGATAAGATTAAAAAATTGCAGAAACACCAAGCATTCCAAGCTGAATTGGCTGCCAACCAAAGCAGAATTGAAGAAATCAAAGGTAATATGGTGTTTTTTATACATTTTAATATTTTTAGATGTTTTGTTAATATAAAACAATAAAAATTATTTGTTTTCCATTAGTTAAAGGAGAAACGTTACTGATGCAAAAACACCCGGCCAGTGTGGAAATTCGTCAACAGCTAGAACACTTACATTCGTCTTGGAAGAAACTACTTATTGAATCTGAGAACCGCGGTAGAGGTCTCGAGGAGGCACAAGATATTCTTGATTTCAATAACCAAGTAGAAAAAATCGAGGCTTGGATTCGTGATAAAGAGATGATGGTTCAAGCTGGCGATACGGGTAAGGATTATGAACATTGCTTGAGTTTACAACGCAAACTTGATGACGTTGACAGCGACATGAGGGTCGATGATGCCAGAATGAAGACTATCAATACCTTAGCTAATAAGCTAATTAAACAGGTACGAATGCATGCAATAAACGTAATATCAATTTAAAATATTTTCAAAAATTTAAAATCAATTTTTACTTGTAGGGTAAAGACGAAGAGACTAGGTCAATTCAACAGCGCCGAGATGGTCTTAATAATAAGTGGCGCGGTTTGCAAGGAGCTTTAGGTGCATATCGAGAAACTTTAGCTGGAGCTTTAGAAATTCACTTATTTAACCGAGACATTGACGATACGAATCAGAGAGTTGTTGAAAAGTCCCTACTAATGAACACTAATGATGTTGGAAAAGATTTAGCTGGCGTGGAACTCTTGCAACGAAAACAAGAGGCTCTAGAAAGAGATATGACTGCTATTGAGGGCAAATTAAGGGTAAGTTCTTTAGAAAAAATTTATTTCATTTTTCGCAACAAGAATCTTGTAAGCATATAAATATAAAATCATTGATTTTGTGTAGGAACATCAAAATGAAGCGCGTAAGCTGTCGCAAAAATATCCAGAAAACGCTGCTCAGATAAACGGAATCCTTTCCGAGCTCGAAACAAACTGGAACGAACTGCAGCGTTTGACGAGCGAACGTAGCGCAAATCTTAGCCAAGCTTACACTCTCCAAAAGTTCCGTGCAGAGCTGCGAGAGCTCGAAATTTGGGTCGCAGATACTATTAAGCGTATGAACGAAGTTGAACCACCTACGACCATTTTGGAGGCTGAAGCACTTTTGGAGTTGCATCAAGAAAGAAAAGCAGAAATCGATGGAAGACAAGATACCTTCAAGGCTCTGGGAGAACATGGCCAAAAGCTTATTCCTATGGGCGAATATATACAGGAGAATCTGAACCACTTGGAAAAGTTACAGCAGGAGCTGAACGATGCTTGGTACAATGGCAAACAAAAGCTAAAGCAAGCTCATCAATTGCAGCTTTTTAAAGAACAAGCCAGTCAAGCTGATAGCTGGTTAGCAACTAAAGAAGCTTTTTTGAACAACGACGATCTTGGAGAGTCACTATCTGGAGTCGAAAAATTGATGCGCAAGCATGAAGACTTTGAAAAGATGTTGACTCCTCAATTAAGTCGCATAGAAGAACTGGAGAAATTTGCTAGTGTAATTTTGTCTGAGGGTCACGCGGATGCTCCTAGTATTAAATCAAGATTGGCCGCCGTATGTGCCAGAAGGGATAAACTGAAGAGTAGTGCTTTATCCAGACGGAACAAACTTGTGGAAAGTCGAAGATTACATCAGTTCTTAAGAAACGTTCTCGAGGTTGAAGGCTGGCTCCACGAGAAGCAACAGGTTGCAAGCGATGAAAATTACAGAGATTCTACAAATTTACAAAGCAAAATTCAGAAACACGCAGCCTTTGAAAGCGAATTGGCTGCTAATAAAGGAAGAGTTTCTGCAGTTACCAATGAAGGTAAATAATAATGATAAATGTAAACATTCATATGAATATCATTTACAGAAAAAGAAATAATATTAATTTTTCTCGTTTATAGGTGAAGCTCTTGTGACAGAAAATCACTTTGCATCAAAGGAAATTCAAGAACGATTAGACGAACTCGAAGCAGAGTGGGAACTTCTTCAGGAAACTAGTAAACTGAAAAAGAATCGCCTCGATGATGCCTACCAAGCTCTCTTATTCAGTCGAACTCTCGACGAATTTGAAGCTTGGATCGATGAAATTGAAACGCAACTGCAGTCTGAGGATCACGGAAAAGATCTTTCAAGCGTTGCAAATTTACTAAAGAGACATACGAATTTAGAAAATGATGTAATGAGTCACAATGAAGCTTGCGAATCGATTAAAGACAGCGTGGCGAACTTCAAACGGGCCAAACATTTCATGAGTGACGAAATCGAAGAGAGAGCTACAGCCACTATAACTAGGTATCATAGCCTTCAAGAACCTATTCAAATCCGAAGGGACAATTTAGAAGACGCCAAGCTTTTACATCAATTCGCAAGAGACGTGGAAGATGAATTACACTGGTTGGCCGAGAAGGAGGTTTTAGCTGCTAGTAAAGATTTGGGAAGTTCATTAACTACTGTCCAACGTTTGCAAAAGAAACATCATGCACTGGAAGCTGAATTGATTTCAAGGGAGCCAGTTGTTGCTTCACTAGCGAGCCGAGCTACCGCCATGACAAGAAGTGGACATTTTGCATCAGAAAAAATTGAGGCATTGTCCCGCGAATTGCAAGAGAAGCTAATGCATTTAAGAGATCTTGCCAGTATAAGAAAGTTAAGGTTGCTTGACGCTGTTGAATCACAAATGGTAAAAACTTACGAATTTCTTTTTTTAATATATTAATAATGAAATTAAACTTATTTAAATGTGTCTTTTTATAGTTCTATGCCGAAGCTGCAGAAGCTGAACAATGGATTAAAGAAAAATTACCATTGTTAACTTCTTCAGATTACGGCAAAGACGAAGATTCTGTTCAATCGTTGTTTAAGAAACTGGAAGGAGTTGAACGCGATTTAGCTGGATTTACAAGTACAGTCGAAAATTTGAAAAAATTGTCTAAGGGATTGGTTGAAAGGCACCACTTTGACAGTAAAAATATCGCCTACAAATATTCAGAAATCGAGCATAAGTTCGAAGATTTACAAAATTTGAAAGAAAAACGATCACAAAGATTACTTGAGAGTGAAAAATACCATAGATTTATTATGCAAGCTGATCAAGTTATCGAATGGATAGGAGATCAAACAACGGTATATACTTTTTAAACCGATTTAAAAAAAAAAAAATAAAAAATTTATAGTTACTATAATCTTTATCCTTATGTACAGATTGCTGCATCAGAAGACTACGGTGCGGATGTTGAACATGTAGAACTCCTTATCCAGATGTTCGAAAACTTCTTATCCAGTTTAATGAGTAGCGAGAACCGGATGACTGGGATAATCGAGGCCGGTCAGAAACTTATGGAAGAAAAAAATCCAGAATCCGGAAAAATTCATATGAAGATTGACGAAACCAAACAGCAATGGGAAGATCTGAAGGAACTCGCTCATGCCCGGCAAGAAGCATTAACCGGAGCTAAACAAGTGCACATGTTCGACAGAACAGCCGACGAAACTATCTCTTGGATTCAGGAGAAGGAAGCAACTCTGGGCTCTGATCACGAGTATGCTCATGACTTGGAGACCATACAGGCTCTTGTACGTAAACACCAAGGGTTAGACGCTGATCTTGGAGCGGTGAAAGAACAGGTGAGCCAAGCTAAGATAATGGCACTTTGTAAATGGACTAGATGTTCCAATACCAAAATTGATTCACAAAAGAAGCATGTAAACACTAGTAATCACATACATTTAATTTTAAGGTGGAAGCTGTAATGGAAGAAGCTTCAAGATTAGCCGCTCTCTTCCCCGATGCAACGGAACACATCGCCGTTAAACACGAACAGGTAGATGAGTCCTGGAATGACCTTTTAGAAAAAGCTGCACAGCGTAAAAATAAACTCGTGCAAGCCGAACAACTACAAGCGTACTTTGACGAGTACCGAGATCTCATTTCTTGGATCAACGAAATGGTAGCCAAGGTCACAGCACCAGATCTTGCACGCGATGTTCCAGGCGCCGAAGCCCTGATATCCCGTCACAACGAGTACCGTGCTGAGATAGACACGCACAACGACGCGTTCAGCAAGTTCTATGAGACCGGTCAGAAACTTGTACAGCAAGGTCACTTTCTCGCCAAAGAGATTCAAGAGAAAGTATCGGTTCTTAAACAGAGGAGAGAAATCCTGGAAGATACGTGGGAGAAGAGAAGGCAGATTTACGAACAGAATTTAGATACACAGACCTTCAAGAGAGATGCAGATACGCTGGAAAATTGGCTATTAAGTCGAGAGCCTATGCTCAGGGATGATCAGTTCGGCGAATCGATACCTCAAGTTGAAGAATTGATTATGAAGCATCAAGACTTTGAGAAGACCATCGAAGCCCAAGAAGATAAATTCAGTGCGCTTAAACGCATAACAATGGTAATAATTTGAAAAATCGGTTTTTAATCGTTTTATTTTTAATTTTCATTTAAAGCTAATCATTTATTTATTTTATCAGCTGGAGAAGGCCTTCCAGAAGCAACTCGAAACTGAAATGGCAGCTAGGCAAGCAGAAAAAGAACGTATTGAAAAAGCTCGTTTGGAAGAGCGGAAACGTAAAGAAGTTCAAAGGATTACAGAAGAGCGAAAACGAGAAGAGGAAAGGCAACGGTTTAAGGAGAGTCCTCGCCACAGTCAACGAGATGAAATTAGCAGTCCTTACGATGAGTCTCTCAACAGGTACTCACAAATATTTCATTTGAATATAACAAAGATAGAACAGAATAGTTCAAAAACACTGTTTTTTAGGCCAACGTCTCCTGCAAAATCTGAATCTAATGACACTTCTCAAAACACACCAACCACTACAAAATCATACGGTGGTATTCATCACATGTTAAGTGACAGACTTCGACGATGTAAGTGTAATTACAACAGTTATTAGTACCATTTACAAAAAGGCTTATAATTCTTAAATTATCTTGTCTATTAGCGTCTGCAGCGGATATCAAACGAGCTGAAAGTATGAAAGTGGATACAAAGAAACCAAAGAGAACGCCGAGCTTTACCACAAGAAGAAGAACGCAAAGTTTCAGGAAGCATCAGCGTATAGAAAATGTTGACTCTCTACCTCCAGTCGAAATTCAAGGTGTACTTGAAAGGAAGCACGAACTCCAAAGCGGTGGCAAGAAAGCTGCCGTTCGATCTTGGAAACCGTACTATACAGGTAAGAAGGAATACGAAATTAAAAACTAAGCGTGAATCGTGCAAATTGAAATTTTGAATTTGAATTTGTACTTCAATGAATATTTATTTTTCAGTTTTGTGCGGTCAACTTTTGTGCTTCTTTAAAGATATCGACGACTTTCAATCTAGTAAAGCAGCCACGGCACCAATTAATATATATAGTGCAACTTGCGAAAAAGCCGAAGATTACACCAAACGCAAGAATGTGTTCAGATTAAAATGTACAGATGGTTCAGAATTTTTGTTCTTAACTCCTAGTAAGCAAGATATGGAAGATTGGGTGAACAAACTCTCCTTCCATGCTAAATTACCACCAAGTCTGCAACTCATGAGTTACGATGATTCACAAAAGGTAAATCTTAATTTAGAAGAACGAGATCGATTGATTTGACAGTAATTAAAGTTTCAGCATAAAATTTAATATCGTAGAATTAACATTGCTCTTAATTGTAATGCAAATTTTTCACGCAAATTAAATTTGACACAAAGAAGATTTATTTCAAAATTATATATATTAATTTAATTTATTACCTGCTGCATTCAATGAAATTCAATGCATAAGAAACAAATATTCTGTTACAATAATGATTGTTATTTTTTTTATTTTGTTTTATATTTTTGTATAAATAATTAACTTCGAATAAACATTGTAATTCTACAATGAGAGTTTATTTTATATTGTTTTTTTTTTAATATAATTAAAATAAATACATATATTTAAACAAAAACATTTTTTTTCCATTGTCTAAACACTTCCTAACATGTTTTATGAAAAATGTAAGTTTTTACTAGAAATCGTTTTAGTGAAAAGGTATGTAAAAATTTACTAACCTCTTATTTCATCAATAGTTAATTCTTATTCAAGAGTAATATTTTTCCGTTTTTCCGTCTTACTACTTCACATAAGTAACTTTAAAACGTGCACGTCTGAGCTCAAGAATAAATGAACCAAAGGCTAAAAATGAACATCGGTTACTATGTATATATATATATATATATAAGCGCTTGAGCGCTGAAAGTGAGTGGGGGTGATACAGTATATTTTTTGAAATCCGGCAAAAGAAGTGAAGATCAACTGAATTTTCTTGATCTGCCAAGTTTTAATTAATGGAACTAAATTATCTAAGTGAAAGTTTTACCTGTAAAATTAATTAATGTATTATTTTTAAAAATCTTTGTATTTAATCTTGCCAAGAGAGGACAAATTTAACCTTCGGAAGATGGAATATTTACGAGATAAAAGAACGACTATGAAAAAAAATCCCCATCATCTAAAATCATTTAAACAAGCATTTATTTACATATTGTTTTTGAAATGCAATTTCGTTTTATTATAAAGTTCGTTTTGGGTTCTGACAAGTATACATTTTTTCAGGATGGTTTTGGAGGCATTCAAAATCTGTCACCCGACCACCTGGACGATGCGCTATCAACAGGTAGCAGTCACGCGTCAACGCCCGAGATGGAACGCAAAAACTCTGTCATCAGGCGCGACGTCCCTCCCAACCCTAACAAATCCCAATCCGAGTTTCAGCAGCAACAACCGCAACATCACCATCACCACCCTCAGGCCATAAACAAAAAGCGTTCCGACTCCATGAGGAACAATGATAACACGGACATTGCACGGTCCCCTCCAGACTCCCAACCGCAGAAAGAGTTTCTTCAAAAGTATATGCAGCAGCAACAGCAGCAGAAACACCATCATCACCACGTGATGCAGCAGCAACAGCCACAAGCCAGACAGCATGAGCAATACGTCAATCAGCAGTACATGATGCACCCAAGCGACAAACCCCCAATTCCACCCAGAGGAGCGCCTCCGCCGGTACCTGCCAGGTCACCTAGTTTTGACAGTACAGTGGCCATCAGACGCAACGGTAAGGTTGACATTTACGATTTGTTATTTCAGCATCGGTAAGAATGTAATTTCGTTTGCAGACGTCGAACATTACGCACAGCAGACGAGGCCGCAATCTTATCAACCTCCAAGTACGAACATGAACTTAAACGGTACATCTGGTCAGTATGCTACTAACGACGGTGGCTGGCACCGACAGCCTAATATTGATCACAATATCCATCTTCAGCAACAAGGTATACGCACTGCCAGTAAAATGATTGTTCCAACTTGTATCTCTGACACTTGATAAAAGTTGACAATGTTTTTAAATGTTATCCTATTTTTATAGAAATAATACCTCCACTACCATCTACCGCTCCTCCACCTTCCAGTAAAATGCCTCACTGGAGTAGTCCACACGATAATGGTGAGTTTAGTAGAATTTTTCTAATTAGAAACAGTTCTTGCTATTAATAGTGGAATTTTTTGCATTTTACAGCTTATGGAAACATAGCTGTCAACACGAGGCCGGTGAGTAAAAGATCAAACTAAAATCAGCAATGTTATTATATTACATGAAGATCTGTGTTAACAAATATTAACGATTGACAGGTTCCTGCGCAGCATCAGATGAACACATTTACTGGAAGACCAACTTCATTACCTCCTTACGTAGCACCGCCAATGGCATCCTCGCCCACTAGTCCTTCGCAGAACATCTCGGTGGTCGACGGTGCTGGCAGAAGAGCTTCCGAAAGTGGATCGGAGAGCGAGCAGAGTTTTGGCTCGCGTAAAGACCGCGACTACAAGAAAAGCTCCGTACTGAGCAACCTATTCGGCAGACGCAAGAAGCCCTCGCAATAATAGCTTTATTCACGGTAACAGCTGGACTGCGAGATTAACTTTTTAATTAAAAACCTCAGTCGGATTGTTTTTAATCCAGCGAGGTTCGACACAGACGTGTGTAATCATTGATACTTTTTTAAAATACTTTTGTTATGCGATGAAGCATCGAATATTTGGTGAAGTACTCGCGCGTTAAGGGTAAGCTCAAGTCGTACTTGAGTTTAGCAACAGGGAAAATGATCAAAGTTACAGAACAACCGTCAATTTAAGCCAATAAGCAACAATAATCAAGATAGAGGAATCAAAACTCGTGAACGAATAAGTAAGTGAATGTAGGGCACGCATACACCGGCTTAAAATGTACCTGACCATGTAATTGAAAACAAAATAAGATTATAAACTCAACTGTAGCGCAAGAGATTTGTATGTTTATTTTGTAGATGATTTAATATATGTTTTAAAATGTTACAAAATATTGTATATTTACGGCTACTATTCGGGATCAATTAATGTATTAAGATATGTACGTTGTATGAAATCAAATTTATATAATATAGTTTTTTGGAACATAAAGAAACTTACCTGTGGTAAGAATGAACACCACTGTGAGCTCTAATAATATGTGTAAAGTGTATGCTTTAAGAATTACATATGCATATAGATCGTATTTCAAATTATTTTTTTTTATTATTTATGCTATGCTTTGGTGTCGTAGTACTAATACATTGTAAGATCCATAATCAAGTCTAATTAATAAAGACGTGACTGATTTAATTTTCTATAAGTGTCACAATTTCCTTTCAAATATTACTAATTGTTATAACGGTTTCTACATAAAATGAATTATTTTTATTTCCTATTTCCTTGTTTAACATTCTTTTTACTGTTTTATTAATAGATTTTTTCGTATTGCAAATTTGTTATTAGATTTTTAAGATTAACTTTAATACTTAAATATTACCTAAAATTAAAGGATAATTTATTATACTTTTAACATAATAATCAATAAAAATAGAAAAATATAGATTACCATCCTACATTCGTTTTTTTAATGATTTTAATTGAAGCATAATTAGCTTTCTTATTCAAATTTTAATCATACTTTATGTACGTATTTATAATCTTTGTAAAATTAACATTTACAAAAATAAGTAAGAATTGAGTATTAACAGGTAAGTAAAACCTAAATTTAAAGAATTTAACAACTGTAAGTTATATTGAGCATTTTAATATTATTTTATAATTTAAAAAAAATATTTTTCCAACAACTTGTTTAAAAGATATTTTCTTTTGTTTATATGCCTGAGTTTACTATGAAATGAAATTTACGTGGTAATCGAGCTTTGATTAAAATGATACATCGGAAAGCATACTAAGTTATTTAAGTTACCTATGACTTACCTTATTCAACGGTCGTTTCATATAACGCGTTCAACACTAGTTACAGTGTACAGAATATCCAAATATAGACAAATATTCCACAGTTTTTAAGAATTTTGATAAACATTAAATATCGTAAAAACAAACTAAAGTAGAAACTAAACTTTATTTTCTAATGTGCGATGCATTCGATAAATGTTGACAAGATGGATATGAAATTGAAAAACATTAACTATTTAAACAACAATTTAAATATCACTACGTTAAAATTATATTTATCTCAGTACTGTTTTTGTTCTATCATATTATGATCGGAAATTTTAAACGAATTAAAGTTAAATTAAAACATGAACAAAAAGAAAATTTGTAACAGCTGTTTAAAAACATTGTTTAATATTAAAAGCAAAATAACTATTTAAAAAGCCAATTTGAAATAAAATTGAATATTTTGAAACATGCTAAAACATTTACATAAGTATAAAAATTATAAACTAAGATATGTAGGTCAAGTTAACAAAGAGAAATGCGATAGATAAGTACAAAAAATTAAAGCGCATTTTATTTCGAAAAATCGTATATATGGAATTTAAAGTAAACAAATCCATTTGCATTATAGAAGCTCTATAAAAATGGTGCGCACGCAAATGAAAATTAATCAAGACATTTATTGAAAAAACTTGGACACAATCAAATTTTATAAATGTTGCGTAACGTATAAAACTTTGAAATGTTTTTCTCTTATTTCCTTGTGTCGAATCATCAAGTTTTGGTCGATGCAACATCGAACACTAATTTACAACGTGTTAAAAGCAATGAAATGAAATCTTTATTTGGAAGATACATATGTAGCAGCCTAAACGCATATCTTACTGTAGAAAAAGAACTAAAGATAGGAGAAAAAATTGTGGCTGAACACCAATATACAAACGAAATACAATACGATATTTTTTGTCATTCATTTGGCAGCAAATGGTCAACATCACTCATTTAATGCACCTGCCATCGTATAATTTACAAATGTATATTCAACTCCACTTTTTTTTAAAGCTTGAGTTGTAACTAGATTTTTTACTTTTCAAAATATAATCTTGTATCTCTTTGCTATAAAAAAAAAGTAAAAAGTTGCTTGTAACGCAGACAGTCGACGTTTGAAAAATTAAATTGATCAAATCTCGATCAATTCTTGACGAATCGCTTTTTCACTTGCGATTGGCTTCCCACAGAATTCATGAATGTCACAGAAAAAAGCAGAAGGGGAGCAAATGAGAAGGGTCCATTATTTTTAAAAGATTTAAAAGAATAATAAATCAATCCCAAGAAAGACTTTTATTTTCAATCTGGTAGTGTCATTACAGATTCATAGTTTCATTTCGTTCTATCCTTAAGAGACGGAGAATTAAAAATTACGTATCAAGATAAAGATGTGAGAAAAGCATTGCTCTTGGATCCTCTTTTTTCTGGCATTTACAAAAAATCACTAGAACACTGCGTCGAAACATGAAGAGTCATGCAGATGTTGCCTAAGTTTTTGTCACTGTTTCTTAAACAGATTGGCAAGGCAAAGCTAATTCAGAAAGTAGTGACAGAAAGTGACTTACATACAAATACGATACACTAACAAAATATACCTAACCTACTCTAAAAATTATGATCGCGTGCATCTTATATATAGGCCAATCGCTTCCTGACGTCATGTGTATTGGCTTTGCCTTCCCAATCGAAATTGATATTTTGTAAAATACACTGATGTGTAATTTACATAAAATGCATGTATTTTCTCTTTTTTTTGGGGGATTTTTTTATATAGATTTATATATTTTTTTTTTCTTTATTCTTCTAATCTTGGATCAGCTGTTGTTGCCCAGTGAAAACTGCCTTCTGTCACAACACAATTAATACTTGCATGGTGGATTGACATATATCTGAATTTGGCTGATCTCGCTTAATTTCCACCTATGTTAAATGTTTCGCTTTACATCGGAGTTTGAGCAAAATTGTTGCTCGATTTATTGTAGGACACCAAATTCAAGTAGCTATATTTGTATCACTTATTCAATCACTCATTTAATAAATGTTCCAAGTCACAAGGTAAGAAAAAATAAATTATCCAGTTATACATATCTTCACTACTTATTTGATTTAATTTAATAATACTTCTATTTTATATTACGAATTCGAAATAAAATCGCTTTATAAATTCGTTAATATTATTTCGTTAGCACCAATTGAATGAAATCAAGTATCATTGCAAAAAAGTCACAGCACTGAAAGTATTACAAAAGAATTGAACAATGATCTTGGTTTGACTCAATTTTCATGCATTGTAATTTCCTATAATTTATGAATCGATTTTACAACAGAATTCAATACTTTTTCACTTGAAAGTAATCCCTTATTAATAGACTTGATGACTTGGAGCATTGAAAACGTGATTGAAGTTATTAAAATGTAGTTCGCTTTTTTCAATTATAGCATATAGCTCTGAATGGCGTCTTTAATTTTGCGTTTGAGCTTTACCTCGCGGTGCGTAATTAGGACGGTTGCCTCCCCTTGGGTTTCCGCGAAACTGGCCACCGCCTCGTCCACCTCTATCCATTCCCCCTCTCTCGCCCCGTGGACCACCCCTTGATTGATTGCTGGCTGACCTCTTGAAAGTGTTGTTGTACCCACCGTTTCCATCGCCGCCGTTATTCCAGTTGCGTTGATAACCATTTTGGTAGTTACCGTCGTTGTTGCGATAGTAAGAACCTAAAATGCGAATATTGGTTTGAATTAAAATTATATAAACATATGGAAAAATGTTGCTTGTGAATTATTTAATTTTTTGCTTGAAATAGTTCACAGCAAAAGGATTTAATTTACCTCTGCCGTTTTGTTGGTAACTACCTCGTCCTCTATTGTTGTAGTTGTTTGAGTTTCCTCGTCTTCCACCGCGACCTCGGAAACCAGTTTGTTGTTCAGCAACACCCCAACCCTGTAGTTTTTGTAACGGTTTTGATTCTGGCGAAGACTGCAAAGATTTTTCGACCAGATTCCAGTCGTTGTCTGCATTTTCAGACATTTGGCTCCAGTCAGTGGGGCTATTGTTTTGACCTACTTCAATTTCATTAACATCGTTTCCACTTTTCTCAATATCCTGTATTAAAATTCAATAAATCATGAATTATTTTTTCAACTTTTTTAGTTAGTGATAGTTATATTAGACAAGAATAAATATTTACATGTGATTCTTCTTTTTGAGTTGTCATAGATTCTTGTTGTGACATCTGTTCGAATGTTTGAGTCTGCTGAGGTTGGAAACTGCTTGGGTTTGGTGGGCTAAATTGGATTCCAGTTTGGTGCGGTTGAGGGATTGGAATCGGCGGAGGATTAGCGCTAGAAAATGGTGGCAAGTGTGGAATCTCTGGTGGCTGATACATTACCTAAAAACAACATTATATTTTACTATATATTCAACTTTTTAAGCTAAAGATATACGTAGCAAAACTAAATTACCGGAGGTGCCACAACTGGAGGTCCAGGGGTAAAAGATTGATTGGTAAACGTTTGAGTTGGAATAGGAGCGTTAAGAGTAACGGTAGCGGCAACGACTGTCACCGGAGCAGGAATGTGAGAAACTACAGGTTGCGGTGGCTGAGATGAAGTAGATGGAACCTCTGGTGTATCAAGCTCTGAATCTTGCAAGAAGAAGAAGTTAGGTGCTGGCCCAATGACGTCATTGATCCTCGGTGCAACCTGCGGTTGAGGTGGCTGTTGAGGTGGTTGGGTTGGTTGCTGCTGTTGTTGGATTTGGGGGCTTGGAACAAAAGCCGCAGTGTTTGTGTAGTACGAAGCGTCGACAGCAGCTTGTGGAATGGGTGGAATAGGCTGGGCTACAACAGGAATCGGAGTAGGAACTGGAGTAGCTCCTGATACTACTGGGATAGCAGCTACTGGAACTGGAAATGTCGGTATAGTCAAAAGGGTTTCAGGTTGTGGTGGTTGTGGTGGAATGTGTCTTTCACTGCTATTATTGTACTCCTCGTTCCCCTGTTCAGGTGGTGATGCAATAATTTGAGCTTCAGCCACTGCCTGTGTTACCTGCAAAAAATTATTCATCAGTTGTTTATCTCAAAATAATGTTTCGGCAAAGCCAAATTTTTTTTAATTTATTTATTTCAAATCAGAAAAAAAAGAAAATACAAGTAGAAAGATTTGGTACTTGGGCAAGAGAAGCTTGAATTTTACCTATTTTTTTTAATTTAAAAAAATTTTTTTTTATCGAATTACATTGTTTAACTCTTACTCAACAGGTTGCTTGACTTACTTCTTCTACAGCGACTTCAACCTCTTGGACCTGGTCAAAGTAACCGCAAGTAGTGATACTCGTGATGAGCTCCTTGAGTTTACAGTACGTAGTTCCTACTACTTCTCTTTGCTTGCCATCAACAATCAGAACGTAGTGTTCTGCCACCTTCTGAGCCTGTTGAAGGAAAGAAGGTTCATTTTCCTGCCTCTCGTGCTTTAACATCACTTCGTTGTATAGATCATCCAGGAATTTGAGGTCACTCTCCTCAAGCTTCACAGCCCCATTTGCTCCATTAACAAAGTCATCTCGAACGCTCTGTGCTCCCATGTTCATCAAAGTGTCCTGTATGAGTAACACCTCCCGAACCTATAAAATTATATCATTAGCTCTTACTCTTATAGCTAAGCTACTTATCCAGCTTCTCCAGTACTTACCTTAACGATGTCCTGCTGCATCCTCTCAAGCGCCTCCTTGCGCGCGAGCTTTTTTTGCTGTTTGGCAGCATCGTTAGCAATGCCGACTATTTGCTTATAAAGCTCGCGTGTGATTTCCAAGGTTTGCTGGACTTCATCGTATTTCGCGACGGCGGTCTTTTGGTCGGCATTGAGCTCGCCGCCGCGCTTGACGATGTCCCGGTACGACTCGAGTTTCCCCTAAACGAAGAAAAGAATCAATTATCATGCTCGTTTTTGAGAACGTCGTCGCCGTCGGCTCTGGCGAGCACATGGCAGGCAGCGCTTTGCGGAACATGGCGGCGGCCTGTCTCTCTTTCTCGCGATTTCCGTGACAGGGCAACGCGCGGTCGCGAGGTTAACTTACCTTGCGCTTCTCGAGATTACGGATCTTGTGCTCGACGACGATGATCGCTTGACGGATCGGATCTACGGACTCCGTAGAGGCCTGCTTCTCTAGTTTAGGGTTGGCAGAAGGCATCCTTCACGGGCAACAAACGCGAACTGGACCCCAGGCTGGCTTCGGCTCGTTCTCCACTCGCTCTTTCTCACTCTGATGCTTTATCTCGCTCGCTCTTATAGGCTTCGACCCTCTTTTCCGCACCAGCCCCCGCACACAGATTCAGCCGTACAAAAGTGTGCGCACGCAGGGCTTTCCAGGACCGGTGCTAACTTCCTCGCTAAGCGCATGCGTAGAACATTACGTTGTATCTTGCTAGGATCCGCGGAATATGAGTAGAGCACGCTTGTTTGTAGGGCCAAATCCCAAAACGGCTAGAAGAGAAACTTCCAATGCCAAACCGCGCGCCGTTTACGCGATTTGCCGCCAGGCTGAGGCTCATACTATGGGAATCCTCGCTATTTCCGAATTCTGATTCTAATTCGTTGGAAAAGAACTCAAGACGGAGCTCCAGGGACTCGTTAGATTGTAGGGCTTGCGTCACGCATCTGATTGGGAGTATTTTATTCGAAGCTGATGATTGAATAAATGAAGGTTTCGCGTTTGTTTATTGTAATAATGAAATGAAAGCCCGATTCGCCTTTTTTTTTCAGCGCGTATTTCGAACGAGCAAAGTCCTTTATCTTCTTAATTAGAAAACACGTGCTTACTTAAATATTACATCAGTTTTTGATTCGAAGAATGAATGAATATAAACAAACCGGCTGTCAAGCATAAGCTATTCAAAATTTTAAATATTTTTAAACAATTTTTACGATTCGAGGGGCATACGGTGGAAATGAGAAATTGATGTATTTCCATGTCTCTCGCGGTTTTTACTCGAAATTCACGTTCCTTTTTTACCGTACGGTACCTTATACATATATATATAGATATATCGTTATAAATGTTTCAAATGTTACAACTTTGCAAAACGAATTTGCTTTGAATGTATTTAAAACTTTTAATAGTTTCCTGCATATAAGTAGAAATGTTCATGTGATAAAATTTACGACTCTTGTGCTATACATTCTACTGAATTTATAGATTAGTTTCTATAATAAGCTATAAAAAGATTTATTTTCATTATAAGATAACGGGAGCAGGGAGCCTATAGTTTTACTTTTTATTATTCTTGAATAGTGCAAAAAGCAAAAAGGTTGAAACGGAATGCTTATAAAACATGCATGAAAATACTAAAAAGCATTTTTTTACTTTTTGTATGAATTTAAAGAAAATGTAAAAAAATAAATGGATTGAAAATGCTATTAGAAAATGAAAATAAGCAGCAGGAACAAAACATTAAAGAAACTTTAATTATACGAAAGAATTTCTCTCAATTTTATTGAAAAATTATTAATAAAAACATAAATTATTCCAGTTTAATGTCGCTGTACATATAATGATCTCCAGTACACGATTAACCGAAAAATACTGGAATCTTTTCTTTTTTTTTTTTTTGCCATCAAAATTATCTCGATATATTCTGACTTTCCGCAAGATTATTAATAAGGAGATGCTTAAAAAAATTTACAAATGACATTAGAAGATTAAGGGATCTATTCGTTTTTTCATAAAAGACATACATACATACACAAGTATGCAATATAACAATAGCTTTCCGCGACTTTTCGATTTTATACTACATTTACAGTGTTAACGGCCAGCACCACGGGACGACTTATTGCCGAGCCGTTGCTACGCAAGATTTTCCTCTCTAAAGTCTTGCTTTCTCTGAAATAAAACATAAAATTACAGATTCTGAAACCATTTGATAATAGAGGTTCTCAAGGTTTTACTTTCAATCATCCTAACGCAATTGTAGAAGCTCGCGATGAGTATAAAATATTAAATGGCACTCTCCCTACATATTCCTGCCACATGTAACTGCTCGGTTTATTTCATAGCTGGTTTTCTGATTGTATAACGTGCCAAATTAATCACCCTTAAATGCCCGCATTTCAGAAAACGAAATTGATTAAATGATTGAATTCTACCAAGAGTAGTACACGGCTTTTTCAATTGTTTCAACTATACTTACATCTATGTAGCTTATTACATTATTATTATTATTACATTTTTTTTACAATTTACAAATATGAATTCACATATACTTTGTATTCTTTTTTTAAATACATTCGCTTCATTCGCTCATCGATTTTTGCATTTATTCATTTTGCCCAAACATACAATAAATCTGGAACATGTCAAAACTTAAACGATAAAAGGCATAAACAATGATAATAATTGTTGATAATATCATTTTATAAATATACATATCAATCGAATGTACAGAAAATCGTTAAATAATATTGCGCAATTATTTAGTCTTATTTTTAAAAAATATATCATAGTCATCAAGAGGAAGCCTAAAAAGTTCAATAAAATTATGTTGTATTGTACTAAAGAAAAAGTATTAAAAAATAGAGTTGTACAAATTCAGAAGTAAATGATTTTGCTTATTACGTATGATGTCTATTTCCAGTCTATGCAAAAGTAATCATCCATAGAAGGAAAGATTAGATAATTAAAACAAACTAAATATAGGTTTTTTAAAACACGTACGTAGCGAAAATATTTAATCTCTGTTTTTCGCTTATAAAACATATACTCTTTTTGCTTTTAAAAAAAAAATCAACCAATAACGAAAACTTTCAAATTAATTAATAACTGATCGATTTTAATGGTGAGTAAAGTCACCTACATTTATATCACAATAATTTTATTTACAAGGCTGATCTTGTAAATTTTGTAAATAGATAAATTGCTTCATTCTTTACGATAAATAAGAACGGAAAGGTGTTGATATTATTTGCAGAGTAGTCAAAATAGAAATAAATTTAATTCTGATTATACACTAAATCTCGACCCTTTGATCATTTCTTCATAACGCTTAAGAGATATGATATACGCAAATATGTATTGAAAAGCTAAATCCCTTTCTTTACTTTTTACATATTCTTTAAATTTAAATTCAGCACACATTCTTTACGCCGAAGCCTCGTTGGAAGTTGTAATTGTTACTGCAATCATACGGTATGCTTTATTACGGAATCAAAGATAAACGTTAGACCTATAAGTAGGACCATAGGCAGTAGTAGCCTGTCTTTAATAATAGACTAGGTTGAAACGTGCTAGATAGATGAAATAGCCGTATGGACGTAACAAATACCCCATCCTTTTTATTAATGATTTTGACGATACTTTAACTAATCTAAACACTGTGATAAATTTGATCACTAGCATTTATGAAATGCGGTACATTACATATATTGCAGCAGTAAGTAAACCTGTTGCTCTTAATAAAATATGTATTTTTATAGACGCATCGAGTTCTTCAAATCAAAGTACCAGCAATTGATTTATTCTCGATTTACTTTCTTTTTCCTAACTTATTTATAAGTTAGCAAATGCATTAGAAAACTGGCACTCGTTGTGCAGATACTAGGAAAAGTTACTGCTCATTTGATCATTGTAAGACATTGCTTGAGATTCATTTAATGATTGGGGTGTTTCTGGCACTTTCATAGATTGTGCTGATGCAGCATTTGCAGCAATATTAATTGCATTTGCAGCATTAGGATTTGATGCAGCATTTGCAGCAATATTAATTGCACTTGCAGCATTAGAATTTGATGCAGCATTTGCAGCAATATTAATTGCATTTGTAGCATTAGAATTTAATGCAGGATTTGCATCAACGTTAGTTGCATTTATAGCATTAGAATTTGATGCAGCATTTGCAGCATTAGAATTTTTATCTTTCTTCCTAGCTTGATACTCGATGTTATCTATTTCCGCCCAAATAATTCTTACTTCCTTGAAGAGCTGCAAGGAAAAGATATAGTATTGATTTAAATTCTGGTTATTCTTGTACGAATAAGTAATACTATAAGTGAAATAAAATTTGTGTTAACTCACTTGATTCAACCATGCTTCATCTGCTAGAAGTTCATTGAGAATTATCGTTGTATCTTTATTTGGATCGGCGACCCTTCTATCTGCCACTTTTCTTGCACACTCCAAAAACATTAAATATTTTTGATGCGCAACTTTGTTAAACAACCCTACTTTTGTTTGACATATTCTACACAAGATGAAGTCCTAAAAAATTATTTAATATTTTATATATTTCAAATGAATCTTTATGTGTAATGGTTTACACTTTTCGCTTTCGTAAAAAATTAATTTACCTTTTCTTGAGGCACTTGAGGATTAGGAGGAGAACCTTCCAAAGTTGTAATATTGTAAGGCTGTCCGTAGAGTAAAACCCTTGCGTGGATTCTTACTCTATGACAACCAGCACACGTTTTGCCTTTATACTCCGATGCATTATCTTTCAATACATTTATGCAAGGCCATGTAGACAATGCTGTGACAAGATTTGGTTGCCAATTTGTTGTCGAGAGTAATCGTTGCTTTCTTTCTTCAGTTATTTCATCAACTGTTTTCACATTAACCAAGAAATACTCATCTAAAAAATAATAATAATTAATTGTAAGAATGAGGTTTTTGTATATTAATGGTAAAAGGAATCGTAAAACAGTCGTTTTACAAAATTACTGTAAATAAATACCTTTTTCTTGGAAAATTTCCGTGAGGAAATTAGAATCCAGGGCTTGCGATATTAGCGTTTGTATGTAAACTTCAAAGTTATCTTGATACTTTTCCATCTCTTTAATATATTTTGTTATACATTCGCTGTAAACATAAAACATACTTAAACATACATGAAGTTTACCTAGAAAATATGAATTTTCTATGCTTTCCACTTACCTGTTATCCATTATCATTTCGTCCCGTAAAAATTCAACTATTGTCTCCAATTGTCCTTCTTGCCAAAATTTGACTGGGACTTGTAAATAAATATGACGATTTTCCGGAGCCCATCCTGAATACTAGAAGTTGAAAAAAAAATAAATAGACAAAGATTCATTGTGATAAATTAGATTTGTAATATCAATATAAAATTTTCAATATACCGTTGAAATATTTCTGTACAAGGTTTTGCCGTTATATACAAAAGGTTCATATTTTTGCAAAAGCGTCTTCCCATCAATTCTCCATAGAGGTGGATATTGTTGATTCAAATCCGTCTTTATGACAACAAATTCGCCAGGCTGAAATATTAAAAAAAAATTTGAATTATCTTATAAAGCCTTTTTTATGTTTTGAATTTTCTACACAATGCATCAGGATTTAATCAAAATATAAATCAAGAAATAAAAAAAAAATTTTTAAAACAACAACAAACAGAATGAGATGACAAATAAAACATGATTCAAGCTCTATTGAAGTGTCATTACTTACTTAAAATTAATTTATAATTAATTTTTTCGTCTTTATAAAAAATATGTACAACTCCAAAAGAAATGAAATCAATATAAAATCGAAATTCAGCAAAAAGAGAAATTGAAAAAGTACAGAAACTTAAAAAGTGTTAATATAAATTCGTAATACATCAAGTGCTTGTCCGTTTATTACTGCTATTACAATATTTTTTTTTTTTTGAAAAAGTGATAGTTAGCTTTCTAAATAATTATTCTTATAAGTAATAAATCTAAACATTGTAATTGAAATATCAAGATAATGTTAAGTACATACACCACGTATATTGCATACTTAAACTTAAGTGTAAATTGATGAGACAAATAAATTTCATGATAAAAGTTTTCGAAAAGTCCCACTGATTTTGAATACATAATTATCCAAAATCAATGAGAAAACTTGCATGGTGCTTAGATTCACTATGATATATTAAAAATAAGACACTGAAACGAGAACAAAAATAAACAAGAAAGAAATCCTATACAGGTAGACTGGTATTAAATGTGTTTTTTAGATTTACCGCATCTTCGGCATCTCCGAGTGTTGAATGCTGCGTGCAACAAAATAAGCGTTACATTATTGATGACAATTGAAACGATATCCAAGCGGTATGTATATCATAGCGTTTTGCAAGTGAATAATCATGAAAAAGTTACATGGTGAAAATTAATCAAATACTTATGTTTACGCATTGAAGTAATGAAACTTACCGTAAACGGAGATATGTCAATATCCTCGTCGCTCACCGAAGCCAATAGTTTTTCATCTATCTTACAAGAGATCTTAAGAGCATTACTCCTAGCATTTACATCGATGGGGTATTTACGTTTTCGACCGGGTCGCTTTGGGGCATTAAGTGGGTCGGAGTAGTCGCCGTCAAGGAGCTTCTTGCGTTTCGAAATGACTGGTCGGCCACGCTTCTTCTTCTTTTCCTCTTCGTCGCCGGTTAGTTTAGCAGCAGGTGTCCACGCAGGATCGTTGTCTGAATCGCCTTGCTCTTCTTCATAGGGATCAGCATCGGCTTGTGTACCTGCTAATTTCTCGCTCACCTTTTCTTTAGCTTTCCGCCGGGAACTTTCGCGCCGCGGAAGCTGGAGTGTTTCTGTATTTAATGTAAACGCAAGTAATTAATAATTTATAGATAATAATAATTGTTTAAGTTTCGTAAATTTATTTACTTTTTTATATTGACTTTATTTTAAAGTTTTAACAATTTTTAAATTAAAAATATCATACATCTCAATTATTTCAATTCTGGCTCATAAGAAGCATCATAATTATATGTTTTGACCAAAGAATAGAAGAATAATAACTAATCTGTTATTCGCTATGCAGATTAACTCATTAAAGCCTATATTTACTATAGCAGAGATAGTGTAGTAGTAATCGTTGTATTTAATGAATGGTAGAAAAATAAGATGTACGTATTTTTTCTTTGCTCATTTTTATTTTTTGATCAAATTGTTTAAAAAAGAAATTTTGTATGTTTTTTCAGTGCTTATAATAGGTTTGTAGTCAAAAACTGCTTATAATACTTAGAAGCTTCTTATTATTAAGTAATGGATCTTTGGCCTTGCAGACCTTATGATACATGGGACGTCCCTTGGAGTCCCTTCTTATTTATTTATTTTGTTTTTTATTTAAGCAATTTTAATTTTTTAAGAGAAATTATTTTGCAACATATAAATTCACATTATAATAGTCTCCTTTATTATACTATTGCTTCTGAACTGTAGCTTCCCAAAAGGTCAGTATGGCTAAGGCATCCTTGTTCGCCAGCCTCATCTGGCATATTCAATGATGTAAACAAATTTTTTGATACAGGACTCGTAACCAAACTTGTAAAACTTGTAATAAATTGATCATGCTTTTTGTATCGGAAACAAATAAATAAAAGTACCCTGCTTATTTTAAGCCATTTACATATACTAATAAGTCATACATCAAAATGTACGATAAAAAAAAGAAAAGGTAACGTAATACTTTATGTAAAACAAAAGTTCGAGCTGAAAGTTGCGAAATACGACGCGAGGCGGTGAGGATGTTGACGTTCAAGATAAACATAGGTAATGAAATAAAGAGGGGCGCCAAGGGACATGCGTCGAGGTCGAGAGATCGTGCTGTAAAGTTATGTATTGTGAGGAATCTTTCCTTAAGGGGGTGTCGAATACGTCAAAATATGCCCGAATGCATGGGCTTGCATGAGCGCCTCTAACGGTCAGAATGTCAGTTTTCGAGGTGCTTTGACACCCCCTTAAGGTGGTGGCCATAATTTAAAATAGATTTTTGAACTTACTTTTTACTAAAATTAGGGGATGTATATATTTTTTAAATAAATGAATGATTTTTTTTTTTTTTTTTTTTGCTTTCGAAAAGGTTTTTCTCACTATGGATCAGATAAAGGGGCTTCAATTATTATAGCATCATTTTTTGTAAACGAAAGTGAACTAATAAGTATTCAAGTATGGCCCAAAATCTATTACAAATGGGTAGGTAGTTCTTTCTGTGCGTGCGTTTTGTAGAAATATTACGCGCCAGCATATTATATTATAAATAAATAAGCGATTCTTACTTTTTTTAGGTGTTTCTTCAACAGGTGGAAGAATGATTCCTTGGGCAGCGGCAGCGGCCGCTGCTGCCGCTGCTGCAGCAGCAGCTTTTCTTTTCCTATCTGTTGGACCTCCTGGTTTAATGGGCCTTCCTTTTTTCTTGGGCACAACTGGTGGTTTATCTTGAATTTGCGAATGCATTACGGGTGGTTGAATTCTGTGACACGCACTTGCAAAAGCCATCATCTTTCGTTCTTGACGCTTGCCAAATGATGCGATAAGCTCGTCCTCACTCGAGAAGCCGTCGTCACTTGAGTCAAAACTGTGGGCCTTCCGCTCTTTAGGCAGAGGAAAGTAGCGTGGATCATTGGCGTAATCTATCGTCGGAACATCCTTTGACTTGTCTGAAGTGAGGGTGGCACTAGTAGAGGTGGGAACGCACAGTCCTGTTCTATTCCATGTGTCACCCCCATTCGTTTCTAAGGGAATATAAGGACGTCTGTTGTTCCAAGAGGTTTTTCTCACTGTGAATTAGATAAAGGGGTTTTATAAATTTGTTATCACGTTTATGTTATCGAAAATTTAGAAATTATTTAAAATAATTTATTTATTTCTAAACAAGCTTTAGCATATTAATTTATTATGAATTTTTGATTAATTATCATGTAGATAATATAAGTTTTAGATTAACTGATTTCGCAAAATTAATAATTGAGGAAAAATTGATATTTACCTCCTCGATTAGCTGGTGGAGGGGATGTTTCCTTTTCCCCTTGTAGGAACTTAAGATAGCTAGTCATAAAACCGGAATTGGGATCGTTACTCGCCGCTCGCTTAATTTCCTGAGTAATCGGCTGCTGTGTATTGTGAACAACTCCCGTAATATTCGGTTGCTGCAAAAATCCTAATTCCTCCTCAATGTTTGGAACGATGACCTGCGGTCTATCGTCTTTCATTGGGTCCTGAGCGCACATAGGATTCTGGTGACAATCCGGCATATTAAGAACACTCATGTCCACTGTAGTGTGCAAATCATGTACAGGGTGATGTGGCTGCATTGAGTGGGGGTGTTGTTGTGGCATGATGCCTACGTGATGCCCCGTCGATCCTATGTGGAAGGCCGGGAAATATGAAACGGTAGGCGTTGCATGATGAGAAACAAGCAAAGGCTGATGAGGATGAGTCACTGTGTTGCCGACTAAATTCGTATTGTGATGCATTTGGGCCGGAATCTGCTGTTGCGGTTGCTGGGCCGTAAACATTCCCGGAGCTGAGCTTATTAGTTTAGTGTGAGGTAGCGTGGTTATGTTCCATCGCTCAAAATCCACATAACCATTTTGTTGTTGCTGGTTAACGACGGTATTGTGATGCGCGGGTGGCGGTATTCTACCCAAATAGTCCACTGGACTTTTTCTCTTATCGTTGATTACGCCCGCCGCAACTGCTTCCTGATGCCTTCTATCATCCATGTCTTTAAGTTCACCATTCTCATGATCGACAGGTTGCAGATTCTTAACAATGTTCATTGGATCGCCCCGACAACTGTTAAGTTCTGGCATGCTTGGTAGAGAGGCTTCTAAGCAAGATGACTGGATCCTTTGCATTTCCGTATTACCCAGTACTGTCGTTTCTCCACCTTCCGGTGATAGATAATTCGAGGTAGAGAATTTTTGAGGATCGGCTGCCGGTTGTCGACCATCATTGTCCCAGCACATCGTTTTGGACTGGTTAAAGTCTTGTGTCCTCTCATAGGTTGTCCTGCTCGCTGTAACATTTATAACCAAGCAAAAATGTAATAATAATAAAAAATTTAAATCAATATTTTTGGAAATGTTTTTTGTGTCAGTGTTGAATCTTTCTAAATCATAGAAATGTTAATTTTTATATATTATTTCATGTATGTAAAAACTGCTTTATATTTATTTACCTAAAAACAATTTTAGCAAAATTTGTATTTAAATATTATTCTTTGAATGACTGCAGCAAAAATAATAATAAAATATTACACAAATTAATTATCATTCTATTATATTAATATGTAATAATCTTTGGTATTGTTTAACTTTAAGTTCTTTTTTATTCTCTAGTTAATACTAAAAAAATTAAATAAATTAAAATTTATTAAAACTTGGTACCTAAGTTTCTACGATAGTCCTATGTACAGGTCATTTTTTATTACCTCTGTAGGAATTACTTCTAAAGCCTATAGTAATGTAGGTTCTCTTAATGTTGTAATTAGTTACATTTATATTTTGTTATAATACCAACTTCTAATATATCAAAGATTTAATTTTTTTATTGAACTAGTATACATAACTAATTACATAACAATTACAACATTGGGAGAACCTACATTGCTATAGGCTCTAGAAGTAATTCCTACAGAGGTAATAAAAAATGACCTGTACGTAGGACTATCGTAGAAATTTAGGTACTAAGTTTTAATAAATTTTAATTTATTTAATTTTATTTCTTATTCGTTTATATACATTCTTCGTGTAAATAGACGTTATTTAAATAAAATGTAGTTTCACATGTACAAATACAAATAATATAAAAAACAAGAAACTTACCATCAACAGTATAAGAAGTCTTATTTTCATTGGCACCCAGAGCTCTAGTAATCACCGAGGAATAAGCGACCTGTCCCTGCTGGGATGGCGACCGGGTAACAGTGACATCCAATGGCGAAGGAGGTGTCATTTGTTGCATGCTACCGGTCTGCTGTTGCAGGGGCGAGGGTGAACTCATAGTAGCCATGGGGCTGTTGTACATGGGGTAAGTGGCAGGACTGGGCACATGACCCAGCGGACTGGCCTGCGAGTGGGCCTGTAAAGGACTAGGCCTGCGGGGCACGACAACCGCACAGTCGGGCCCATTTTGTGATGTATTAGAGGAGTACGCGCTGTCCGTCGACGCCGCCGACTTAGACCGCGCAGGGTGATGGTACTCAGGTTCCGCCGCTCCCGCGTAATGCCTGCACGACGGCGGCTGTGTTGGCGGCTGTTGCTGCTGCTGTAGCACATGGAACTGTTGTACCGCACCATTTGGTGGCTGCTGCTGCGGTTTTCCCGCGGTGGCCCCGGTTGTGTACGTGATGTTGCGAGAATCGATGATGGAGAAACTAATGGGCGAGGATTGGCTACTATCATGGCCTGGATCAGGCCCTGTGTGTTCATTGTGAGTACCTAAATAAGAATGATTCGCTGAATTTTCGAACTTTTTAATTGCAAGGCGATTTGAATTATTAACACTGTTTCTTATATTAATTTTTAAGTTTAGTAATTACTTATTATTTATTAATAACAATTAGATATTAATTTATAAAATGATGTGTAAGATTTTAGTAAATATAACATTTTTGCCACAGATTTATTTATAAATTTACTATAGTGCTATATCTAAAAGTATTCGTTAATGATTTAATTGTATAAGTTGACAAAGTTTAAATATTAAAATTTTTTTAAATTATTTATATGCTTCTACATCAACCTTCATGCAAACATATACAACTAAATGAAGATTTTTAATGCAAAAATTAACGAATTACAATAAATAGTTTTGATATTTCATAACTAAATTAAAATATTTTTGAAATTCAAACTACAAGGAACTACTAAATTTTTGTTTTTTAAAAAAGAAAACTGGCTTCTTTTTAACAGTCTCCATTGCTTTTAAGAATTGAATAACAATGGTCAGTAATCATGCAACTTTAAAACAAAGAAACTTTTTCATTCCTCTTATATAAGAAACTTTTTTTATATAAAAGGGCTCTTTTGGTATAGTTTTATAATTTCTAAATAAAGTATGAATAAAAGTTGCTTTTACCTGAGACAGTTTGTTTATCTTGTACTGTTGCACTTAAATATATTGTTGTTGGCACTGGAGATCGCGAAGGTATTTGAGAAATCCTATTCGATGGTGTTATGTTTGGCGCCGTGACTATACACGACTGGTGATGTAACGATGATTGCACTACCGGCGCGTTAGCGACTGATTGGTCGTCAGTCGTGTAACTAGGCGTTAGGTCGTCCGAGTCAAAAGCGTTCGTTCCTTGGAAAAACGTGTGGGCACCCACTATCGACGACTCTGTCACTACACATTTTATAGAATTACCACTACTAATAGGAGACTGAGGTCCATTCTTTTTAGCAGGATCTGAACTAGACCAAGCACCTGTTTTAGAGTCTGTAACAGTAGTTCCATTACTGTTGTAGTGTGTTACAAATGGATTGTCATAAGTAACTACACTATTAGGCTTTGTTGTAGCTGGAGGACCTGGTGGAGACGAAACTGTAACACTTTCATGTGGAAGAATTCCAAATGGGCTAGTAACTTGACTACTATTCGTTGTGTGGGATAAACTCCAGTTCACCGTTGGGGGAGATGTGGCTGTTTGATGCTCGTAAAATGTCTAAAAAAAAAAAAAATAAATAAATAAACATGAATAACTTTAAGTGATGTTTAATTATAAAAAAGAATTTAAAAACAGGTCTTACTTCATTTTGTTGAGGTGATGTATAATTACTCCTTAAACTAGAAATATCTGATTCTTCTGGGGAAGCTGGTTTAGAAGTACTGACTACTTGTGCTCTGGTGATGGGTTGTGCGTGTTGTGTTGAATAGGGTGACGTTTGTTTGGAGTTTGAATGAAAAAACGGAGTAAAAACATCGTACCCAACCGCAGTTGGAGTAGATAGAAACCCTCCCGGGTTGAATGATGAAGGTTGTCCAGCCAGGGTTGCAGGAGAATGAGCAGCTGTCTGAATAATCAACTGGGGTGAAGTTGTGGAAGGCACTGTCTGAGTGTCGACAGTAGTAGAATTCAAATGATTTGATGACAAATCTGTACTTGTACTTATCGGCGAAGTTTGGAATGTGCTTGTAATTCCTACTGTAGTAGCTAAGCGATTATAGGATGAGTACCACGGGCTAATGGGATCCATTTACCCTCCTTTGGCACAAAAGTGCCTTTGTGGTTAATTGATTTACCAGTTATTCACCATCAACTGATAAATTCTAGATAACATAACTTCTCGTGATTCAGGGTTATTAGTTTAAGTTGCTTCTTCCACTTAAACTTGTGCATTTGAATCATTTGTATTTTGCATTCAGCAAGTAAGTTGGAAGAATATGTTGTCTACCTGCAAACAAAACAGCATATGTAATGTTAATAATTCACATTATCATAATCGTATTAACATTTAAATGATAAAAAGAAAGGACTCCAGCGTTTAATTGTCACTTTTTATCTTTTACATAATTACATTACGCTTCCATTCATGCATCCAATTCTAATTTACTCGCAATTAACAACCGTAACTATTCAGCGCTTCATTTCTCGAAACAGACCGTCAAAATTAAACACTCGTAAATGCACGACGAAACATTTCTATGAAAGACTATTACATTTATCTCTCTGAAATTCGTGAGTATTTCCTAACTCGTTGTTTTACACAGCTCTAGAGGCTAGTTTTTCGCACGCGTCCAACCTCAAAAAACACAAAGGAAAACAAACACGCACGCACAAGAGTCTGTTACTGTTGGAAAGCCAGTCCATCAGGGCCGCCGTCCGCTCTCCAGTTGCAAGGCAAGCAGCACTAAGCAGCAGCGGAGCCCTCCATCGATAACCAATCTATCGGTGACGTCGTGTCGAAAAAAGCACTCCATATTTCCCGAGCCCCTTGCGGAGCGGCTTTATCTCAGCCGCTTATCTTCTTTTCCGGGGAGTAAGGCTGCCGAAAAGCGTCGTCTCTCTCCTCGACTAAGGCAGCACAGCACACACACGTGAAAAAGCTCCTCCTCCCCTCTGGCGCGCGAGAGAGGCGTCTTTATGCAAATCCGCATCCATACACAGTGAGCGTGAGAGAGAGAGAGAGAGAGAGATAGTGCGGCGGGCCCGCGCACTCGCAAATTTCGCCTCGGTCCAAAACGCCCCCGCTCCGCCTCTCTCTCGCTCTTGTTCGGTTCTCTCCCCCTGATACTAAACCCGAGACAGAGACAGAGAAACAGAGGCGAAGGAAGGTTTTAACTCGGATTCATCGACCGGAGCCTGTGATGAGCGATGCGACGTGCTTTCGTTCGTTCGTACGTTCGTTTCCCCCACGCGCTATAGGTTAGGTTTTTTATACGTCAGGTCGCTCGCGTCGGCCTCGTTGTCAGCCAGGCTCTAACGCACGAAATCAGAGCACAAAGCGAGCGACTAATTAGGCGGACTCGCGCAATTAAGCGCCTCTCCCTCGCTTCTCGCCAGCTTCACTGGCGTTACAAGTTATCTCTCCCCCTTTCAGGTGTGCTCTCTTGCGCTCTCTCTCTGTCTCTCTCTCTCTTTACCGCTCGGTTTCGCATATAATTATCCGTGCTCCTCAGCAACCTGTTTGCTCGCCCTTGGTCCCCTTCCCTGCTGAAGGGAGTACTCACCTCTGCATCTTCCTCGCGTTGCTCCGCTTTTCTGCACCGATAATCCACACGCCCCGAGTTAGAAGTTGCACTTGCGCGCGCGGCGCGCGTCCGTCTGTCTGACTTCTCGTCGTCGCAGTCACAGCTCTCTCTTGGCTTGCCCTTGCTTGTATATAGCAATATACAGCAGCCGCGCCGCCGAGTGAAAATAGTACGCGCGCAGGCCCTGCACAGCCGTTCACCGCCGGAGCTCACGCACACATAGGCGACGATCCGCGCGCCACTGCCATTATTCCGACACACGACGCACTCTGCCCGGATAAGTAGACTGTGGCGTGAGGCGGCCCCGTCTGTCTGTCGTCTGGAGCTACGAACTGCACTCGAATCTAGAATCTCAGCCAGAGCTAGACAGCTGCAGGGACTAAAGTTGTGAATGCGGACGCATGAAGCGCTTCGGTACTCTATAATCCGGATCGTTTCGACGCCCGATTCACTGGCAAATCGGAAAGTGAAAGCGCCCTGGGCTACTTAGAATATTCGCGGCTCATTCATGACGTACTTACACGCATTGCTCTTACTACTCAATGGAATTTAAATGCCCATAATCAGGGTTTAGATAAGAAGCGCTTCTTAGTTATCTCAGTACAAACATTAAACTGCTTGGCGACTGTATTTTCGAATTTTCAGAGCTGTCGGCGCGGATTTGATTCCCAGCAACGGCGGAGCTCTCGTTAAAAGCGCAACCTCATCAATTGGTTATTTACCGTGGAAATCCGGCGTTTTTCACTCGAGCGAATTCACGCTTCATTAGGTAGCATAGGGCTCTGCCTTACTCGCAGAGGATCCTGAAGACAGGCCCTTAACAAACCGAGACAAGTAGTCCTGCTTGAGCTGATCCTTGCGGGCTTTGTTCCGTTACTTCCATTATGTCGAATTTGTGCTTGATCGAACATCTAGAATGTACCAACGCTTCAGCTCCTGCGATACGGACAGCGGAACGAAAGTTACTAACGGCTACAGGGGTCCAAAAAAGTGGAAAAGCTATGGGATTGCGAGAGCTTTGTCTTTGATTGAACGAAGTTTGTAGGGAATTAGAGAGAATTTTTAGAGATTTAAAGTTGATGGAAGAAATGAATGAGCGCGTTGAGCAGATAAGTTTATGTAACAGATGTATGAAAGTAATGACCTATAAATAACGAGTTACTTTTTTCTGAGTTAAAGTTTGCGTTTACGAACGAAAAGATTGTCTTGCAAATCTTGTAATATTTAAAATCAAAGCAAAAATAAATTGATTCAGGTTATTAGTCTAGGTACTCGAAATAAAATGTAAATATCAAAAAGTTACTTTGCAAACATTGAATTTTTGTAAAAACAGTCTTTACTAAGCAGAAACAATATTTTTTGAAGCATTTATTGCAAACACCCACCTAGAAAAATAATAAAATCAACAGAATTCATGAAAATTTACGGTCTTCATGCAAAATATATGTAAATGACAATATCAGAAGAAATTAATGAAATTTAAAACAACAACAATACTTTTATTACTTTTTTCATTGTTTCCAGTTTGTACGAAAAAAAGATTTGTTTCGCGATTCTTATGAAGTACTTGCAATAATAAGTGCAAGTGCGGAAGTTTGAAGGATCGTTGGGCGCATTGCAAATGTTCATAAATCTTCTATTTGTTCTTTTATTTCAAAAAATACCGTAAGGTATATACGTATAATATAACTCGCCATTTCACAGACAGATTTTTAAGATTCTTTTTCATCAAAGAAAAAGAAAAACGCTTTTCTTTTCTCATACATTTCAGCTTATCATCACGCGTCTTCCGCCACCTTGCGTGCTTTACATAGTGTTATTTAAAGTCACTACTTGTGGTTTTAATGATAGTCGCAGACAGACAGCACTTCATACTTTCAATGATCCAAGATTCGTAACCATATGATTAGTATATTTTTTCCGAGAGTGATACAAAATTAATGATTTTACAAGTTTTTGTAGAAATTAATAGAGTAAGTACTTGAAAATTGATCGTTTTCCAAATTATAAAGATTTACCTTGCATCGTTTTCTTCTCTCATTTCTAGAACTGAAGAAGTATTTCATTATACATTAATCACTCCAACCTTTACAGAGACTTTACATCTATTCTTCTTCCTAGTTTTAATATACATATATATATATATATATTTAACAAATAAAATACATTTAATATAATAATAACAACGTACCGTCAAAATAATTGAGGTAAATGGAGTTCTAGTAATTAAAAATGCTAAAGAAATACAACTACGTGGATACAAGCCATATACATAATTTGCATTACACTGCGTGAACTATGTATACAGTTAACGCAAGAAACTAAGTAAATAATAATAAAAAAATCTGAACTAAAATAAAGCTCAGTACTCACGATACGAAAAGCTATTTGCAGTCAAAAAAGTGAATATTATCTTCTCTTTTGTTACCATTCAATTCATTCGCAACAAAGTTTCATACACCCTCTTTACTTGACTTTACTTCGATCCAATTCTAAAAGCAATCATTAGGATCAACGTGAAATACATCTCAAAATCAAAATGAACAAAAGTTAAATTTGAAAATTTTTACAATTGATTAAATTTTTTTAAGTATTATATACTTTCAACATTAATGATTATAATGATTCATGTTGATTTTAAGATGTTCCCAAATCGCAAACCTATTAAAAAATACTGTAACAACTAAAAATCTTGCAACTTCTAGAAGACTAAAATTAGTGTTATATTATTATTTGACTCTTAACAATGTTTTTATTAGTTGAAATTGTTTAATTTGCTAGTACTGCTAACCCAATTATAATTAATAATTTTTTGAAACTTGTTAGTCTGTATAATCACAGAATCTTTAAATTTACGTTGTTCGCTTAAATTCTTGTTTAAAACTTCGATTATATAATTACATCCTAACAATTTGTATTAAGAATTAGAAAAAATGTATTAAAAGAAAAAGCAAAGTTATCGATATTTAATTTAATTTTAGTTGTTAAAGCATTATTCACATAAAATGCGATAGATTAGTAAAATTTGGTGGGAAAACGTTACATACAATTATACATCATTGTCCTTACTAATTTTTCATATTCATACAGTATAATATTTATACACGGAGAAAAAAGTCGGCACCTACACCGAATTCAAGAGAATAAAAATAAAAAATATACAATTCCGCAAAATAACGTAAAACCCGGTAACTTTGATTAAATGGCTGATTGATAATACTATAATTTCAATAAAATTCGCATAAATCACATTTCATGTGAATGAAAAAGTAACAATTTTATATGTGCATGTAGACAAGTATAAATTGTTTTTATCATTCAAAATATCATAAGTATTGACATACGACTTTAAAAAACATTCAAGCGCCATTTTTTAAAATCATATGCAAATACCAGCCAATGTTCTAACATTGGACTTTTCTTTTTTCTCCGCGTGGACGAAATTTGCGCACAATCACGTACAATCATCGAGTAACATTCTTTTTCCCGCTCCAGCAGTTATACAATAAAACTTTCGCATTTCTATTAGAACATATAATATTATGACACTGACATTCGTGTGCCTCATAATCATATATTAATAGTAATAATAATAATAATATTGATCAAGCAATGCAGCTTTAAAAGTAGCTAAAGTACAAATAGTATTTAAATTTAATGGTTTCCATTGAAATAATAAATTAAAAAAGTGGTATGAAATATTTTACTTTTACTTAAAAGTTGTTTTCCGTTAAAAAAACTCAATCGACAACATTCGCACCAAGTTACTTTTAATGCCAAATTTCCCGATCGAATTTGCCACAACGCTTAAGTAATAATTCCATCTTTAAAAAACGATCGGTGGTTACGGAAAGCATAAATTTCTTTTCCAAGCTGAGATAGAGAGATAGCGATAGAACGTGATTGGAGACAAGAACGTGGTCTCGCACATTTGTTTATAGAGCGAAGAGGGATTTATCCTCGGCGTCCTTCTCGATCTGGCGCTGGAATGTCGGACCTGTGGCGTTACTAGTGCTGCTCGTTGCGGCTGCTGTAGCCACTGTTTGACCTGATACTTCGCTGGCTGCAGCTGCTGTGCGCTCTGCCAGGAAACGGTCGAATTCCGAAGATGTCAGCGTTTTGTCGGTCTGTTAAAAAAAATAAAATAAAATAAATGTGATCATGCTCATCTAATTAAAGTCTATATTTAGATATGGGCTTTTGAGGGTTATTTTCGTGCACAGGAAATAAAATGTATGATCGTGCACATTGCGTTTGAGTAGGTAAATTTTGTTTCGAATAACTTACCGCGTTTTTCGCGCGCCACGAACTGGAGTCTACGTCTTCGTCGTTTCCTTGTCTAAAATGTAGAAATTGAAAGAGTTATAGAAATTATGAGTTGAAAACATCTTCGTACAGGAATGTTTAATAATTGAAATATACTTTTTAGAAGCATCAAAGCTGGCAGTTCGCGATTGTGCAAATGCATCGAACTCGTCCTTTTCACCATCCTTTCGTCGCGACTTTGCATCATCGCCACTTGGCCCCATTAAATCTGTAGATAAAATTATAATATATCGTTACATTGTAGTTTAGTTACAACGCTTTTAACATAAAAAATCTACATTTCTACCTTCCCTTTAAAATAATTTGACCAAATAACTAAAAAAATAATAGAATGTTTGTTAATCTTGAAAATTGAAAAAAAACTCGGACAATAAACAATAAAACTCAGCGTTATTGCTAAAAATGCACTCTTATATCACAGCCTTGCCTTGCGCCTTTATCTAGTCTAAATTCCCGGAATTTCACACGAGTAGGTCAAATAGTTCCTCCAAACAATGTTGCGCTCCCCAGCCCGGCACGTCATTCTCGCATATGATTTACAAACGCACCTATGTCAGCGATGCGCTTCTCGAGCTGATGATTGAGCGGCAGTGCGGCGGCCCCCTCGGGCTCATCGTCCGACAAATCGATGAGAGAATCTCCGGCCTCGAGCTTCTTCTTGGCGCCGGTCGAGATACCTGGACTGGACGTCGAGGCCGAGGAGGAGGTGGCGCCGATCGCTTGAGCGACCAGGGCGCTCGCGGGCACCTGCTGCTTGTTCTTGGTGAAGCGCGTGTAGCGCAGGATTAGGTTGTTCATTTCGTCGTTGATCTGCAGTAGTTCGGCAGTGAGCTCGTCGTGAGCGAGCTTGCCGATTAGGTCCACTACTCGCTCTTGCATTGCCTTGCAGGTGTTGTGCAGCTCCTGGAAAGTGTTATTTTTGTTTTAATTTGGGATAAAAATTAAATTATAAATTATTCTTTAGTTATTTGTGTAACAAACACTCACTGTTTTTTTAAACACGAAGATACATATGTGTTAGTAACGCGATATTGATAAAGATAGTTTAAATTTTAAATTTGATAAATAAATTTATATACTTCCGTAATACTTTCGTTAATCACACCTTTTATTGCAGATTATATATACTTTATAGTAAATAACATTTAAAGTGAAAAATTTATTTTAAAGCTGCTCTGATAATGTTCTTTAAATTATTATTCGTCAGCATAAGAAACTGTTTGAACAAATTGTTTTAAAGAACTTAACATTTTATTCAAAAAAAGAGGTGTATTGAAAAAAATGAAGTGTATTTAAATTAAAAAAGATATTTGTTTGTCTACGATTTTAAAGCACTTTCAGATTTTATGTGCGGCATTGCATTAAATATTAAAGCATCGCGATGTACAAAATATCACGAAATCAAGTTAAAGAGGTCGCAGCTACAGGTAAGTAATGTCGCGCTATCAAAGGGAAATTCGATCGCTAATGCAACCTAACTGTACGTAAATGACAATGTAGTTTCAATATGCGCTTCATTAAATTTTCATGCATACGATAAAGGTTTATTCGTAAAAAAAAAGAAAAAGAGATGATTAAATTGAATAAGTGTCAAGAGTTTGATAAGAAAGTCATCCTGAATTTCGAAAAATTATCTTAATTGCTTGGTTTTACAGCTTTCAACGCCTTATCTTCCAAGTTGATAAAATTCTAATTTTTAGCATTGAGACATTGTGAAAATATTTTTACTTAATATTTTGCAGCTTTACGGCAGCCGACTCTCGTAAAAATAGATACAAAACAATGCTGCTTATTTTTGTACGACTTCTTTTAGAGGGA
The DNA here is from genome assembly GCA_900474385.1 of Ormyrus pomaceus. Taxonomy (NCBI): domain Eukaryota; kingdom Metazoa; phylum Arthropoda; class Insecta; order Hymenoptera; family Ormyridae; genus Ormyrus; species Ormyrus pomaceus. The sequence continues at coordinate 67,652 of UCOM01000029.1, read as the reverse complement.
ATAATGAACCATTAAACTGCATGGGAGAAAAACAAAAGGAAACCTTCTTTTGTTTACGCGCCCTATAAAAACTATTGCAAGATCTCGAAATCAGGAAGATTACCGTCAAGGATTAACTACTTCAATGAATGTTTCTCTTTATAGGACTTTGAGAATTCTTTCTTTCAGTGTTTGCATTCTTTTTTTACAACTGACCTTCCTGACTGGGCAAGTTGAAAATACGTAATACATTTGTCATTGAAAATTTATTATTTGCAATATTACGAATAATTTTGAATTCACAGTAAAATGCCAAGCATGTACCTGTTATAATACCTCTTTCATTATGAAATTCATTCGCTTTATAATTCTTGCATGAGAATTCTTTCTCGCCTTAATGTCTACTCTATAAAATAAATGGCGACAATTTTAAATTTTAACATTTTATTCTTGAAATTTTTTCCTACTCCAAGATTTTCCACTTGTAGCTTGAATCAAAATAATGCATTTCTGGTTTGCAAAAACATAAAACGAGTTTAAAAAACCGAGTACTTTTTGAGAAGGGACCGCACTCCCTTTATTCTCTCGTCCTCGCGACTTATGTTTACACAGCGACAAATACACCCAACGAAGCTTCGCAGGCGCGACTCAACTCACGGTAAGTAGCTCGAGATCCTCGGCGGAGGCGCGATCGGCGGTCTTCTCCTGGAGGCCGCCGGAGTAGGCGGCGAGCATCTCCGATAGTACCCGCATGTTTCCGTGCACGACGTCGAGCTCGCTGCGCAGCTTGGCCATCTGCTGCTCGTTCAGCTGGATGGGCTGGGCGGCCCTGATGGCCTGCTGGTGCCCGGCGGAATCGGGTCGACCCGTCCGGGGCGCGGCACCTCCGGCCCCCGCAGCGGCCGCCGCCGCCGCGGCCACTGCTGCCGCCGAGGAGGCCGCCCCCGGCTGCGCCGCCGCTCCTGCCAGCGCGATGTCTTGCTCCGGCACGCTCTGCAAAACAGATGTGGAATTAGTGTCGTCGGCTTTTTAGGGATTTTGAGGGGGCGACTCGACAAACTTGCTCTCGGAACGAAGATGCTAATTTTGTTTAGCTCGTTCATTTGTATGGTAGGAAAATACGTACTTATTGGACTGTTTTAAATTAAAGTCAAATTGTTGCTGAATATTTCATGAGTAAATACCTTAGAATTAATTTTTATGTAATAGGACATCCAGATTTTATGTAATTATGAAATTTTAGTTTACGACGCGTATATTTATTACAATATTATACAAAATATTCTTGTTGCAATGATATTCGTATTCAACAAGGAAAGTAGAAAATATTATTTGCACATGAACTTCAACAGGCAAAGTACACTCAGTATGACAAAAAAATTTACTATATTTAGACTACAATTTAGTTTATGTCATATTGATTTTTACGACACGATTTTAGCATATTTTTTTCTCTTATTGAAAGTTTGCGTTCCCGTTGCTAAGAATTAGAGTTATTTTTACGCCCAGTCAAGTGTCTCGTTGGTGTTTTACATAAAATAAATTAGTCAGTTTTATAGTAAGATTGAAAGATAAGATATCAATGAATCGATCAATTTAGCTGTTGAAACTACAGTATCAATGAAATTAGTGAAAGTACACTATGCAAGTAATCCTTAAAGGTATAAAAACATTTTATTGAGAAAAATCCAATATAAGTTCAGCAAACGTAAAATGGACGTTTAAAGTACGTTTTTCTGACAAGTAAACAAAATTTTCTCTCCAAAAACCAATATTTAAAAAGCAAAGAAAAATGTGGTTACTGAATTTACAATAACCCAAATACACAAACATATTTTTAAAAAAGAAAAAAATGTATAGTACTTATACAACAATAAATTTATTGAAAAACTGGAAATAGTATTAACATTATTTTAAAATATTGCTACGCAACGCGGAGACGCTGAAATTACTTCCATCAATTTGTAATCATAATTATTTTTATATTTAATTATTAATTGAGGAGCTTCCCTATCGGAAAACATCGTAGTCAACCGCGTAATCGGAAACGTCGCGGTACGTTAGAGTGATAAATGAGAAATTTACTTCGCCAGCAGAACGCAACTGTGCATAATAACCAATTTTAAATTAACTACTCCTGCTCTGGAGTATTATGTTGACTTGGACGCTCGGCATGTAGTAGATATATGTCAATAAAAGTAAGTTGATGCACAAGCAGTGTATTGTTATGACACTGATAATTATTGTAATTATCACTCTCGGCAGGGTCTTTTTCTAACGAATTAGACTTTGGTGTTCGGAAGATGCTGTGGTGCAATTTTCAATATTTAATCCGAACCATAAAATCTGGGTGATGTCTAATTCGAGATCGAAATAATGGAATGTTTCGTCATAATGTGAAATAATGATGTAACCACGTAACGATTTTTAGAAGTGGATCATAGATTTAATGTATGAGTATTTGCAGGTATATATACATAATTGCAGGTGCATTTTAATACGTAATATAAAGCACGTGATTACGCATAAAGTAAAGTATTTTTTAAAACTTTTACTTTGGAATTTCTAGTGGTCTAAAATAAATCTGTTTACTTATATAGCGGCATTAAAGCGCAACGTTTATAAACAGTTTTAGAAAAGAAAAAAGTTTATGAGTCATCAAATGAATCATGCAACTGTCTTGCTCTTCTTAAATAAATTAAGGGGAGATTACTATAATAAGTAATAAGAATTTTTATTTCAGTTAATTTATATAACCCATTTTACTGTTGCAATTATTTGTAAAAAGTAATAATTTACACATCTTAAATAACGCATGCAGTTGCTACTTCAACATAAATATTTTCCTAATTTTCAGATTTTCCTTATTATTTTACTAATAATCTGAAAACTTTATTGTATACTACTTTGACTTTTGTGTTCTAGGTAAACAAAGTATATAATCTCACCCTTTCAGGAGTAATAATAGGAGCCATAGCATCCAAATCTGTCATAGGGAACTCAATGCCCTTAATTTTAAGTTCCTGGTAAACCTGCACAACACCCTGAGTATGGGGCTGGTTTCGGAATGTATCTGCCCAAGTCTGTATCAAATTCAGCACTTTTTCTTGCACTGCTGTTGGAGGCTCATTTTTTGGTCCTATTAGTTTCACTAGTTCCTGCACAAACTCTCTGGAACAAGCTAAGGCATGGAAGCGCTTTCCACAATTTTTCACACAGGTTTCAAGGACCTAAAAAAATGTAAAACATGATTCATCCTGGGAAGTAAAGCTATGTGTCTGTCAATATCAAGCAGATAAGAACTTACTGTAAGTGTGTACATGACAATGATATAATTCTTGCCGGCAGCTTGGTTTAATCTTTTCTTTATGGCTTTGATGGCATCTCTAGGACCATCTTCTGTCTCGTTGATGATATCACATATTTCCATATTAAGGGCCCAATTTTCACTAGGTAAATTAGCTTCGGTGGCTTGTTCTGAAAAGTAAAATCACTTTTGGTACATACTCTCCATAACAACCATATCAAAACAAACATAGACTCACCTATCCTCTGACCTACTGGTGAGGTGAACGGATTGGTAACGTTGACTCCAAAGAAAGACATACTTGCAAGTTAGTATTGCACAGACGAACCACTAAGTTAGCCTGTACCACATAGACTCAATCAGGTGTGTCCAAGAGGTTCAGACCTCAAGCACAGCAATCCTCTCAACAGCAGTAGCGCCGTTTTCCACCGGATAACACCTGCTTTAATCGGAAAACTCTTGTTTGATAAGGACTCCCGCCTGTGTGCGTTTACACGGACACTTCTTCGATTGCACTCGGCTGTTGCTAAAGCGAATCCTGGAACACGGCACTTTCTGGACCTAGACGAGGATTCTCGATAATGCGAAGAGGGAAATAATGCGTGCGCGAAGAAAACGTATACCTGCGCGTTAAACACAAACACGCACACGTCGGTCACGACACACAGCTGATTTCTATGAGCCCTGGTCGTAGAGAACGGACGACTTGCTTACAAATCAACACCCCCACCCGAACCCAGCCCCCGCGCACGCACGTAAATACTGCGAGCTGCGCGTTGGCTGCTACACTTTTTCAGCATGTTTTCTGATTGATTAGTACGTTTTGGTTTTTTTAAAGGCATTTAAAGGGATAAACATTTTTGCAAGTTGTTTAAATTAGAAATTCGATTGCTTTATTGATAAAGAAATTGGTAATGACAAACTGCATTAAATTCTTTTTGTATTTTTTGAAAATAATTATATCGTATTAACTGATATTAAACTGTTTTTTTTTCAGAATTGCGCATGCGTGGGTGGATATGGCATTAGCGAATTATTGAAAGCCTGCAAGATATCAACATTTTTATAATCTAGCTTATCTAGCGCTTTATCCTAGCAATTTTTTGCACAATAGTAAATATTATACGCGTTTAAAGTCCATTACATCTCTTAAAAGGGGATAAGCATAGTATAAATAAAACTTTTTCATGAAATATTCTTTCGTAACGTCAAGTAGAAATATTTTGTCGAATGTCCCGCCTTTTCTTACTCGAGAATTCGAGATTACTCGGAAATGTATATAGTATATACCCGTGCTAGTGCCTTTAAAAAGTTAAGATCCTTAACCTCAATAGTCAGTATTCATTATGATGTGCAAACCGGCAGGTCGTACTCGTACCTGTGTAATGAAGGAGGTTAACTAGAAAAGATAATAAACTTGTAATCATAGGCAATATGAAAGAAGGGTTAGAAAAATAATTTAACTCTTATTATAAGTTCTGTGCGAAATTTGTGATTGTTACATTTATCCTTTAGTACATAATATTTTAATCATTTAATCGTAATAAAATATTTGTTCATATATTAAATAATTTGGCTTATTATTTTAAATCCTTTACAAATAAATTTTTTTAACGAATAAAATTTAACGCGAATTACTATTCTGTTTCTATTAACCTATTTAATTTTTTTTTTAAATTAAAAAATGTGTTCTTTACAAAAACAAGATGTCAGAATTAAAATACCATTGCAAAATTTTCACACTATTTATCATTTTTAAAGTAGATTAAAAATTAAGTCATAAATCTTTATTTACTTTTGAAATATTTTTTAAATTATACATAATCATAGAAGTTAAATAATTAACTTATTGTAAATAATTTTTATATATACTTAGTTTTTTTACATACTTCTTCATTAAATCTTATTTATTGTTAAAATATTTACAGTAATTATTGTTATTTTAACAGAATAATGAACATAATTAAGCCAGTTATAAAAAAGATACCTGGTGAAATACCTCCTCTACCCAAAAAAGCAAGTCAAGGCTACATTGATGATTTAGGGAAGAAACAAAAATTTGAACTGCAGGAATTGTTGGAAAGGCAAAACAAACTTCTTGCAAATAAGTATGTCTGATTTCTTATTCAACTTAAATCCAAACATAAAGTAATTCAAAATATAATGAAAAATTGATTTTTAATTTTTATAGAAGATTCATTTCAAAACTCCCAGATAAAGGAGAAAAAATTAGAAATTTTAAAGAAAAAATTGAAATAGAAATTAAACACAGAGATAAAGTAGAAGATGCTGCTAATCTATTGTCTAGACTTAATATTGCTACTGAAGGTAAAGCAGCAATGAATGAATTAGAATGGACAGGAAAATACTCTGAGAAACTAAAAGGAGAAAGTGAAGATGAAAAAATTATTGAACTTGACAGCGATGATGAAGAAGATCCATTAAAAATTCTTGCTCAGGTATGCAGTCAATATTTATTTTCATTAAGATATATACCTAAATGTCAATTAATAAACATGATTATGGTTTTAGCCAACTGGAAGTGGAACTCATAAGAAAAAAGTCATTCATCTACCTCCTGAAGAAACCTTAATAAAACCAGAAGACATAAAAGAAATAGAATCTTTTGAAGCCTCAGATCCTTTGGAGTTAGAGCACGTAAAGTATATTGTACATAAAGTAGAAAATCCTGAAAATGAGATAAGAAGAGAACCATTTAAGCCTTACAAAACAACAAAATCAAATGTTCATGATCCTGAAAAGGAAAAAGAAAGAGAATGTAAAAAAGATAAGCATTGGGAAATTACAGCAGCTACACCACCACTTATAGTTCATGGAGCAGTTAAAACATTAGATATAAAAGAATCTTTGAAATTACAACAAGAACAAGCTGCAAAATTACAGGTATTGTTTTTATTTTAAAATATATAAAGCAAAACATGAAAATGAAAAAGTAATAAATTTAATTTTTTAATTTCAGATGATTCAAGCCAAAAATGCTGAAGAGCGCTTAGCGCGACAGTTGGGAATTCACAGTGTGGGTAGTTTACCACGTAATACAGGTAATTATCGCGAACATAATAATGATTCTGATGCATCAAGTTCAGAGGATGAAAAAGAATATGCAGAAGTTTACGACGATGACGAAGACAATGATCGTCGTGGGACAGTTGTTTATACCGTTGATACTATAGAAACTTAATAAATAAGATTTGCAAGATTTTATACTGTACATACACGTATTACCATAAGTTATTTGTAAAAAGCGCTGGATCACCGTAAAAAATAAATATATTTTTAATCGTTTCAATAATCTCGTCTTCAATTCATTCATACTTAAAACAATATGTCAAAGGTTGTTTTGAGTAAAAGAAATGCAACTTTTGATAAAAATATTTTATGAAAAAAGAAATCATTTTATAATGTTAAAAGGGTTTTTATTATCCTTATAACAAAGGTCTTAATTATATCCAAAGCTATTGATAATCTGGGTGTATGGTGCAGTCTGTCTTGATACTGCTTCACCAGCCTGTTTGGTGAGTTTCTGAAAAATTAATAAAAACAATTAGTGAATTAATTTATTATAAAACTAAAAATAATTTATAAAAATATATTTAAAATACCTTGAGTTTGTTTCTCCTTTGAACTTCCATGATGGACTTGACGCGTCGTTTGTTCTCAAGGGTACGAACAACTGCCTTGTATTTCCATCCAACCTCGTGTGAGAGGCGTCCAACGTGACAGTACTGGAAAAATTATTAAATAGTTTTTAACTAATGCTCCACAAATTTTGTATCAGTAAAAATTATTTTTGATATGGGTTCAGTTAAGATTGTCATCAAATTGACATGTTAGCCAATATTCAGACGCAAATTACCATGACATCATGTAAAAATTTTACGTAAATAAACTATAAATTACTATAAAAATAAAGAAAAGCGAATCTTACCTTCCTGCCTGGTTTCAGGCACATCACTCTCATGGCACCAGGAACGACGACACGTTTCCTTCTGTCATAAGGTGGTGGGCAGCCCTCATATGTCTTTAGTCTCCTAAGAGCATCCTTACCCCTTACTGTTTTGTGTGGAATCATTCCTAAAAGATATATTGACTTTTAATTTCATTTTAATTTATAGTTAAAGTTTAATATTTGATATTTCTATCATTCTCATTAAAAAGTACTTTTCACATTGCAATCAAATAATGTAGGTAATACGGTAATCACTGAATAACTCATCATACTTACAAACAGTGCAACACTGTCTGTATGTATGTAATAAGTATCAATCGGAATATAAAATAAATTAAAAATAGTACGCACCACGAACAGTCTTCCACAGGATCTTGCTTGGCGCACGGAAGTGGAATGGACCACGAGCAGGATTAATGTTGCACCTCTTGCGGAGGAAAGACATGAACTTCAGTTTGTTCCTAAAATACATTTCAAAAATATTTTATTTAATATTGTACGTAAAAATAACTTATTCATTATTAAATATTGTATAATTAGCATCATACAAAGGTTCGTTTCATACGAATTCAAATAATGTAGGTAAGATTGTAATAATCATATGATAATTATAAAAAGCATTTTAGTTAACAAATTTTTTAAAATAATTTGACTTGAGTGTACTTCAATTAAATAATAAATAACAAAATACTCAATATATGTTGCATTAGTAAGGAAAGCAATGTGGCAAGTTTATAACCTATTTAATGAAACAATAATAATATGACTTTAAACTAATAAAAATATTGCAAAACTGTTGTGTGCATTTTGTATTTTAAACTAATTTGAACGATTTTAAAATTAAATTTAAAAGAATTATAAATTGATGACTAGTTTTAGAATTGTTTTAAAGTGCATCTGTAGTGAACAAAGATTTTTAAATCATTGAAAAATACATTACCTAAAGAAGTTACCAGAAATGTTGAGCTGTTCACAGCGGACAACAATAACTCGGTTTCCCTGAAGGATGGTTTTGGCAATGATCGCAGCCAGGCGACCAAGTAGGTGGCCACGGCCATCGATGAGGATTGGCTGTAAAAAATCAAATAAACAAAATTAAATCAATTGCACGACACTGACTAAAACTTAAAAACTAAAAAAAAATTTCTCACTCAAATCTATTTCTACATCATCAAACAGCAACAAAAAATAAACAATATAGTGAACCTAACCACGTGTACACCGCAACTTTATTCGTTCCATTTCTTATACTTTGTATGAAATCAACTAAAATTGATAAAATTCATCAAACTTAGTGAAACCTTTTTTTAACAAAGAAAAATCAGATTTCGGAGCACCTAACCGAAAAGATTGAAAGCTGCTAACGAACACGTGTACACCAGCCGATCGACCGTCGCTATTCGACCCGCAATTTTCTCGGTTCGTACACTTTTCTTTGATTCCAAATAAATTGTGAACTTTAGTGTAGAGAGAATAGTTTTTATTTTTGCACATTTTTTTAGATCGTAAATAATTAAAAGTTGAGAAAAAACAAGAAATACACTACAAACCTTTTCACTGAAGCCCGTCATTTCGTCCCCCTAACCGGAAAAGAGTCCATTGGAGCCAAGTGCTGCCGGAAGATATCGTCGGTGGCGCGATCAAACGCGACTCTCCCCCACTTTTTTTGCGTAATTGCAACAAGTCGCGGTTTTTTTGAATTTATGGAAATTCAATTAAAATTTTTTAGCTTATTGAGCTTTTTTTTATTTTAGCCGATTTTACTCATTAAATATTATTTTTAAATATTAATTTTTTAGATAATTTTTTAATACCACAATAAAAAAGTAGAAAATGTTATCGATCAAAGATAAAATGCGTCGTGTACTATAAATAGATTTCCTTACAATTGCAAATTGCAATTGCAAGGAGTTCCACAGTTTCGACGTTTCAAGAGTCCTTGCCCTTTTTGTAAGTGCGGCTGGGAAGATGCTACAGTGAATCGGTTATTTTTGAAAACGTGTATGATTACGGTTATCATTTTGGGATTGTTTTAACATTTTTTTTTCTTGTTTTAATCTTCCGGAAGGAAAAAAAAATCTTTGCATGTTTTTAAAAATTTCAGCGTGTTTCATGTTCATAAGAAGGTAAAGCAGTTTAAATTCTAGTTATTATGATATTATTATCTTTACTTGTTTTAAATAACCTTATATAAAAACAGCAAAGTAAACAGTGCCAGTTATCATTAGATGTAGTCCAGTAGAAATTAAAAAAAATTTCTGATTAAAACTTACAATTTTTTACCAAAACAGTTCTGTGAGTATAATAAACCATAATAAATATAATAATAATAATAATAATAATAAAAACATTATCAAATTGTACGTTGTTTCTGGCTTTTAAATTTAAATTGCTTAACGTGAATTTAGTCACGGAACCTTTGCGCGATACGATTCACCATGTGATCGAAAGCCAATTCAATTCCGGCTTGAGAGGTTATGAGTCGGTTTGTTTATATACGCTTTATTGCTTTTGAATTTTGAGACTAACAGTCTCAGACTTACATGTAAAGTTTACTTTTTGAAAGTGGTTTTGAAATGAAATTACGTTACAAAAGTCAGTAAAGTAAGTTGACAATTAATAAGTATTAAAAGTACAGTATATTTTTTATCTGGAGGAAGCGTGACATTAAAAAACAATGCCAAAAGAGCGGAAAGTAGATGCAAGAGGAAGATCAAATCATCACCCAGATAGAAAAAGGTCTACAGGAAGGGGTAAAAAAAGAAATAGAAAAATTTTGGCCACCAAACCTTCTGAACAAAAATCTACAATATCTATTTCTGGACTAAATGAAGTTCCAATTGAGTGTGATGAGACTGGGAACAGAATAATTGATATAAATATTTTATTTCCAGTACTTGAAATTGTGGTGTCTTGTAGTAATTGTCACAGCAAATTACATTTTTCTGAATCAAAACCTCAAGGACTTGCCTTTACTATTGATATTGAGTGTGATGAATGTGGGGTCATTGCTTCAGTTTGTTCCAGTAAAAAAGTTGGTCAGGCAAGTAGAGTAAATGAAATAAATAGGCGAAGTGTGGTTGCAGCTCAAGTTTTAGGTCATGGACATGCTGGCTTATCCACTTTTTGTGGAATCCTGGACTTGCCTAAGCCTGTTGAGTCTCCTGCTTTTAACTCAAACGTAAAGAATTTACTTGAAATATGTGAAGAAGTTGCTAAGGAATCAATGCGAGAAGCAGTTGCAATAGAAAAGTATACTACTGAATCTGAAAATGGTGGACTGGATGTATACGCCAGTGCTTCTTGGATAAAAAAAGACTGTTCATCTCTTGTAGGATTTACCAGCCTCATTGGTTACAAAACAGGCTGTGTTATCGATGTATTAGCAAAGAGCAGTTATTGCAGAAGCTGTTGTATGTGGGAAGGGAAAGAAAATACCACAGCTTATTTAGAGTGGTTTGAAGAGCACCAGCCAAATTGTTCTGTGAATCATGAAGACAGTGCTGTTAAATTAGAAATAGATGGAATAAAAGAAATGTTTCTACGTTCTGAAAAAAATTATAATGTGAAATATGCAAATTTTGTAGGAAATAGCAATGTTTATAAAGTTATTTCTGAAGCCAAACCTTATGGAGAGAATTTCATTATTAACAGAAAAGAATCCATTGAACAAATTCAGAAGAGAATGGCTAGTTGTCTTAGAGATCTTAAGCAGACTCTTATTGATACTGTAGACAGCAAGGAGCACCTGACAGGAGAAATGATTGACTGGTTGATATCAAATTATACTAAATCTATCCAAAATCATTCTGAATCCCTGCAAGAAATGTATAATTCAATCTGGGCCACTTATTATCATGAAATATCAACCGATGAGAATCATCAACACCATTTATGTCCAACTGGTGAAAACAGCTGGTGCAAATGGCAAAAAGCTCAAACTTTAAGAAAGAGCTATAAGCACAAGAGTACCATTCCACCTGCTATTATGGCAAATATAAAGTCAATATATGAGGATTTTTCTAATCCAGAGTTATTGAAAAAATGCCTGGGAAATTATATACAGACATTCAATGAAAATTTCCATGATTCTGTGTGGAAGTTAGCCCCAGAAATAAATGTCAATGGCTTGGCAGAATTCAAGACTGCTTTATACATGGCTGTAAGCCATTTTAATGATGGTAGAAAAAGTTTTTCAAAAACTATGGAAAGATTTAATCTTACACCTGGTCAGTTTGCAACTGAGTGGTTGGAAAAAAGCAATGACAAGAGATTATTCAATTCAGAAGAAGAGGAAGTAAGTTTTTTATTTAACATTGTATGAATTACATATTTTAAATTAATTTTCAAGAAGCTAACAGACCATATACATATATAAACAGCATTTTTATTAAATAATTATTACGTTATTCTTTTAACGAATTTTTATTTTCATTAAAAATTGATAATATAATTCGGTTTTGAGTTAAAATATAAATAGTTCCATAATGTTCCATTTAATCTCGGTGCAGATAGTCAATCGAGAGTAATAATATTTATTTATCTTACAGCTAAATACAGAGCAAAAAACAATTGATAATGATTCAGAAATGATCTAATGTCATTCGCACGATAAATGACGTAAGTTACTTATATTTGGCTGTACCATTTAATCAGTAATGTATTTTTACTTATACACTAATATACGCAATTTTAGAGACTCAAATGGAAGTAAAGGCAATCATTTGAATTCCAGAAGTAAAGACTTTAATTTTATTACAAACGAGTAAGCAAACAGCTTACCTGAATCAACAGCAGTACGCCAAGGGACCATTTTGGCCCCTTTGTTTTTTAATGTGATATACATGTATATAAATGATCTAAGTTTCTACCTGGTGACTGCACAATATCGCCCGAAACATATGTAAGGTATATTTAGATTTAATAATTGACGCTTAAAAAATAAAGTTAATAATAAAAAGTTAATAAAGTTAATAAAGTTAATAATTAAGTTAATAATTAAGTTAATAAAGTTAATAATTAGACAGCTATCAATGAATTAAATAACTTAGCGGTGAGCATTACTACGTAAAGTCCACCAAGATATCCCCTCCTGCAAAAAGACTTCCATCCTAGCAGCCCTGTCAAGAAGGCTGCAGCCTGTTCTGTATATATATAGAAATAAGAAATGTATATACACGTTTAAAATATATACGCGAGCGGGTTTATGTAATAATTACAGCAGTTAAATAAGTGTAATAATATTAGATTAAAAAATAGCATCGACTAAAGAATAAAACAGAAAACAACAAATACCAAAAAGATATAATAACTAATATTAATGACAACGAAAAAAGATATAGCAGTAATAATAATGTTCTAAAACTTGCGCAAAAAATTATTAAGTTAAGAAAACAAAGTTGAAAATGAGTAATTATCAAAAATACTTACTTTTACTTGAAAAGAAGTTATTTTACGATTATTCTTAAGGAGATTTAAGAGAAAAAAATAAAATTTCAATGCTTAACATATATATTTTTATTTATATTTTTCTAATTTACAAGTAAAGAGATCACATAAAGTAGTGTGATTGCAATTACTTTGAATATTTAAAATTACATTGTTAACTAAAATGTAAAATTAAGTTATTAAGTAAGATATGAATAGCTTTTTCTAGAAGTACGTATTAAGGGTATCTTATGTTGAAGTTTTTACTTTATATTATTGTAAAAGTACAAAATTGCCAATTACAGATTTTTTGTACTTTAAAAATTATAATAAACATAAAATATTATGTTTTACATTTCATTAACTTAAAACACATTTATTTATTTAGTTAGATTTTTATATATATACACGCTTTCAATAAAATACTTTTCTTATACGCACACGTATTTGCGACGAAAGAGATAAATAATTGTACGAGGACGTTACAAAAAATTGTTACTATTAAATATTGCATCAAAGTCCCTCAACCCACGACCCCGAATATCGCGTTCGATTTTCGTATCTTTCAATTTTTAATTTCATACTTTGCTATTGTATATATTAAAAAATAGAAAATCGAATGGAGATTCTGCTTAAAAATTATTTTAGAATAGAAAAACCATATCGAAATTAGTAAGTTGTATTCTCATTCTGAATTCTGAAGCTTTTTAAAAATATTTATGTTTGAAAATAGAATATTTTATTTTGACTCTTTCATACTTTAATTCAATATAGTTTTTCCAAAGATTATTTAAAGCTTTACGAATTCTATATTTAAACTATCCTAACTAATCTGGCAGTATTTTTTGTCCTTAAAAAAAGGCAGAGAAGTAATCAGCTTAAATTCTTATCAATTTCAAACATTTTGCTGGACAATAGCAAATCGATCATTAATCTATAACATTTATAGAATCATTGACATTTAACTTATTTGAATATAATTTTAAGATAATTAAAAGATTAGAAAGTAAAATCCCACGCATCTTTCACTACAATATCAAAAATAGCAATCACAACCGTACAGTAAGTAGCAATTTTAAAATTCGTATACTCTTATAAGTTTTGTCGCTTTTCACATTCTTAAGATTAGGATTAAAAGTAATCTTTTCATTAATGTACTCCCCAGAAAATTATCGGAAAAGCCTTTTCTCCGACTAATGAAAAAGGGAACGTTTGACTGATTGTCGCTCAATGATATAAAAGCGATCTGGCGGATAGGTTGCGATCTTCAACGGGAATTTCCCATCTCTTCTCCCACGCTTCGTTTTCGTTTTCGGTCTCGTTAGACATATTCGTGCAAGTTGGTAATCTCGAAGCACGTTCGCAACGCCTTGATACTGACCAGTACACAAAGTCCTTTGGACATTTGTATAAGAAGCCTTGCAACGCGTACCTTGAATCTCGCTTGCACTTATAGAAAACGTTGCTGCAGCCTTCGCGATAAGGGAAGTGACCCTCCTCCGGACACAGAGGTTTCGTTGATACCTCAATCTAGAATCAAACGAAAGTTATTTTTAAACTTTTCTACTTCGACAATTCGCAATGGATTAAAGAAAAAGTTAGCTGTTACTTACCAAAGGTGGAGAACCTCTAGCGATTCTTCTTTGTATTCTCTTCCCGGCAATTGTTCCCATACAAGGCTGGCTGCTTTCAGCTTCAGGAAGGCATTTATTTTCCTTTTCGTCGAATATCGTACCTTCAGGGCATTGCAATATCAGAATTTTGACTTCCATATTTCCACTCATTGTACATTGGTAAAACAGGTTGCACAATTTTGGATGTCTTCTAAATCCAGTAGGACATACAAGTACAATCTGTTCGTCAGTAAGATTAGCTACTGTCGGGCAATTATCAGTGGATGATGGTTTTTCGCTAGAACTTGGAGTGGTTGTCGATTCCTGAGAATCTGTCGTGGCCGACGGAGTAGTTGTAGTTTCCTGCGATGATGAAGTACTAGTAGTAGATTGTTGCTCTTCTGGTGATGTACTTTCTGTTGATCCGGACGTTGATTCAGAACTTGACATTGTAGTCGTTTCCGACGACCCGCTGGTGGTAGTTTCTGCTGACGTAGAAGAGGTTGTCGTGGATTCATTTTCTGAGGAAGTAGTTGCTTCAGAGCTAGAGGTGGTTGCCTCGGGATTTACAGTTGTTGTTTCAGAAGAAGATGTACTGGCTTCTGTCGATACTTCACCCCCAGATTCCGTTGTTCCAGAAGTTTGAGATTCTGTTGTAGATGCTCCTTCTGTAGAAGATTGAGTCGTCATTTCACTCGAACTTGATCCAGTTGTAACTTCCGTTGATGATGAAGTTGTTGACTCTGTGCTTTCAGGTTTCGATGTACTTTCTGTGCTTTGAGGTTTCGTTGAACTTTCTGCACTTGTAGGTGCTTGCGTTGTTGAAGAGGGAGGTTGTGAAGGGGTAGTTCCACTTTGATTACCTTGTGGATTTTCACAGTCTCTAGCTGGATAGACTGATTCTGGATAATTGCAAACGTCGATACTTGGATCGAAAATTGTACCAGGTGCACAGTCGAAATGATAAACGTTAAATCCTCTTCCGTTATCTACACATCGATAGAATTTGTCACATCGAGTTGGATGAGGATAGAATCCAGGAGCATTACATACAATCGTATTATTTTTCGGTGGATTACAATCGGGTTTAGAAGAAGAAGATCCTTCAGAACTGCTTTCCGTACTAGACGAAGGCGTCGATGAAGAAGATTCTGCTGACGTAGTCGAAGAACTTTCAGTGCTACTGGAACTGTCTGTATTAGGCATTCTACTTGTTGATGTTGGTTCAGCTGGTTTAGAGGATCCTTCTGCTGGTTGAGTGGCTGGTGGAGATGTACTTGATGCTGGTGATTGAGATGAAGGTTGATTTTGTTCACTTCCACCTTGTCCTTGATTGCAAGTGGCTACTAGATGTATGTAATTACATGTTAAAAGAGACTGATCCCAAGCAGTTCCCGGACCGCAATCGAAGTCGTATTTAATGAATCCTGGAGGATTGCTAACGCATCGGTAGAATTTTCTGCAGTCGTTTGGATTTGCAAAGAATCCTTCACTTGTGCAATCCCCGCTAGGTTTTGGTGAATTAGTGCTGCCTGCGCCTTCACCAGAAGTTGATTGCTCAGTTGAAGGTGTACTTTGAGGTGGTTGTTGTGGATTTTGCGTAGTTGATTGAGTTGGCTGTTGTGACGGAGGTGGCGTAGCTTGTTGAGGCGTTGTTGACTGTGTGGGATTAGGTGTTGAAATTCCAGGCTGCTTTGTACTTTCAGAAGTTGTAGGGGAAGGCTGTGTTACTTGAGGAGTAGATTGTTCAGGAATTGCAGTTACAGTTGGAGTCGTTCCTTGGGTTCCTTGGGTCTGTTCAGGGTCAGGTCGCGAAGTAGATTGACTAGATTGAGTAGATGTTGGTGGAGACGAAGGTTCAGAAGTAGAACCTTGCTGGTTTCCAGTATCTGGAGGATTTTCTCCACCTGGTCCTGAACCAGAACCGGGTTGTTGGCTTCCCGGAGATGATCCTGAAGCTCCACAACCTGGTACTGCATTCTCGTAGTTACAAGTCTGCAATTGTTGATCCCAAGCAGTTCCTGTTCCGCAAACAAAGTCGTATTTTCGAAAAGATCCGTCTTCATTAACGCAGCGGTAGAATTTATGACAATCTTCAGGATTGGGGAAGAATCCTTCCTCTTTACAGTCTGCTGCTGAACCGCTTGGAGAACAAGGCTGCCCACCGGTACCAGGTGCACCATTTGAGCCTGAATCAGTTGTTGAAGCTGGCGTTGTTGGTTTTTGAGGTGGAATGTACTCAGGTCCTTTTGTACTTTGAGAAGGTGATTGGGTTGGAGCTTGTGTAGGATAAGGAGTTTGAGTTGGATTCTGTGTAGGTCTTGAGGGAGGGTATGTTTGTTGAGTTGGACTCTGTGTAGGTCTTGAGGGAGGATATGGTTGCTGAGTTGGACTCTGGGTAGGCCTTGAAGGAGGGTATGGTTGCTGAGTTGGACTTTGTGTGGGACTTGAAGGAGGGTATGGAGGTTGCGTCGGACTTTGTGTAGGCCTTGAAGGAGGGTATGGTTGTTGAGTTGGACTCTGGGTAGGCCTTGAGGGCGGGTATGGCTGTTGTGTTGGACTTTGAGTAGGACTAGGAGAGGATCCAGAATCAGGTCCTGACGGTTGATTACCAGATCCACCGCAACTAGCAACTTCTTGTTCGTGATTACACGTTTGTAATGTTTGATCCCAAGCCGTTCCAGTACCGCAGGTAAAATCATATCTTTGTAATCGAGATTCTTCATTAACACATCGATAAAATTTATGACAATCTTCCGGATTTGGGAAAAATCCTTCTTCGGAGCAGCCTGGTGAAGATCCGCAAGATCCACCAGATTGACTACACCCAGTAGGTTTCTCAGGTTTTCCTGGATGTCCAGGATAGCTTGGCTGCTCAGGACTTTGAGTTGGTGGAGGATAACTCGGCTGCTGAGGTCGTTGAGTTTGCGGCGGATGGCTCGGTTGTTGAGGTGGTTGTGTCGGATAAGTTGGAGGACGGGAAGGTTGAGTTGACGAGGGGTAAGTTGGTCTCACCGGTTTTTCAGTTTGTTGAGGATAACTTGGTTGTTGTGGGTATCCGGTTTGGGGAGGATACGACGGTTGAGATGGTCTTTCCGTCTGCTGAGGATAACCAGTTTGTGGAGGATAAGGTTTTTCAGGTCTTTGTGGAGGATAATTGGGTTCTTGGGGCGGTTCAGGTTTTTGCTGCTCCTGATTCCAATTTTCATTGCCTGGTTCATTAGAATCAATCTCATTACTAGGTTCGCAGCATTCAGGGCGTCCGCTCTCATTAGGATGTACGCACACATTTCCCTTAGATTTAGAGAAAACGGTTCCAGTGCCACATTCAAATTTGAAAGGTGTCAGAGGACTACCATTGCCCCAATCAACACATCTATAAAACGTTCTGCAATCATTTGGATCTTCATGGAAACCTTCTTCCTTGCACGCATATGGCACACTGCTCACTTCATTTTGATTACTGCTCTCTTGTCGATAATAATCATATACTTCATTATCGTAGTCGTAATAACCTGAAAAAAAATATTAATTGTTTTAAGTCATATTAATTAGCGAAATAATAAAAATTAATAAGTAAAGTAATTTTTAAGGCTGCCAATAATTATTTAAAAAAGGTATTTATTTAGTTTGCAGTCAATCAAGTTTAAGAACCACCGCGATTAAGCTTCTGTGAGAGGAAAAAAGAACGAGAAGAAGAGCAGAAGTAAAAAGAAGGACGGACGAGTGAGCGAGCGAAGGGGGACGTCCAAAGAAGTTGAAAGCAATCGCAATCGTATAATCGCAGGTCAGGTACCGAGGGGTATCGAACAGGAATTCCTCGGCGCGTTATCTCGCGAAGGGCTGCCATGCGCGCAATGAGCCGCTCTTGCTCCTTTTTTCCTTTATGCCTCCTTGTCTGGCCCGTAAAAAAGCGTCTACAGGAAACCAGTTTGACGACAACGGTGAGCGCATCTCTTCGGCTCTGACTCCGCTTCTGCTTCGGCTACCACTAGGCGGACGCCTACCGTAATTGGCTGACGCAGAGGCGAAGTGCGCTCGGCGCGCCCTAGACGTTCTTTTACTCACCTCTCCACCCTCTTATATTCTCTCTTGAAATTCATTTGCACGCGCCGATTGGGATTCGCTCTTTACTTCTCCTTTTCTTTACTGCCCGTTTCTCTTTATTTCTCTTTTTATTATTTAAATTCTTCTCTAGTTTCGCACAATTGAAGGATTATCTCCTTTATTGGACTAATTATTTAGTTTAAAAATTAGCTCGAAATAAAAAATAAAAAATACTTTCTATTCTAATGATTTTAATAAACTCGAGTTCAAAAGAATGACGAAAACGCGATTCTCCGTTTCACTGATAAAATTCAAAAACTACAATTGCGAGACACTTTACTTACCGCTCTCGACTGGTCGGAGTAGCATCAGCGTTCCGAAGACGCAGAGCGCGTGCAGGACTTTGAGCATGATGCAGGCTTGTCACTCCTGGAAAAAAAAGAACGAAGGAAAGAGCTATTAGGTGGCGCAGAAAAATTCTTAACTCGATTAAGGGCATAGAATTACAAAGTCGTATTATACGAGAGCCAAGCTCGACTTAATTGGAGATGTCTTAAGAGCTGCGGGGTACTGTAATAGCTGTGAAATAGCTGTGAGACGTTACTCGCGACGGGTAATTTCGCGAGGCCAAAAATGCGGCTCGCAACGCATTTTATAAGATCCTACTTGGCTTTACGGCTTAATTTATTATTTTTCTATCAATAAGAAGTCAAAGTTCAACTTCGGACACTGATTTCGTCGCAGTATTCCAATCAATTTTAGCGACCGACGCCGTCGAATAAAAGTGCAATATTTTGCGCGCGAGATAAAATTGGTAAAAATGAAAATTCCTGCCCCCCGTTCCCGCGAGTGAGAAGAGCGCAGTCGATCCCGCTCGGGGCCCCTGCGGCCCCGACCGTCGGTCTCGATAAGGGCCGCGTTTGACGCTCTCTCGCGCGCGGAGGTCGGTGATTCTCGCGGGGGCGGCGGCGGCGGCGGCGGCGCATAATCGCAAATTCCTCCTCGATACATATCGACCGGTGCCGCGCGTCCCGAGCCCTCTTCCCTTATAGATCCTATCGCGGCGACAACGGCTTTTTCCCGGAGCTCCTCGTTAGAGGCGTTTTCCGCGACCCGCATGCATGATGCATGAAGCCGGGCCGCGTTATGGCGCCATTAGAGTCAAAGCAGCTTGACGGCCGGCGAGCTTAGCCTGCGACTCGTTTAATTCGATTTCGAGTGCGGCTTAATTAAGGCTGCCGGGAGAGAGAGAGAGAGAGAGATGTCCGAGCGAAGATACGCGCAGAATGTGACGCTCTCTGTCGATCGAGCCGAGGCTCGGATAACGTGTCTTGCATAAAGCGAGTCCTTTTGTTAAATCGGCGATTATTTCTGCAAAACTGCGCTTTTATTCAATAAGGAGCCTCCGATAGCGATGCGAAAACCCCGTCGGCTGAGAGATATTATCGCTTCTTTTGATGAGCTAATGATTAAGTCATCGCTGAATCACTATTAGGTACATCAAATCAGTCGGTGCGCCGTAATTGATTGCTCGAAAATTCATCGGCGAATAAATTCTTTTCTAAATAAAGCCATTAGCTTGACGAGGCTATAAAAATGAAGGATCGATCCTATGTACGAGGGAACGGCATTACATTAATTAGCAATTTTTAATAAACCGAGAAGCCGTCTAAAAGTATCGTGATAAATGGACGGCTAAGGGTACAACGAAAAGCGGAGCTGCAGTGTTACGGAGACGCCCCCGATTGATATCTCTTCCGGCGGACTTCATACATAAGGGGACGCTCGACTTCCTACTTTGAAATCGCTTTTCTCGTGAGGTCCATTTCGTTATCGACGCCGATCGCTAAGCGCCAAGACCGCTGCATGCTGCAGAAGCTGGACGTTCTCGGATCGTGCAATTTCTACTTCGGACCTTGCTCATGTTATTTCTAAGCACGTAGTGTCGGTTAAACTTGTTTATTATTTAGGATTTCAAAGTTAATTATTGGGCAGATTCTGATGGAAAATACCTTCTAAGGCTTAAGTACAACGCTTTATTTGTTCTACCGATGTAAAACAACGTACATTTTATTACTTCGCGTAGTGAGTATAATTTTATAATGCTATTTTTATTGGGTACTTCTATTTAAACCGGCATTTTATACTTATATATTTTATTATACACTTAAAATTCTTGGCTATTTTAGCTGAGATTAAAGAATACAAAGTTGGCTTGAATAAAGATAATGTGCGCAAGAAAGCAGGTGCAAGATTATCTTCATAATTGAACTTCAACAAGAAATGAAGTGATTTAAGGCGCGACAGGTTAATAAACGGTGCTGAATATTAATTATATTTTTGTAAATGTCAATTTTTTTCTTCTTCTAATTTTTCTTTACAAATTTAATGCAGGACCTTGATAAGAATTAATTTTTATATTAAAAAAAATCGATAAAAAGAGCGTTCCGTGGTTATTAATGTTAATGTATAAAATCGAAAATTAAGAATGCATATTTAAGTATTCATAAACCCATTTCCTGCGAGTACAGCAGATATAAAAGAAAGAGAAAGGAGCTGACTGGTGGGTCGTTAGCTCCTCCTTTCTCTTTCTCACAGGATCAGACTTACTAGGTATTATGCACTTGCTTCGAGGTGGTTATCTGCTGCCTCGTAGCGTGACATAATTTGAAAGTGATCGTGACATAATAAGGCGCTACTCAAGTTCACTGTCAATGTCAGCTATTTAACGATGCGTTCAAGCAGATATTTAGTTTATTCGGCAATTTTTTTTTATGTTTTTGAATATATTTTATTATTACTAAATAACTTTCTTTAAAAGTTAAAGAAATAAAAATAATCCTACATCTATTAGCATTTTGAATTTGTTTCACATTGACAAACATAAGGTTTCTGTTAATTCAAAGCAAACAGCTATCGTAGATTAATCACAATAAACTGTAACACCTGAAACATTGTTCGCACTTCCTACTCCATTATTTTGGACACCTGAGCGGATGTTCGACTATTTTCGTAGCCTTCAATTCATGAAATTAAATATAAGCTTTTATTATGAGTACAACAATAAAATTATTTTTAGTTTTTATTATAAGTATAAAAATATTCAAAGTAAACTTCGAAATAAACAATATTACTTTTTAAGAAACTAAAGTTCGCGGGTCTTTTTGATATTCTTTATCATTTTTTTGTTTTGCATTTAATTATACTATTATTTAAGCAAAAGAAACAGACACGTGGATGAATTATTTACATTAACTCAGAAATTCCAGAGTTATTAAATATTTATCCGGATATTATACATTTCAATAGCTATTCTTATCAAGAAAATAATAAAAATTTTCAGTATAAAAATGAGGATCATTATTAGAAAATGTATAGTTCTGTAGCTGCAAAAGCAAGGAAGTCAAAAATGGGTAAGTAATTCAATTTTAATATCAAAGTCAATTTTGAAAGACTATCACCATTAATATTTTTAATTTTCAATTGCACAGACCAATTTTTAACGTAATGATATAATACGAAATAAAATTTATGTCACTCAATAAAAAATACATTTTCAGCAAGCATTTGTTTGAAATTGGCCTTTTTGGCTCTTCTTATTGTATGCATCTTTTCGTCTGCCAGTGCCGAGTGTTTGACGAATAAAAAATTAGACAAAACTATAGCTTGGGCTTGCAGGGAAAATCACTCACGGAATGGCAATAACCTTTGCTGTCCTGGGTTATCTTGTAAATGCGGCATACAACTTTCGTTTTATGGAGTGTAAGTGTCACAATTTTTTAATCGACAAGTTATTCATTCTTTGCAGATATTTATTTAATATTGTTTTTCGCCGAGAAATTAATTAAAATTTATCAAATTTTTCACAGATCTGCTGACTACTGCCGTTGCATAGAAGATTAAGGAGACTGATCGCCTATAAATTGGATTGTGTCTTATTGTAAATTATTTTTCCTTCACATATTGTAGAATTTTTATACAAGATCTTCGAATAAAAACTTATTTATATCAATATCGCACGTGAATTTAACTTTTTTTTTATCAATATCTAAATTGCTATTTCAGATATTTTAAATTCAATATGTTCCTTTATTGCTTTTTACACATTTATAATACAACTTTCACATATGATTGTTTTATTTTAATGAGTAATGTATAATACTTAACATGATTATTGTCCAACTGTTTTGAATATTTCGCTTTTTTATTTATTTTATCATTCTTTTTTACGATTAGATTAGATTATAAAAAAAATTTTGTAAATAATAAAGATAGCTGCCAGAGTCTTATTACTCCAGGCGCCAGAATGGCAATCCGTATGCAAAATTTCTTTCATAAGTCCCCACGCATAAAGCTATGTTTTCTTATAATCCGTATTTTGACCTGCTGAATTCGAATTCATCGTTACTTTTGACGACTTCCTGGCGCCTGCAACGAAGACTTTGAGCATGGCAATGCTTTGAATACGGTACCATTTTTTCTCATAAATATACATTTTGTAAATACTTGGATTTCCAAAATTTTCATCATTTCTCTTTGAGAAAGCAATAAATTATTACGAAAGATTTACAATTTTGTTCTGCTTGAAAATCTGTAAAACTGCATTCCTCCGAACTGTTAAATTGTAATAAATCAGCAGCTCGAGAAAATTTACGAGAGCGCTTAAGCGGCATAACAATTCGAAAACCTTTATGACATAATACTGCACAGCGTTCCAGGTTCATTGTCAATGCCACGGTTCGCTTTCTGGGTTCTGCACCTGCTGCCTCAAAGTCACTAAATCAGCGGGCAATTGCGCAAGTCCGGTATGTTCGCGAATACAAATTGTTACCGATTTCCAAGCAAACGTAGCCCGGATATTATCCAATCTAGTGGTTTTGGAATGCGCGTTTTGGGTATGTAGATTTATAAGATATTTTACTATTGCGTAATCCTTGTATATTCAAGATGCCTGCGAATGTGCAATTGAAATACTTTCAGAACATTCAAGAGTTTTAATCACTAAAAATTAATAAACTCTAAAATTTTATAATTATAAAATGGTAGAAAAATTTTTTTTTAAAAAATGAAAGACTTTTTTATGCTTGGTTTTATCGTTTTTTTAATGGAAAACATAAATCCTTTTTTCTTATAAATATTTACATTCATTACTGAATTATTAGACTAATTGAATCGTTCGTAAAGCAAGGGCATAAATGTCTTTTTATTAAAAGGCGTTGATAACCTTTTTCATAGACGGCATATTTTTCGCAGCAGCAGCTTAATGTGCCATAATCTGATTTGTTCATTAAGTGCAATTACTAAGTTAGTCCGATTAATAAGAGAAGCATTTGATTACGTGCAATATTCCGATAAACATTGACAATTTCTTCTCTGCGAATACCATCGCTTACATTCGAATTAGTGTGTCTTTAAGTATTTTAAAACATATTAAAAAACTGATTTTTTTAAAATACGATGTATCAAGTAGAATCTTCCTAAATACAAAGAGTAGCAATACAAAGATTGTCGTCTTCGGGACAAGTTTACAAAGAAAAACGCGCAAAAGTCCTCAAGTGGTGGAAGCCCCAAGAAAGAAAAGCCCGTGACACTGTTTGAACAAACGGCGCAAAAATACCCTGCAAAGAAAATCATTGAATGCCCATCGCGGGATGAGCAAACAGGACTCGCTTGCATAATGACAGTCTGCCGCGCGATATAATCGCGGCGGTAGTCATAATATCGCCGTCGACGAGACTCGACGACGGAACTCGCGGATCTAATTTATGCAACGGAGACGCCGCCGCGCTCCATTCATGCTGTCGCGCACTTAGCACTTAATTATTTTTGCCAGCGCCGAGAGAAATTATGATTTTAGCCGACGGGAATGCGTAAGCGTCGCGGAGCTTTACGACCGATGGCAATGATTAATTTTAACCGGGTAATAATAATATAATTTTGAGACTCGATGAGTGGC
Organism: Ormyrus pomaceus; assembly: GCA_900474385.1. Lineage (NCBI taxonomy): Eukaryota > Metazoa > Arthropoda > Insecta > Hymenoptera > Ormyridae > Ormyrus > Ormyrus pomaceus. Next base: position 43,353 of record UCOM01000029.1, on the reverse strand, counting down.
TAAAGTAAACGTTATTTAATCAGTGTTATTTTTATGCTGAGAAAATAGCTAATATTGTTTATTTCGAATTCGCGATTAAAATTATAACTTTTAATTTTTAAATGTTATGGGCGCCAGTTATTTTTTCAAAGCACGCAACATGTACTTTCAGTTTTGTACTGATTGATAACGTAAAACGTTTTAAGAAGTGGATCGATTTCGCAGGATGTCCAAAGAATCCGAGCGCTAATCGATTAAGCGCCGCCGCAGCTTAATGATCGTAATTAAGTCTTATTAAAACGAGTCGGCCGAGAAGTCTGTCTCCTCTCCCGTTTCTCCTTTTCTTCGGCGCAAAGTGCAATCTTTTCCGGCGATGCTATCGTTTATACCGACTTTGCGCTTTACGTTTTATATATCTCTCGTGCTGTGAATGAAAATGCAGGTTTTTTTTTCGATTTTCGGCCGATTTCTTCGCCGAGGTAAGAAGAATCTTGATAAAGTGTCGTAAGTGAATCGTCCGATAATTATTTGCGTCGAAAAATTTTTGCTCCGCTACTATTTTAACTGTAGTTAATGCACCGAACCTGGCTTTAAATTGGATTTTAGATTGAGTTTGATGGTTTACTGCAGATTGATTAAATTGATCCTTGCATTTTTTTCATTTAAATGAGGAATTAATTTTCTAATGATTTTATATTTAAAAAAAAAATATTTTTATAATTGGAATTCTATATAATGACTTATAAAAAATTCACTTAATTAATATAAGATTTATTATTTATTCAAACTAATTTTTACGGGAATCTGAATGTATAATTACAATCTTCCAAAAACTAAAAACAACTACCTTCATCGTAAGTTGAAGGTTCCTTTTGTGTTCCTGATGATTTTTTCTCTCTTTTTTTTTAATTCAATAACAATCACACATCCGAGCATTCTAATAGTGCAAACGAATCAGCGCGATTCCCAGTGACCGAAGCACCACCAACTCGAAGTGCCCCAAAGCTATTAAATTAGCTTAGCTCTAAAAACGCGGACGATAATAATTGCTCGTTATGGCTCGAATTGTTCCCCGGGCAAAAAGCGAAGTGAAAAAGGAATCGGTGGCGCGCGAAGACAAGTCTTTCAGCAAATAAATCTCGCGCGCGGCTCGCGCTTTACTCCCTTAATAACCCGTTATTACGCGCACGCTCCGTGCGCACTGCCCCATAAATTTGAGGCGAGCTCGCTGCCGGAAAAAAATCCGGGCGACTTTTCTTCCCCCCCCCCACTTCTTCGATCGGGAGCCGATATCGAATAAGTTATCCGGGGGAAACTCGTTTAACGACCCCTCTTTTATGAACGATAGATTTTCGAGGCATATTTTACCCCTGGGAGTTTTGCGCAACTTAACAAATTGCCGAGGCTGCCGCAACGCGAGAAGATAATCTGCACGCAGAAAAGGTAATTGCGCGCGAGGTTTTGCAGGATAGTAGCCTCGATTAGTCGGAGCTTTAATAATGATGCTGTACGGCGGAGAGATAAAAAAAAGAAAATGCGTTACAGAGGGACGTCGTGCGTGTTCGACAGCTTTTATCGACGAGTTACTTTGCGAGAGCTTATTTTTTTCATCTCCTGCAAAAGTAGCATCCGTTATGCAATGCCACAGTCAATTTAATGTCTGTTCTCGAATACATTTCGATTTTTCGAGCTCGCGAAATCAGTTTTTTTTTTTTAATATAGAAAGCGTTGCTTACGCAGCTGAAAAGTTTATCTCCGCGAATCTCGAGATTCCTCGAGGCGCTCGGACTCTCGAGGGGGTCGAAAAATGCGAGAAAGAAATGAATTCGCTCCGGCAGCTGCGGCGGAAGCCAAGGTCGCTCTTTGTCCCCGGGATTTCCCGAGAAATCGCGAGCGACTCGTACTTATATGAGACTTCATTTCGATTATCGCACCGGTAATGGGCTTCTCCGCTTCGAGAACGCAATTAGATCCTCGCCGTAAACGCTCGCGCTTTTTCCCGCTGGCCGCCGCCGCCGCCGCCGCCGCCGCTGAAAAGTCGACGCGTCGGCGTGGATTTTCATGGATATCGCGTCGGTTTTCGCGCGCGACGACTCTCTCGGTATATATATCCTATTACACCTACATTCCTCGGCGAGGAGTCACGGCGCGCTCGTATACAGGCAGGCCGCAGCGTGAAAAATTTAAAGCGTCACCTAAGCCGGCGACAAGTTTCCTCCGCGGGAGGCGATCGAGTTGCCTTCGTTTTCAGATGTATGTATTAGCGAAAGCGCGGAAAAGGTTGTCCGCCGCGTGGCTTTGGAGAGACGTCGGTGCGCATTGTGAGCGGAGCGACGGGAATGTTAATGGTAACTGTAAAGCTGACATCATCAATCTCGCGAGAGTCGAAAGAATTCACGGCAGACTACTTCTCCTAAATATTCTGCTTTATGAGACTCGCGATTTACAGTTTGGGACTCGCGCGCGGAATTGGATTTGACGATTACGGCCTAAGGCCTCGGGGCTAATAAGCCCTCGTCATTTAAATGAGTTGCGATGTTAAACGGGCTCTTGCAGTACGCCGCTCGAGTTCTACTGTGTGTTACCGCGAAATTTATCGTCAATTATAATTCAAGAATCCGCGAAAGTGATTTTGGTTAAAAAAGTTTTTTGCAATAAAAAAAAAATGTAATTAAAAGCAAAAAGTTAAGTCCTCCCCTCTCTCGAGAGGTATATACCGCGCGTCGATAAGGGAAAAACTGGCGAATTCAAATGCCCTTGAGACGGAGGTTCGTCGACCCTGGGAGAGTCGCACCGCGACGGGGAATCCAAACCGATGCGAATGAGCCTTACTATTATGGATCACACGACGAATGAATTATTTATCGCGAGAGCGTCTCTATTCCTCTCTCGCCTCTCTCTCCGTGTGTTCTCGCGCAAAAAACTGGATCGGCCCTCTCTTCGGCTCTTCTCCTCTTTTTTTTCTCTTTTTTTTTGTTAATCGGGAATTCCTCATCGTCGACGGATGCGCGGAGATTACTAACGCGCGGATTACGGTTATGTAGACAAGCGCGCCTGTCGGCTTGATCGATTATGTCAAGAGAGCTGTAATAATGTTTTCTCTTCACATGGGAGGCGCGAGCTTGAACGATGACGGTTGGGCTCCTTGCTTTCTTAATACCGTCCGAGAGTCGCTGCTCGTTTTGCCCCGAGAAATTTGCCGGACATACGCGTAAATATATGGTAATGAGGCAGTCCTAGAAGAGGAAGGACGGGGCTTCAACGAAAAAAATCACCGATCGTCGCGAGTGGATCCACGAAACGGTGACCGATAATTAAAGAACGCCCACATAACAGTACACTATATATATAATAAACCACTTAAGAGGGATGATCGTTGCTGAAAGCCGAAGTTATCGCGCGTCGAAGATCATCCCGCCCGGCGATGAGACGGCGCGAAAACGAAGGCTGACACTGCCCGGGACACCGACCGCCGGATCGATTCCCGCGGGCCGCGAGTGTAGTAACGAGAGACGTTTCCTTATATTTGCATACGAAGCAATACTGCCAGATAATAAAAGCCAACTAACAATTAAAGCTATCGCGCTGGGAAAGCAAAAAAAAAAGCAAGACCGTCCGGCAAGTTCCGAGTCGGTTGGAAATCTCGTCGGTCATGCTCTCCTCTCTCTCTCTCTCGGTGCGCGTCCGCGTCCAGCTCGGAGCGAGTGCACGCGCTGGGCGTGCACCTTGCGCGATAAATTCAGCGAGCCCCCCCGCCGGCTCGAGCTCGCGCTATCAAAATATCAGCCTTGTCATAATTAGCGGATATTACGGGGCCGATTTTTCGCGCGGCCCGCTCTTTGGCGCTAGATGAGCTTTCCCTTTTGCGTTGTACGTCCTCCCCCGCCGAGTCGGAGGCGACTTTTTTGTTTCCCCCCCCCCCCCCTCCGACGGGTCGAAAAATTATTAGGATTCCGCCGGCGGGCTTTTACGAGGGAAAATTACGCTTAATAAGCTGGAATAAACAGTTTTCCGCGTGAATTTTTATCGAGCCTCTCCGCGCGTTTCTGCATGTCAAGTTTTAAATAAGACATTCGAGTGATATCATCCGCGGCGTCATGCGAAAGAACCAAGCGGCTGCCTATCGGTTAGGACGTTAAACTGCTCGTACGCGCGATTCGAATCGGAGAGCTCATCCCGACGAGTTCTTATATAATAGAAAAATATCGCTGATAAATTGGATAACATTACGCCGTATAATCGCGCAAAAATGCGCGCGAAAATAGTTCGCTCCAACGACTTTATACATACACTGCACCGCGCGGTAGCCTCCTCGATAATACTTTATATACGCGCGTTCTCGAATCAATTACGAAAAAAAAAAAAGAGACCGACATCCCATCACGGGAATTTTCCTCTTGAAACAACAAAAGCGGTGATTCAATCCTAATACCCACTTAGACGGCGAGTGCGCCATTGAATTTTTCGACCGAGAGAAAAGGCTCCATCAGCTCGGCGTAAAGTAGAGATATTATAGAGCAGCCGATGGCCGACGGGGAAAGAAAAAACAAGCGGGATAATAGATAGAGCGAGGGAAAAGGAGGTAAACACCGAAAGATCGCCAGCCGCGCGGTAAAAGAAGGCGAAAGACGAGGCGAGAGAGAGAGAGAGAGAGAGCGAGGGAAGGGGGAGGGGAAGAAACGGCCTTGCAACTTTCAACGGCAAGGCTGCACTTACACCGCGCGCAAGTATTACCCACACATTCGTACGTACAATATGTGTATGCGCTCGGGGATCATAATAACTCGGACGTGGACTCGCTCTCTTTTACGTCGAACGTCTTGTTCGACGGGCTGCCCCGTTCGAACTTTACGGCGCAGCTTTGTTTTCCCTCGGACTCCTCTCGCCGGCCGATGCTTCTCCTTTTTGAATATTTAATTTATATTGCCCTTTCGATCCTTTTTGCCCAAGAATGCGGGCTATAAATAGCGGGGGGGGGGGTAACTGTTATTACGTTTGCTGCTGCTGCGTAAGAGGGGCACATTCGGCAAAGGGAGAATCGCAATTTATCGTTCTGTCTAGACGTCTTTCGCGCGCTCATTTCCATCCGTTTCTCGGCTTCTGTCTTAAGTTACTGTACACCAATCAAACGACGTTGTTCAAAAAATATAATAATAATTAATTTTAATTAATTTTCGTTTTAAATATTATCTTGATAGATATTCATTGCCCGTTCGTTCGAATTGATCGGAATGCCGCTGGAACGGGAGGACTTTTGATAAGTGCCGCCCGCGATATATTTTCGATTCCGCGCAATTACCTCGCGCGAGAGCAGCATCCATTCCGCGCACAATTTATATTTATACGGCCGATATGCGTATATAAATTTCTCGTTTCCGCCTCGACGCGATCCATCTTGACCGGCCCCGTCTGCTTCTTGCCTTCCGCTCGGTTACATCTTTTTCTCGCCACCTCGTTTCAACTGGTTTCTGTGTCTGTAAGGGCGCGATTTTTCGCCGCCGCCGTTCGTTAACGAGCGAAAATAATTCATTTCCTCGTAAAGAAGCTCCTCCTTGGCGATTCGTTAAAAATCACTTGGCGCAAGTCGACTGATAATTTTGTCATTTAATGTAAAGCCAATAATTCGCTTTGCGGATGGATAACGAAGTGATCGATCGCCCAATTGTCGATTAATATCCCGACGAGCGTTCAGCTATTGATTATTTAGAATAAGATATGCCTATTTTTAAGCTTTATGACAGATTAGCGATAAAGAGGAAATAATTACTTGCATTTTCGCATAATTCAAACGTTTATGCAAAGTGGCTTTGAAAATTAGCATAAAACCTGCTATACACTGTACGCTCAGTGTACACATAATCAGATAAATTGCATGGATATAACAATCGAACTAATGAGGCGAATTGTAAGCCTCGAATTATGATTACACAACGCCAAGATTTTTCAAACCTGTACGTGCCCTTGCAGGTTCGCCGATTCTCTAAAGACCGTCGGTCAGTTTTAAATAATTAAAGTTTTAATACTCTCAAATAAATAACGTCTTTTATATCGTCGATTCCAGGCGATCCGCATTGCCGGCCAATCATAATTAATTCTACCTCCGACGAGAATTAAGAGCTGATGCAGTGTACAACACCGGTAAATTACTTGTTTTATAGAACTCGTACATCGGAGTCGACATATCTTTTTACGGGGGGGAGTACATAAATGCTCGCGCGCAAATAAATAATTCAGCCGCACAGCGCACAGAACATATACAACTTTTTTCTCCCTCGCAAGAAATCCATCTCCCTGCCCTGCGTCAGTTATCGCCTTCTTTTCGTCCGCCTCCCCGATTGCTTTTTGCCTCTCGTCTGACCAGCGCCGTCTCTTTTCTACTTCTTTCGACTCGGCTCTCGGATATTTTTCTCTCTCCTTATATCGGCGCGGAATCCTCGCCGCGTCTCGCGCTGAAAATGGGGAATAACCGCGCGCGCGCGCGCCTCGGCGTTTTTCCTCGGCCGCCAGGCGATTGTTTTATTCTGGTCGATGGCATAGTTATTCTCTTACGCGACTTCTCTCTATCGAGGAGGAGAGAGTACGACTGCCAGGGACGACGCTCCACTTTGGCCGCTGCACGCTTGATTTATGGAAATCATCTCTCCTCGGTTCCCTTTGTTGTTGCTTTCCAGCATTACGTCCGTTAATAAACTACTTTTTTTCTCTTTATAGGAAGCTCGCTGAAAATGATTTACTTGTATTCAAATTTTTTACTCGGCGGAGGAGCGACATTGACCGCCGGTATATAGTTATTAGTTTCGTCCATATCGGACCGAATTTCAGCCTGAATTTTGCCTTTATCATCGCGGCGATTTATGATTTAAGGATAAAAGCGTAAAAGCTGCAGCGCGACGGATTACGTAAAAAAATCTCAAGTATTTTCTTTAAAAGCAGGCAAAGCCTGCGAGTATCGGCTATCACTTCAGGGTCGACGCTCCACTTTGCAGGTGTGATTTACGGCTATCCTCAGTTAAATCATTTTCGCGCGTGACTTTGAATCTCTCACCGCGTAATCGTAAACCAATTGCATTATTATAAAAAACAATTTCTTCTTAAATATAAAAATCCGTTCCTGGAATAATATATTTTACGCAAACGTCCGGCAGGTTTATATCGTGCGTTAGTACCCTTTTTCAATAAGGACGTCGATTTGTTTGCCAAGTTCATTTGTCCGTTGGAAAAATTATCCAATGAAATCTATTACTATGAATCTATTACTGAATCTGTAAACACGTAATTATTCAATTCGATGTAAGCCGACTCTTGCGTCTCAATCGTCCTACAAATTAATAAACCATCCCGGCAAGAATAGCTAACAGATAAATCATCATAAGCTGCATTAGCATACTTAAAAGTATATTAACTGAATTTACCGCTGAAAAGAGACGCGAAAAATGCCATTATACGGCGACTTCTTTATGAACGGCAATAATAATGGCTCTGGAGGCTCCGATTAAAATATCACATTTAATCAATATCGAACAAAGAGATATTCCGGTTGATGACGATGATGACCGGGTAATTAAGCATCTTCCCCTTTTTTTTGCGAGGAATCTCTCGCTGCCAAGATAATCGGCCAGCAGGATCTTTCGACGATTCCTCTCTCGTTACTCAGAGCCTCATTAAGAAACAATTTTTCCATCGCGGCTCCGCGCAGAGCGGCAACGAAAAAGAAAAAAATGGCGTTTATGACACACGTACGCGCGTATTTATTTATAAATATATGGACGGGAGAGCAGAGAGAGAGAGAGAAGATCTACGAGCGGCGATAGGAGAAATGAAACGCGGAGAATTTTCTTCGACGCGCAATGTCCTTAGAGAAATCGCGACGTCGTCGCGATACGTCCTTCGCCGGGACTTTTTAGAAATTCGAGACGATCAGGTGAGCGATCCACCTTAGCCGTGCTCATCGCGAGAGTTATTATATATGAGTAATTTCGCGCAATTAGAGACGTGTGCGGATAGCCTGGCATTTCTCTATTAAGGCGATGCGAGAGAGGAGCTATGCAGTTCAAGTTTAAACGCGCAAAAGTCTCTCTCGCTTCGCTTGAACTCTTTTCGATTTTAATGGCGGTTCTAAGCGCTCGTCTAAACTCTTCATTTACTACACATTTATATTGCCTTTATGTTATAATAAATAATAATTAAGCTAATTAAACACGATCGTTATGTTTTTTTATAGATTCCTCGATGATTACACTAATTGATTGATAATTAAAGCGCGCTGCTCTCGCTCTGCGGAAGGATAATTTATCGTTGTTTATCGCGAGGAATTCATCCCGCAGAAAATTGTAATACGAAGGAAGAAAACAGGTATTTCATTATTGATTAAGAAACGCGAAGTAACGATGACCGATTAGTCGCAGTTGACAATTAATTGAATGCGACTGCAAAAAACGTGCAAATAACTAGAGATTTTATTTTTAAACAGCGCGCAGCTAATTTTAGCCGCGGTCGAATGTTAATCCGCGACCGTAAGCAGCGCAAACAGCGTTTATGAGTACTTTGAAGCCGCAGTTGTTAGGAGAGATTTGCAGAATGCCATTACGGCTGATTAATCGCGCGCCGAGGTGTGCGCCTCGAGCCGGTGGAAAAGTGTGCGCAACGAGTTTTCTCTCTCTCCGCTCGGTGAATCACCGGACGATGAATTGAAGCGGCGAATTGATACCATTCGCGGCTTAGCTTTTCGCGGACAAAGGTGCTGACAAGCGTCTCCATTAGTCTCCGCATGGATCACCGGGCACGCGTTGCTTTTGGCGCGTGAGAATAATCGGGGAATTCGCCATATCTCTATGCGCGCGCAGGAAATCTCCTCGCAGCAGCCTTTTACGAGCAATTAGCTTTTTAATAATGAGCCGCGCGTGTGGTGCATCAGCTTTCGTCGTTTTATGACTTTATCCGACGAGGAGGAGTGAATCTCCGCCGAGGTCGCCGTATTTTTAATCGGACTAATTACTTTTCAATAGAAAAGAGAGAGAAAAAAAAAGCCGCTCGGCGCGCTCTCGCTATATAAAAATGTTGAGGTCGCGAGGATAATTTTATGACCTTATTTTTGTTATGCGGTCTAATGAATAAAATTAGCTTCGTGCGCGCCGCGATGATGCGTCTTCCGTTCCTGATTCTTTTTTTTTTCCCCCCTCGCCGGCCTCAGGATCGCTTCGGCGGAGGAAAAAAATTGCGAACGTCTCCGCTTCTTAATTAGAACAATAACGTCGACTCAATGTATATAGAATTCGAATAATTCGCCCGAGCATGTCGATCCATAAAAATAAATTAGTCGCTGTTTTTCCTTCATACATTACTGAATTCTCGGTACGCGACGCCGCGGGAATCCACCGGAGATTCAACGAGTCATCGCGACCGAGCGCGGTGTTTTCCCCGCAGCTCGAACGGCTGAGACTCAAGTGGAGTCCGCACCCTTGACATTAGCGAAAGCACCATCGAAGTCGCGCGCGAGCCACCTCTTTCGATTGGATATAAATTCACTTTGCTCGCGCGCGAGAGGCCGTTTATTTGCGCTAGCCGGCTCCCGCGCATCGGAGCGAGCAAAGTTTGCTTTTGTTTTTTGAAATTATAAATAAACGATCGAGTCCGAGGGCAAAAAGCCCGTCTCATCCCCTCGAGAGAGAGAGAGAGAGAAGCGAGCGAGCGAGCGAGAGAGGCTTGTTTTGACTGGAGGCCGTACACAAGCTTCGCGAGAGAGCCCCGCGCGCGCGCGATCAGCTGCTTGGGTTTTCAATCCCGATAGGCGCGAGCGGCCGAGAGAGCGAGTATACATAAGCAGCTCGTTAAAGCGCGCTCGCTCGCGCCGGTAAAATGTCGCTATCTCGCGCGCGTCTATGCGCATATAATGCCCGCGGGACACGAGCGCGAGAGGATCGTATATATACATGTATAGGGGAGCATCGAACGGCGAGCGGAGCTGACGAGGGGGGGGAGAGCCTGCCGATCAATTATAAACCTGCTAAATTTGCGCGCGGCGTAAGGCGAACAAGTGCGCGAGAGCGTGATGCTCTCGGGCAAAAACTTGCAAAAACCTACAAAAGCATTCCTCGGTCGGGGGCAAAAATTCGAGTCCTCTCCGGAGCACAAAGGACCCTGACGGGCCGAAAAAAAAAAGGGAGTACGCCCGAGAGCGCATCGGCGTTACACCCCGCATTATAAATAAACGCTCGCGCGCCATACGTTCCCGCGGAGACGGAAGAAACGCGCGCGCGGCTGAACGAGAGAGCGAGAGGTGAAGAGCAAGGCGAGAGCAGAGAGCGCGGAAAAAGCATCGCGGCGGCGGGAGCGGCAGCTCTCTCGCGGAGGGAGAGAGAGAGAAGATAAAGAGCCGAAGATAGCCGCGCGGCGCAGGTACGTAAGTAAGTCTATGAAACGCGATATATAGGGATGCCTCGGAAGAGAGAGAGAGAGAGAGAGAGAGGAGCGACTCGGGGAGACAAAGACTTTGAGCGAGGAGAGGCGCTCCGCCTTATGTTTATGGCTCCGGGGTTATGTCGTCGTCAGGGCCGCGGCCGCCTAAGGGCAGCTGGCCGCCGACGGGTTCTTCTTCTTCTTTACTCTTGTAATAATGGATTCTCGGCGCTCCGCTTGGAATGGAGCTCTCTCTCTCGCGAGAGAGAGAGAGAGAGAGAGAGCTTTACAAGTCGGGGGGGCCCCGCCGGCAGCGCGCGCGGCCCATTGATGGATTTCGCGTTGACGTTTTCATGGGTTTTCGAACGGTCGAGCGCCCCCTCCGAGGTGAGGTTCTGTTTACTGTTAGGACTGTGCGTGGATATAAGACATTTTTATCCTTTCGTGCCGGTGTGCTTCTTGATCATCGAGAATACCGGGATTACGTAAAAGCGAGGAATCGCGCAATTTTTCTTATTACGAAGCTCGCCAACGACAACAGGAGAATCTTCCATATATATCTACTCTCGGCGTCATCCTGGGTTCAAAGTTTACGCGCAGCCGATAAAAAAGTGTCCGTCGACGAAATCTGCACAAAATACCTCCATGTCCGCGCGTCGAATATATCGTCGATTCGCCAAAGTCCGCGCGGACCCGCTCCAGTTTCGCGGCGTATATAAACTCCGTTTACGAGAATTCCTGCGTGCAGGCTTGTCCCTCGCGGATTTTTTATATGCGCCGCGCCGCGCGCGGTTCCATTTTCCGCGGCGTTTTTCGGGTCGTTGACTCCCTCGCCCGCGGCCGCCGCCGCCGCCGCCGCGCTGCAACGGTTCATTTACGCGAGCAGAGCTATCTAATGCCGCGAGTGTGGGCGGATATCGGCGAACGAGATCGCCTCTCGGCCCGTTGATTGATTCGCTGGGCGCGCCGAGAGTCGCTTGTTTAGGCCAAATTAGCGTCGGCAGAGTTTGATCGATATATTATGTCGTTAGTTTTCGGAACGCGAGTTTTTTCCATTGCCGATATCGATTCTCCGAAGCTCTGTTAATTTTTAGTTAATTAAAGTGTCGTTTGCGTTAGTTCTGAAAAACAATTTGTTACAAAAGAATCGAACGCGTCGAGAAGAAGCTTAAGAGGCGCAATTAAATTATACGAGGAATCGCGATCTTTCAAACGAAACTACACGAACGAGGAACTCAAAAGTCCGACAACAAAGCGGGCCTTCCATCCGCGATAAGCATCGATTAAAAGCGTTCGCGATGCGCCGTGTCCAAAGTAGTCGTCACGGCTCCTGCCTGCTTATCGCTCCGCCGAAAAATATACGAAGGCAAAGAGCTGCCCGCTGATTAAGTGCCCGAGAATTCGACGAGGCTCGAAGGCCATCGCGGGCCGGCGTTAAGTGCGCGGGGCCCCCAAATTGAAATTTAAATGTCCCGAGAATAATATCCGCTCGAGGCGCGAGAACTCGGGCGGGACGTGCGGGCGTAAAGTAATGAGAGCTGCGGCGCGATGCGACAGGCCGCGCGCTTCCCTCTTAACCCTCCTCGCGTGAGAAAAGTGGGCTAAAAGCAACGGAGACGCGGAGAGTTAAGCCGGCTTACGGAAAAAAAGAGAATTCGGGCGCATCGACGCGCGGACTTTTTTTTTCTTTTTTTTTTCTTTCTTTTTTTTGGCAGGCTCCCAAGTTTGGTTGGGCCGTCTCTTTCGACGTCCGTCGATATGAAGGTGGATTCGCTTTATGACGAGTTACTTAAGGACTTTTTATAGAAGATCGATGGACTTTTGGAATTTGTCGTTTGTTAAATTACCGGCGACCTTCAAAATCGTAATTAAAGCCATCGAGACCTATGAATACTTCATTCGACAAGACTAATCTAAGATTTAAAATAGCTGCACAATGTAACGCGCAGCGATCTGCATGCGCGAGCAATAAGCCAGCGTCACCCGCCAAGTGCGTCAACGGGTGTCTTCGTCCAGAGCGAAAACGAGATTCGAAAGAAGAAGCAACGGTCTCGCCGCGGCGATTCCCATCCTCCCCGGCGAGCACGCACCTGTAAATCGAGGCCCAAAAAACCGTGGGAGTGGCGACGACAATTCGCGCCCGTACGACCGCTTAGAAAGAAAAAAAAGGAGCGCGCGCGATCAGCTGCAAAAAACAAGGCCCGTGAATCACTGGGCCAAATCGCGCGCGCGGCTGCTCTCCTCGTCGCGCATGAGAATGAGCCGCGCAGCGAAATTTCGCGCTCGGGCTCACGTACGTCCGCGCCGCGATTTACGCGCGTGTCCGACTAGTTGTATGTACGTATATCGGCCGGAACGGTAATGCGCGGCGAGAGCCTTAATCGGGGGAGGTTCGCGGAGGACGGGGGGAACACGTGCGCGCCGCGCGCTCGGCTCTCAAGGGCAGCCGAGCGGTTTTCGGAGTGGCTTTCCGCCGCGGGGATTGTATGTAGGAGGCGTTTGTTCGGAAAATGTAAGTGAGCGCGGTCGGTGGGAGATTAAGTTTTTAAGTGGATTTTTAAATTCTCGGGCGTCGATAAGGAGCTTGGGAATTTTATTTATTGGATAATTCTGCTATATTTGTCTTAAGGAGGTGTTAATATCTAGTTTTAAACAAGTTTCATATTAAAATACGGCTGTACTCCGCTGGCTACGGAATTCAACCGGTTTTTCAAAACATTAAAGCGATTTTGCAGTATAGTTTTTGAATTTTTAATTAGGAATGCCTTCATTAAGCGTCGGCCTCGTCAAATTAGCGGCAACAATTATCTTAATTCCTCGAGGATACGCGTACTTACTCGTTGACGTAAAAAAAAGGTACTTTGAAATAATAATTTTCCGCAAAAGATTGCTGCGCTTTTCCAAACGAGACGCAGGAGGTAATTTATAAGAATCCCATTTACTTTTAAAACACGAGGAAATATAAGCTTAATATGTGATTGACATCATTGGTAATATAGAATACATCAAACTCGCCAAACTTTTTACTTTGGTTCAAATTCCATTTACTTTTAAAACGTTTGGCGCGAAATTTGAAAGATTCACCAAAATTTGTACTTCTCAATGCTGATATCGCTTTTTAAAACGATCGTAAAAAAAAAAAAAAAAAAAAACGAGAACAATCGAAAAGCTCGAGAGCGCGCGAAATGTAAAAATCCAAGAAAGAAAAGCCGCTGTTGCGCGCGACACTTACCCTCGAGGAAAGGCAGGTGCGGAGCTTGCGGAGAAAGGCACTTTATTCACTCCAGCGGGCTTCTCATCTCGAGGAGCAAACGTGGAGATCGGGCCGGATCCTTCGGGGCAGGCCAGGCTTGTATGTATATCCTTCGGTCGGGTCCTCGGCGTTCCTTCGCGTGTATCGGAAAAAAGTTCGCACAAAGTCAAAGGCAACTCGTGTCGGAGGAAGCTCGAAGCTCTCGTGCGCTCTCAAGTGTGAATGAAGCGCGGCGGGGCCCGGATCGCGGCGCACGCGAGTTCTCTCGAGGGAGTAAGTCCCGAGGACTCGGATGGCTCCCACTTATAAAGACTCTCTTCTCTCTCTCTCTCTCTCTCTCTCTCTCTCTCCTCCGGTGTTGCTGCTGCTGCTGCGGCTGCTCCTGGCTGGCCGAGGCGCTCGAGAAGCCTCGTGCGCGGCTTCTTCTCCAATTGGCGTGTGTCCGCCGAGGAGGAGGGGGAGGAAAATGTACCTACCTCGCGGATATAGACGGCCGCGGCCGCGAGTGTATGAGGAGCTGTGTGTGCGAGTGCGCGCGAGCACGCGGGATATACAGGCGAGAGAACGCAGGCGGGGAGCGGGCATTTCGAGGGTGCAGACGTCGAGGGTGCGCGGGTTCGGGGAGGCACGTCTTTGTGGAGAACAATGGCACTTATCGGGAATTGAAAAAGGAAAATTCTTTTTATGCCTTTCGTTAAAATGCTGTGATAATGACGTTTTCCTTGTATCGGGAGAATCGAGCATAAAAGTTGCGTCAAATGCGGCAGATGGAATAATATAGATGCTGTATGATAAGGAAATTTAAATAGTGGAAAAAAAAAAATTATTAATGCATTGATTATAAGCCGTTCCTGCGGGCTGTAATTTTTTCAGGTTTTATCATCTTTTTATCTTTCCAAATCAATTACACGAAGATTATCACTCTTTATTGGAGAGACAGTCAATTAACTCGTTACTCTATTTTCCCGACAATTAAGTCCGACTGAACGTCAGTGTAGACCCTCGAGGGATTCGCGATTCAAGGTGGCTGCAAAGAATATATATAGGAGCATCCTTTAAACACATTAATTAGATCTTCAATTTATAACAGTTTTTTTTTCCGAATTCAATCACGATAAAAGTGCAAATGGGAGATTACGTTACAATCACAAAATGCAATGAGTCAATAAAAATTTTCTCATGTATAATTACTGAATGTAGCTTGATGGTAATAGTCTCATTATGCTTCATAAATTTGACACATTATTGCTACTTTGTCGCTAAAATTTGAATTTTTCATCGGAGCTTCAGTCATGCCCTTTGTCTCCCATCTGGTATTATAAATGCATTATAAAATTAATGCGATTTCCAAATAAATTGTTCGTGGTAAAATAGACTTTATCGGACGTCATTGATTGCAAATTATCAACTATGTATCGGCAGGTGATTCAGTCATCCGCAGTTAAATATATAATTAAAATATTTAAAATATATATAATTAAAATTTTCGTGCATCATTTTTTTTTTTTTTGTAACGCTTTTATTCATTGAGAATGAATCGCACGAAAAATATAAAATACTACTTTTTACGAAAAAATAAATCTCAAGATGGAATCCAATTGTTAAACGGCACGAGGGAAACGTTCACCTTATAAATTCATAGTACGAATACAATTTCATGAATGAATTCATCATGTCGTGCGTGACTTTGTCCCGCGCAGACGTGAATTCGAAAAAAACTGCAAATTCCAAATTCGCTTTAAGAGTAGAACGCTTGTAAAATATTTTGAAACGAGACTCGAACTAGAACGCTACAGCATCACCGACGCTCGTTACTGCTGCTCGTCAATGGGCGAGTTTTCGTTCCGCAAACGGCTTTTCTGGAAAACAATGACTTTTTTTAGCGTTTCCCCGGTTGTACGCGTATTTTCATTCATAAATTCTTGCCTGGATTGCTCTTTTCTGGAACAACGTAACTCCATTCTAAAGAATGTTAGTAACTACATTAAACGCTGAAAATTAAAAAAAAAACTCTGTTATACGAAAAATGTCATAATGCAGGTGAATCAACGTAAAATGAAAAGAATTTTTTAGCGGAAAATACGCTTGCGACACTTGCAACTATTCACGTTTCATCATTTCGCCATTATTTCCTTATTAATCGATGAAAAAGAATTTATATCCGGTTATTCTAACTATTTAATAATGAATTCTTCCTGTCT
Organism: Ormyrus pomaceus; assembly: GCA_900474385.1. Lineage (NCBI taxonomy): Eukaryota > Metazoa > Arthropoda > Insecta > Hymenoptera > Ormyridae > Ormyrus > Ormyrus pomaceus. The sequence continues at coordinate 27,525 of UCOM01000029.1, read as the reverse complement.
TTATTATTAAATTAATAATTATCTAGACGTGACAAAGTGACTTATAGTACTCTGTAACATTGATAGATTTAAATTACTTTTAAGTAGTATAATACATTTTATTTTTGAAAAAATTGGAAAACAATCATCTCGCTAACAGCTGAATTACCCTGAATATTATTTCATTATGAAACGTAAATTATATTGAAAAAACTGGATTTATTTTTGAAATATAATGAATTTTAATAAAATTCGAATAATCTTTTGATGCCCAAATTTTTTGTTAAAAATTTTATCAATATTCGTAATTTAACATTCTCAATCACTGCAAAAAATTGAGACGATGCTTAAAAAGTTCTGAAATTTCTTAATAAATAAAATTTTATCCGCTTTCTTTGAAATTCAAATGAATTATAATTTACTGCAAATTTCGCTTGACTATTGCTCCAAGTTTAGATTTTACATGTGGCGCAAGCTAAATGTAAATTTAAGAATTGCTTACAATTTCAAAAAATAAAAGTATCAAACCAATACTAGTTGAGAAGCTTGTACCTGAATTTGTATAAATAATTATTCGAACACGTAAATGCCCTTAGCTGTTGGGGTATATACAGCAAATCATCATTCCCTACCCTTTTATCTTTCTTTGCGTACGCTGCTTTAGTCCGTGCATTTTCACAAATTTACATAATTTGTTCGCTTTTTATGCGAAAACTGAAAAAGACACGATTTTCGTACCTGCATTTTGAGAATATTTAAGTTATTAAATGACATTTAGAGCTGATAAAGGCTGTTTATGTAAATTCTACAGCTAAAGTTTTGCACACACCATCCAATCACGACTATAATACAAGAAAATTATTTCGCGGAACATTTTAATCGGACGCTAGACATTTTTCGCGAATCGAGAATATCAAAGTTTCACGACAAGTGCGTACACATTTCCGCGCGCGGATAAATTCTCATTCCGGCATCGAATTTTTCCGAGAGAGAGAGCGCAGAAGCGATCAATTCCGCCTGCGCGAACGACTCATTACTTCCCCATCGCGGCAGTTATTTCAGCGAGCCTGGGGCCCCGCGGGAGCCGCGGCTAACTAGACTCGCCGTCCATTAGCCGCGGACCCAATTAACGCCGGAAAAAGGCGCCTCGTTCAAACGTCCCGAGCGCACGCACGGCCTGCCCGTGGCTTTTTCTCCCTTAATACACTTGAAGGGAAAAGTGTCGCGAACGGGAAGCCTCTCGGCGAAGAGAAACGAGCCATTGTCCTCTCTCTCTCTCTCTCTCTCTCCTCGGGCTGTATACTCTCGCGATATCAGCCGCGCGCGGGGAGAGAAGAGGCATGTGCGCGCGCGCGCGCGCGCGTGCGATAGGCATTTGCATTCGCGCGCGATATTCTTCCGCGTCTGTGGGCTGTCCTTTGCCGCGCGGCTTCCGTGGCGCCTGCGCACCTGTTGGAATTATCATTCCCACCGGCGGGATATAAAGGAATTCCGTGTCCGAGGATGCCGCGGGAAAAGAGGGAGAGAGAGAGAGAGGCTTTGGATTTTTTTGGCGAATCCACGCCGGTAGTTTCTGGGTACCATCTCCTAATTGCGCAATCTTCGCTTTTGGATTCCGAGGTACGAGTCTGACTGCGAAACGAAGTGAATTTATACGCCGCCGTCTTGGAATGGAATTAATAAAATCCCTTAGGTTTTTTCGTCGTTCTTCGAAAAACTTGGGTGCGCGGTGTAATTCAACATTCTGGAAAGTAAAGTATTTTATCTTGCGCAAAATGCACCGATGGTATACTGTTAAAAGTCCGTATATACAAGAATGTATACAAAAGTCGTGAAGCGAATAAAAAGTAGGCCTTGCTCCAAACTGACTTGTACAATCGTGTAAAGGAGTAATTCTTCTGAATCTTAATTTTCAAGAAACATTAATCTCTCCTACACGATGTATTGCGGAGAAAAAAAAAAATTCAACAAATAATGACAATCAAACATCATCAAAGATGATTCGATAGCGCGAGATTTTTAAGCGAGATTTCTAAGATAATTATCACTCTCGGCTGGGTAAACACTCTCTCGTAGACAATTCTGAAATCGCGCGAATTTTTCTAACAATTAAATTGAAATCAAGTGTTCGAGGCCGAAAGAGAGGCGCGAGCGAAGCCGCGAGGATAAAGCGGCGTTAATGGATTCGGTAACCGACCAGGAAACCGGCAATCTTAGACACGTATATACTGTTATAAACCCAGGCTCGAGCAGAAATTCGCACGACTCTCTAATGGGCCAACGTTGCGTGGAATATTCGCGGCGATTTGTCGCGCCGCTCGCGGCCAGTATTATACGTATTGTCTTCCGCGAAAAAAATGACGCCGCGGTAAAAAAAAAAAGATTGCCCGCGCAATTTTAATTACATCGATCGAAGGGCGATCGCTTCGATTTCTCGGGGGGTTTTTTCAGCGCCTGGATCTGCATAATTTTTTTATCAAGAAGGAAGCGATAAATTGGCGCGCGCGGCTGTATCGTGAGCTTAATCGCCGTGAAAGAGAATTGCGCCTATTCTTAGTTTAACGCTCGTTTTTAGTAAAAATGTGATAATTACGTTGTAGTTAAAGATTCACTTAGTCTTTACAGCGCCTCTTCGCACAAGGACGAAGAACATCAGCGACTACCTCATTCATTCGTTCGTTCGTTCATTCGCCAATTACCCGAAGATTTAACTTAATCTTTACAACCCCCTTCCGCAGCTCGCAACGACTGCGGAATATTGATTTAGCCGCGTTCGAGACTTCACCGAGACTTAGCCGGAGGGTTCAACGGCGACGCGACAAAGTACGATTTTCCATTAACGCCTTCATCAGCCGTAGCTTTACGATCGTCTCGCACCTGCGGACGAGGTTCAAGGCTGCGCGCGCGCTGCGTTTCGCGAAATAGAGCCGCGGGAGATTAAAGTGGGTAGACTGGCGCGGGTGCGAGTCATTAAGCGCGAGAGTTTACGAGCAGCGCCCTTAAAAGAGGCGGATAAGCGCGCGGCGATTTTAATGCCGGAGGCGCGGGGAGCGCGCCTCCCTTTTCCACGGAAAGCCCAGGCCTCTTTTGGGTGCGGTAGGTAGGTCAGATCTTCGCTGTCTCCGCCGCGTTTTACGACGGTTCTCGCTAAAACTTGTGCGCGGGGAGACGATCGCGGTTTGATACGAGTCGCAGCCCCGAGAGGTTGGGCGTAGTGTACCCTGGAGAATAATTGGCCGAGAGCGGTTGTTAATTGGAGGTTTACGGCGTTTTTAACGTTAATCACGGAGATATGGCTCGGCTCGCTAAGAAGAATGCGAGTTATTATTTTTTGTTCTGGTCTCCTTCTCTCGATGATCGGCCTGTTCTCTCCGATAAGAGAGCGATAAATTAGCCGAACACTGTCTTTAAATCTACGTCACCGTAAACGCGGCGATAAAGCTGTCTGAAAAAATTTTTTTAGTCGCCGGAGAATATTCGCGCGAAATTTTCGTTCCTACGATAAACTGAAAAGTATAATTTACGCCTGAATTTCCGCGCGATCGTTAACAGTATATATATACACACTTTTTCCGTTTCAAGGAAAAATTTTCAGTACAGGGCGCCGCGCGGAGCTCTCGGAAAAAAATTGACCCTGTAACAGATAAGGATGCGCGGCGCGGCGGAGAGAATGAAATGCCTTTTAATAGTTAAATATATGAGTAATTAAGTGCGAGTTATATACGCGGCCAAGTTTATACACGCGCTCGTTCGCCGGCGCGTAAAATGATTCGCTTCATTTCAAAAGATCTCGCGGATTCCTCGCATTTTACCGAAGATACCCGCGCGCCACTTTTCCGCGGCGTACGAGACCTCCTTTTTTTTCTTCTAATCTTGCGGAATATTAAGTAAGCGCAATGAGCCGCCTCGAGTTTCCCCATTCAATTAAGCAGTGCGTAAAGTTGAAGCTTCAATAAAAATCCACTTTATTGAAACATCTCTCGCGAGGCGGACGAGCCGCAAAAAGGAGCGCCTCCCTTTCTTCTCCGTCCGCGGACACAAAAGCCGCATGCGGGATAAATATTCGAGAGCGGCGAGCTCGCTCCTCCGAGAGAGCGGAGGGCTCATTAAAAATTAATTATTTATTTACAGAGACGTCCGGCGAAATCAATCACCGTCGAAAAATGCCAACGTACGTACAAGCCGACGTCGGCTCGGCTGCCTCGTCGGAGGTAAAAAAAAAAGGGAAAAAAGGCAATACGATTGCGCGCGGCGGCTCCTCTATGACCGATTAGAAGACAAAGAGGCACGTCCGAACCGTAAAGTTTATATTTAAGCGTTACATCACGATTCGCGAATACAAAAACACGCGCGCGCATCAATTATTCATCGCCGGGGCAAATTAGCAACGAAGATCGATGCCGATAAGCGCGCGTCTCTCTCTCTCTCGCTCTCTCGCGGGAATGGCACCTGTTACTCAATTCTCTCGGTTCGGGCGAGTTGCGCCCGAGTATTATGGACGAAGAGAAAAAAGAACGCGAGCCTCGTCGTCTCGGGTTCTTGATCTTGAACGGCGCGGCGGCGGCGACCTTCTTCCGCGGAAACTCCGCGCCGTGTAACGTATAATTCCTTCGTCGAGGAGTTATTCCCGGCACCAGCGCCGATGTGAATTATATTTTTGCGAGCGCCTCGAACAATAAGTTTTCGAGATATCGTCTGCGCGACGAAGGCTGCGTTCGAAAAAGAGAGTACGCAACGAGAAACGAGGTGTGCAGCAGGGAGGTAGATACGTACTCGGGTAAGTAAGCCTTCGTCCTCTCGCGGGGCTGCCAGGCGGCAGCCGTAAATAATCGTCGTCGCGCGCGCGCGCTTTGCATCCTCTCTCCTCTTCGTCGCCTTGTTCGCTTTGCCCCCCTCTTTCTCTCAGCTCCTTTTCATTATCTTACCTGCTCTTTTTCGGAAGCCGCGCTGTCCCTTTCAGTGGCCTCGCGTGCGCTGGCTCTTTAATTTATTATATCGCGAAAACTGGTGCGAAAATTTAATGCTCGAATGGTTAGAATATATTTCCTGTGCGTTGGAATGTTTATTGCAGCGAACGCTTTAAAGAATTTTCATTTGAAAAAATGCATTTGCAGAAAATGGAGCCACAAGAATTAAAAAATTGACAAACGAGAAACTCGCGAATTTCTCGCTTCACTTTCGCGCATCCACTCTTTTTAAGGAAATCGACCAGTATCAAAGGTGTTCAACCGCAAGCATAATCGGACGTGTGCAGAGGAGGATTCTCGCTCCGCTCCCCGGGAAGCACACAGCCTGTATAATCCACCTCGTCCGTCCATTCGCCATCGGTGCTCAAGATCTTCGGATACGAATTTTTTTCGAACGTCTCACTCGCCCCTCGCGCGATTCTTTTTTTTTTCTTTCGCAATCCAGTAGCGACGGCCGATCATGACCGATGGACTCGATTAGCAGTCGCGAGCAAGTGCAAGATTTTAGATGCACCATCGGCGCTTCGAGTTTATCGCTCAGCGCTCTTTCCTATATATAAGTTTATTATTCGTGCAATCTGATCGGGAAGTTGACATGAGTATCATTGCTTCGTAATAACAGCTGTTTTACGACTGCAGTTCTTCTTATTTACCGTCGAGGAAGAGGCCTCGCAATAAATTAAATGGAGCAATCGCGATTAGCAGAGATTCACAAGATATTATACTTCTTATTCAACGACGAAAGATCTTTTTCGCAAATTAAACGGGACCAAGGTGCGCTCCTCCCTTCTTTTTTTTTTACGAAAGTCAACAGCAGCGAAACTGTAAACTCATTGTGACCGCAGCTCTCGAGTTCGAGGAGCCACACAGTAGCCGCGACGCGGACGGACAAAAAAGTCGGGCAACGGTCACGGCGGCGGCGGAGAAGCGCGTAATACATTTGCCGAAAATAACGAGCCGCGCGGAACTTGGTTCTCACTCGCTACCAAAGCACACCCAAGTCAGTCGGAACGAAATCCACATCGATCGAGCCTCTTTAATCATCGGACAGATTGTGAAAAGCACACTCGGCGGATGAGCTCTTGCCTCTATAAAGCGGAGGCCGCAAAAATCGCGCGTGACGCGGGCAACACGGGGGGATTCCCTGAGGCGATATCCCCTCGCGACTCTGAGTGACAGCCCGCCGCGGCGAATATTCGGGTTTACCGCTAGGCGGGGGCCCAACTCGTGCCGCGAAAACCGATCGCGCGCAAAAAAATCCGGACGAAACGCGGAGACGAGAGCGAGCGTCTACTACGTGAGAGGACGCGAAGAAAAGGAGGAGGCGGCGGCGGCGCGGGTAATTTGTATGTCGGCCGACGATCCGCGAACGGCGACGCTGCGATCGAGGAGGCTCTTTATTAACGAGCGCCCCTCTTCGAGGCCTAGATGTGATTGATAGTTCCGCCGGTTATTCGCTTCGGTCTTGTTAGATTGTAAATTGAATTCGACCGCGGGATATTTGCGAGATTTATTTCGTATCAAGTTTCTTGCGTTTCGGGCGACTGCGGTGAAAAATGTTTCGTGTTTGTTTTTAACTGTAAATTTTTGAATTGCTTATGGGTCAAGTCTCGAGCAAATATGAGCGTCGATAATTCGCGAAGAAAAAACAGCGCGAGCATTTACTCTTTTAGGATTGTCAAAGTACATCGGTTTACAAGCGACAATCCAAATTTTCAAAATTTTAAAGAAACAAAGAAGAGAAAAATGATTTTTAAAATTAGATTACAAAGTCAAAGTCAATTTTCCCAAGATTTAAATCGAGCGAGACAACCTGCAAGTGTAACTCGGCTTCTAATACCCATTCATCACGGGCAATAAGAACACGAATTGAAAGGCAGATGCGTCGATAATAAGCGGGCCCGAAGAAACGAGAGCGAAGAAGAAGCTGTCCCCGCATCTTGCGGAACGGGTAATCGAGGCGTTCGATCTCGGTAACTCTTTTTCTCGACTGTCAAGGTCGAGGAGAGATTCGCCCGCGACGGGATATAAAAATTCAACGTCGATTTGTTGGGCATTTTACCACCGTTTGCACGTTTTTTTTTTTCGCTTGTAAGTTTGTACCTTATTATTATCGCTTTCTGGAGAATTCGACGTCGCACCTTTTAATTCGACTAATGAAAGCGTTAAACTGTTTACGAAAATTGTAATAGCAAGTCGTACGGATGATATGGGTTTTCGATATAGATTTCAATGCCGTCAGAGGAAAAGACTTTAGTGTAATTACGCAGCCATTCTTTCCCACAAAAAATTACTATACCAAATAATTTTTTGTGATGTTGTGAACATGTGATTCGCTTGACGGTAAACAGAAATTAATCATGCCTATACGTCAGTGCCGAAAGTACCCATTACTGTAGCGCCTGCAAAAACGTATCCTGGAAGATGAGTATACGTATATAAAAAGAGCTTTTTAAAAATAGATTTTCAAATTACACACATCGGACGCAGAATATATAAATACTCAACGAAATCTCCGGAAAAATAACTAGATTAATTGCAGATACGTACAGCAGCTCGCTTAGCATCTCAATATTCCGCTCGAGCCGCTCGCTTATCGTGCGAAAATTCGCAAACATAAATTCTGCCGATTAAAATCGACGCCGCGGATGATGAATCGGCGTCGAGCAACGAGTCGAAGGGGCCCCCCCCCTAGGAAGTATACATACGGAGAATTCCGAGGATGTAGCTCTCGCTCGCGAGTGAATAAGTCGCGGGGCGCTTCCTCTTTTTTTCCCCGCGCTTATTACTCTCGCGTCAGGGAACATCGCGCGTCGACAGGCCGGTTACGCGGCTCGCGGAGTGTCGCGCTCTCCTGTAAATCGGCGGCTTTCGCGCTTCCTCGCGGCGTGTTAACCCGCCCACTTGCGCGCTCGCGCCCCTTTTCTCGCGCGCGTCAACCCGTTTTACGCCCCGCAGCGGGCTCGTTCGTTCGAGAATGCGGAGTTTATTTCGCCTTTTACCGGCGCGCGCGAGCATTGTTATGGTCACTTATCGTGGAAGCGGACTCGCGCGCTTCGATGTAATTACGCAGGTTCGCCGGGAGGAGGATTGAGTTTCTTCTCGCCGTTTTACATTTTGTCGTTGCGAAAAGAAATTTCAATCATTTTGCTGGGGAATTTTAATCGCTGCTATAGAGGAGCTAAATATTTAGCGAGTAATGCAGAATTTGTGTAATGTACTTTGTCCGGATGAGTAAACTGGCTCTGCTCTATCATAGAAATGGTAATTCTTTCGCGCTGAGATCTTAACGTTAATTGTATCCTATCATCGGGCGGCGCGGTGTATAAAACCTGATCGGTTAAAATTAAAAATTTTAATTTTATTTTTATGACTTTATTAATAACCTTTCCTATAAAAACCGTTTTAGCGTTGAATCTGATACTTTCGTAGTGTATTGATTACAAGATTTATTTTCGTAGTTTTAAATTCATAGTTACATATTTACGCGGATTCTTCGCGTCCGTACTAATTGCTGGCAATTACTGCGATTGAAAATGAAAATAAATCAAAATCAATGCATTAATTAACAGAATTTACTATACATTTTAAAAGAATTAATATTCCCCTGCCAAAGAAACTTTCCTCAGCTTTCAATAATCCGAAAATCGCTTGAGATACAACGATAGGCAAAGTTTATCGCCCAAAATTCGCCATTCATCATAAGCCTCAGCGGCCACCAATCCGCCACTTAATCAATTCTCCCCGAGCATCCTTTATTTGCATAGATAACACTTTGGCACTCTCGGCGGCTCTCGGCTGCAAGTCTCGTTGAGCGGCGTTTCGAGCGCCGCCGCGGAATTTTGCATCCGCCGCCGCCGCGGAGGAAGCTTAACGAACGCGCGGATCTTGTCGCGCGATTAGACGCCGCGGCTTCTTCTTCCCTTCTGCGCCCCTCTCCGCGCGTCAACGGAACGCTTTTGATTTATCCGAAAGCGCGCGCTTTTGCTCCCATTAGCTCGGAATGCCGGTGGGCTTTCGTCGGATGTGCGCCGCGTTTATGTCCAATTTAGCTCTGCTTTATCGGGAGATTTCGCTTCGGGATTTTTCCCTTGAGAGAGACGGGCGGTAAATAGGCCTGCTTTATGATCGAGCGTTTACACTTTTACTGCGGACTTTTTCGATAAGTCCCGATTACTTAATAAGCTCGTAATCGATGCGTTATTTACATAGTCCGCTTAAACTTGTACTTTAGTCACGCTGCTTTTTTCGCAAGAATACCGATTTTCCAAGCGAACGACTGCTCGTTTTATTGTTACTACTCGTAGATGGGCGTAATAAAAGAGAACGTTTTTCCTAAGCATCGGCATGTTAAACAGGCAGTCTGATGGCGCTGAACGTCGAATATCCGCGAATTCCTCCGTTTATTAAAACAATATCTCTCCTCCCTCCCCACGGCCATCCATCAATAAGCTGTTAAAACAACGAGCGACAACCCGCCCGTAAAGCGAGGCTCAATAAATAGGCTCCATCCATCCCTCCGCTCTCTCTCTCGAGAGTGAAATCCAGCGCCTCTCTCTCTCTCCCGCAGAAGGAGAAACAATAGCGCTGGCACCGGTATGGTGGCGCCTCGTTATGCACTCGACGCGTGCATATATAACTCGGAACCCGCGGCGAGGCGGCCGCGCGGCCATTCGTTAAGGATATATACGCGCGAGGCGCGCGCGGCTGCCGCGAGTCGGCGAGCGCTGCCATTGACATTCTTCGGGGTTTATGTCGCGCGATATAACGCGCGCTTGCCTGGCTATTCTTCGAGGGTGAATCTCAATAAGCGCGGGGAGTATATACTTTTGCGAAACGGGCTGCCGTTTCTTTCTTGCGTCCTTTCGAACCGTTTTATTTGGCTTTAGTTTATTTGCGAAGCGGACGATAAAACAAGCACACCTTTCGTTAAGCCCGACTCTGGCTCTGGTGCTATCTCCGATTTGCATGGACCGCGGGTAACTGTTATCGGCTGCGAGAGTTTATAGAGTTTTCCGCGACGCCGTGGATGGATGATTTTTATAATTGTAAGCGCAATCGCGCTGCGTAACTTGGGCGAAAAGGAATACACGATCCCAGCTTTGTTTTGCAAGCGCGCGCCTAACTGTTTTCCAGCCGAATTGTAATTAGACGCTTTAATCGAGTGACGAAGCCGGAAACGGCTGCGGCCGCGATCGGAATCGCCAGGCGTTGCTTCGTTTACGGGCTTCGATATGATCCTTAAACTGGAAATTATAAAAAAGCTATTTTATCTTTTTCGTCAAGTTTTCCAGCCGCTGACGTTGATTATTGTGGGAAAATCCGCGCGTCGCTATTTGTCTTTGACATATTTTGTTCTTATGGATCGCGCGCATTTCTTCGACGACGTGATTAAGTCCTGAAAAATTCTTTAACTACCGTCGCGAGGCATTTATATATATTTATTTATGAGGCAAAAATAACTTATATTGATAATAATCTCGAAGCGTTCCTCGCGGTGATTCACAATTCGAGCGATTGCCGCGACGTCAAAAATGAGCAGAGATCGATGCTGAAAAGCAGAAAAAACACTCGGACCATGATCGGAAAAGTTTTCGGACAAAAGTATATACATATACCGCTCTGGCTTTGGCCTTTCGCGGAAACGCGGCGGCGGCGAGCGACACGTGCATCCATTTTCTGCGGCTTCGCGGCTGCTCTCCGGGGAACCAATTACTCGCCGTCCTCCCGAGGGCAAATTGCACCGCGCGCCGATTTATCCACACCTGCGCGCGCGGCTTTTCCAGACGCTGCCTGCTTTTGGGGAGCCGCGATCTTTGTGCTTTTTATATCTGATAATAATTGTATTTCATTAGCTCGCTTTTCGCGTTCGGACGTTGGTCGTCTGCGACGATGCTCGCTTTTAATTATCCTCGGACGCATCATTTTTTTTTAATAAAGCTGCTCGTCCTCCAAGGTGATGTGAAGTAGTTCTTTTTGAGGGCAATTTCAGGCGGCAAGGAGAATACACGCAAAAACTTGCTTTTTATCGATATTTTTTTTTCAGCTCCGTCGATATAGAATCAAGTAAAAATTTTGCGTCGATTGAGCAATTATGGAATTTATTTGGGACAAAGCACTTTAATTGAAATTGACTACCATAATAATTGAATGAAAGGTTACATTTGACAGTTTATATTTATGCTGTTATTACAGCAATTAATCGCAAGTAACAGTCAGATTTCTTGAAACAGCAGCTGCCTTTAATCTCCGTGGGAAAAATCATCAATTTTCAATCGAATCCCACAAGTAACTCTGACTTTTCCAGCTCCATATATACCCATTTTCCAAAGTCGAAAACAATTTGGGAACCTTTTATATATACTCTCGGTAACCGAGCGCTGCGCTCGACGTTGGCGCCACCACGGGAAAAGAGATTAACCCAAATGCGTGAATTATTCGCGCGCCGCGTCCGTCGTCGTGCCCATAAATCAGCGGCCGGCGGAAGATTTACGCTCGCGGCTAAAGCGCCGCCGGTATGTCCCGCGGGGGCCCGATAATCTAATCGCCGCGAGAGAGTCGAGGCGTCGCCTCTCTCTCTCTCTCTCTCGCCTTCGGAAAAATCACCGGGTATTCGAGGTAGGCGCGAGAGCCTCGCGGTGTCTTATCTGCCGAGGGCGATCGCGCCTTCTTTTTTCGAAGATTATTCGCCGCCGAGTTTGCATTGATCCGAGGCGCTTAAGGCTGAAATTAGCGGCCGTGAGAAATGAGCTATTTGCGCCGGTGTAATATTTTTCAAGGGTGGTGAAAAATATTTCTACTCCGTAGGAAAATAAATATTTACAGCGCAGCGAGGTATAAAGATTCTTGGCGAAGCGACTGAAATTAATGGTTACAAATTTTCGACATTATTAGAAGTTATTTTAGTATAGAAGAGCACGAATAAAAACTGAACTCGAGCTAACAGCCCATTCGCGACGAAACGAATACCATCCGACGCGATTAATTGATGAAAATCGCGTTAAAAGGCCGCGTCCACCTCCTCCCGATGACGCGGTGAAGAAGCGGCACTCGAGTCCGTTGGCAAGCCGCTAAGCGATTCAGGAGAGGCGCAACGTGATTCAGGTGTTTTCGCCCGCGGCGGATGAAGAAAAAAAGAAGCAAAAAGAAAAAAAAAGCGACGGCGCGAGGCAACAATGCACTTCGCGGCCTCTCGGACTGGCCCACAATGCGCTCCCTTATAGCGGGTCAGGGGAGCCGGCACACTACTTGGCAGTGGCTCCCGGAGCGAGTAACGGAATCGGCGCGCGTCCTCCGTCCGCGAAATCGATATAATCTGACGGATTCCCAGGCTGCGCTCTCCTTCCCTCGATTCGCGCGAAGATGGCACGGCCCGGGCATGGCAAAGCTCTCCGTGGTATACGCCCACGATATGATAATGAGCGCGAGTTATTTGCTTGCCGGGTGCACTTGACTGTCTTTGCTCTTTTAGAGCTTCGTTTTCCGTGTCTCCTTTGCTTTGCTTAATTTTTAAATAAAATTCAATTTGGTATATAAAGCGAGCGTCGTAAGAATTTTTCGTATTATAAAGTGAATTAAAGCTTCGTCGAGAAATTATATGCGAGATGCGCGCATTGCGAGGACGGTTTGCATAATACTATAGTTCGTATACATTTCGGCTGGTGGCGATAAGTTACTTACCGTTACGATTGCCATAAGTTCAAACGTAACCCGGATAAAAAAAGAATCCGGAAAGAGAAACAGAATGCAAACGTCGTCTGCTGCTTATATTCAAATCGGCTGCACTTTACATTCAATTATTTAACCAAAAGCAGCTTCTAATTGTTCTCGTCGAGCTGATGATTCTAGGAGATATATTCTTATCTTATATATTCAAATGGAGACACGTGAATTTCATACGCATCGGCGAAAATCAATGGAGCGTGACGAGAATCGAGTATAATGATCGTTTCGGCAACATTTTGCAAGAAACAAGTATTTAAAGCGTAAAATTTAAACGGCACGCCATAATTTCAATCAATACCGCCGCGTACACGTCCGTTTCGAGATAAAATAATCCGATTGGAGGAAAATCGGTTGCAGCGGCTAATCGGCGGCAAGAGCTGGGATTACGATAGCATTTATCGAAAAGTGTACGCGCGTATTAATAAGCGAGCAAAATTAAGTGCCAGCAGTTATCGAGCAGCCGCGTTATTTGTCAACAGGTTGAAGGCATTTAGCCAGATAACGGCAATTATTGGACTTACGATATGGAGTCGTCGGAATTTATTTACTGAATTACAATTTTCCAGAAAAAAGTTGTTGTCGGCGTTTAATATCCAGATTTGAAAGCACATTGTACGAGGGAAGATATTTATTGCGCTGTTTTCCGCTTAAACGCTAATGAAAATCGTGGCAATAAAACTCGGAAACTAGTTCTTTTATTACGAGACCGCATCTTTCGCTAATCAAGATAAATACAATTTAGCCGGGCGCGTTAATGGTATCATTAGTCCGAAAAAATAATCCAGCGCGGCTTCCCCACTTATTTATACCCCCAGTAATCGTAAATTCGACAGCGCCGCTTCCTGTACTCCGTACATAGAACCCCGTACACGCCTAGCCCGTTACGTCATTGGCGGCGAACTCTATTACGGCAGCGGGAAAAACAACCCTCCCCTGGTAGCCGCGCGGAAGCATAATTTTCCGAAGCCAATAAACTCCGATCGCATCTGCAAGATAATGAACTCGCGCGGGGCTCGGCTTTTAATTGAATCCTCGATCGAGAACGGGGCTCTCGTTATTGTCGCGCGTCGGTCGAATTTGGGGATGTGGATTATGCAGCGAAAGTACCGTTGCACATAATGCACATTGTGCCCGGAATCTCTTTGTCGGGGCTGCCTCTTTCAGCTTGATGACTCGCGACGTGCGTCGCGACCTGTTTCCTTCGAATTTTATATGCACTGAAAAAATAATGCGAGTCAAGATTTTTCAAAACTTTGGCGGTGAATTTCTTTCTAATTGCGGAAGAAGCAGTGTGGAATTACAGTAAAAAATTAGTCGTAATACTCAATTTAATATATTCAAGAAATTAATTAAGTCAAAAGAACGAAGACTGCATCTCACGCTAATCGAGCGCGACGCGTGCAATCAATGTTTTCGTTCGACAGCTAAAAAGTCTCGCGGAAATCTTGTTTTCCATGCAAAAGTCAGCGTTTCGCGCGGAGGCTCGAGCTTCTCAAGCAATTTGCTCGCATCTCCGGGTGAGCGCGACCGACAAAAAAAAGTCAAACACGCAAACGAGAATAAATCGCCGTCCCTCTCTCTCTCTCGAGCGCGACGACGACCACAGCGAATTTCACCGCGACGCGCATTTCCTCGATCCTCGCGACGCGGCGGCCTACGCGCAAAAGTCCTCCCGACTGCGCGCGGAGAACGGCCCCGAAGAGCCGCGTAGGTGTGATTGCCCTCTGGCGGGTGAGCTTCTTCGCTCTCCAGCTTGTTCGCGCGGATTAGCTTCGATTGATCGAGTTTCATTTGTTACGTTGGTTATTAAAGATTTTTTAGAGGCCGGAAAATTAATGAGCTTAATTCGTCAACGTGTTAATTAAATCTATTAGCTGAGATACGTTCTTGTAGGGTGAATTTAAGATTTATGCACGAACGACGTATGCTTGCGATTTATTTTCGTATTAATAGACAAGTGGAAAATAAGAGCCTTTTTTTAATGACAATTTTATATTTTTTCGTTCTTTACAGAAATTAATACATTGATAATAAATTATTCGGTACGTAACAAAGGTTTTAACATTTGCTTCGTAAAATTATTATTTTGTATATAACACTTATTTAGCTAGAAATCAGTCATAAACTTAAAGGAATAATACAAATTTAATAATTAACTTTCAGCACAGTTTATAAAGTACTCGTTTTCATCCTTAAGACATTCTTATCCAAAGTTATTATCTTGTACTGCACATTAATTAAGTAAAATACCTAATATACACCTTTAGAACATTGTAAAGTACCTTTACGTACGAAATGAAGCAGCGCTTTTATTCTCAAACCCTTTTGTACATACAATAACTATAAATAAGGGGAAAAAAACCCAGCCATCCGCCAAATGAAATTAAAATCCGAAAAAAGCAACGAACCCTTGAATCCTCAGCGCGTCAGAGCAGAGAGAGCCTACATTCCTTCGGCAATAAAATCCGTAAAAATCATCGCCGTATATCAAGAAGCAATCGCATCTCTCGCCGCTGCAGCCTGCATTATTTGCCGCGGGCGGACTTGGAGGTCGACCTGCCTGCTAAACGGCCGCAGGAATGCCGGCGGCGCTTCTTCCCTCTTTCCGCCGCATAGTTTTGATACGAGAGTCGAATCGGCGCGGTTTCGCGCCGCGCCGCCGGAAAAGCAGCCGAAGATTGCGGGCTTCGCGCGAACGAGATTTATCGATCGGCCGCGGCGGAGTTTGTCGCGCGCTTCGCAATAAAACCAACAGCTCTCGGCCAGGGGAAGAGTAGGATATCGAGAAGATTACCTTTAATCCGAGCTATTAAACCGCTGATTTGATTTACGAGGGTAAACGCGGATTTTTCCCTCGCTTTTACGTCGCGAGGAGTGATAAATACATCGGACGCGCCTCAGCTTTTAATGAATAAACCGTCGTCGCGGACGCTTTTCGAAGCGTCGAACCAAAAGAGGGCGCGACTCCGTCGCGCGTCAAAGGGACCTTACCGAGCCTAATAGAGAAAATAAATATAAGCCCTCTATTACAGAGTTTTAATACGACAGCCGCAGAGCCCCGAGACGTAAACAAATTCGACGAGGCGCCCTTGGCGCGGCTCATCGTCCGGTGCAAAGTGCGAGAACAGGTTCGCCGAGTGCTCGTAAAACGCATTGTTTACAGGCGCGCGCGAGAGCTTGATAAATCTGGCGCGCGCGATCGTCTCTTCCAATTGGAGAATCCGCCAGCTTTTTTTTTCCCAATCGGGAACGGCGCTCTCTCTCTCGCGGCGCGCATCCTTGAGCGGAATGCGGAGACGGAGAACCCCGCCCTCGCCGACTCGATTTGTATCGGCGCAAACAGTCTTTCTAAATCATTCGCCAGTGCACGTATTATGCCGCGGCGGCCCCGAGCGATGAGGCCGCGGCGATCAAAACTTTTCAGACGCCGCGCGCGGAGAGTCCAGGGCTTTGAGTCGCTGCCAGGAATAATTGAGTTTTCCGCGCCTGGGAAATATAAGTATACCTGCGGCTGGATGTACGATAGGTTGTAGTTTGGTATTTTCGTTGCTTTTTAAAAAAATTTCATCCCGAGAAAAGCGTGGCAGTGATACTTTTCTCGCTCGAATTTCCGCGGGTTTCCAAATGGTTGTATCACCGCAAATTTATCGGCAGATTGAATAAACGCCTCGGCAATTTCCGTCGCGCTTGTAAATCCCTTACAAATTATTCGAAAACTGGTAAGCCGATACATATATATACGTATAGAGAGCGCAAGGAAGTTAGGCGGGGCCTTTTCCCTTTCGCGCTTATCGGCGCTGATTAATTGCATTAGCGTGCGGACGCTCCTCGCGGTTTTTTTCCGATAAACGCGCGGCGCGAAACCTGTTTTAGCCGCGGCGCTTATATTAATAGACTTCTGGGGCTCCAATTTTTCGCAAATGTAAGGCGAGAGATGAGCGCGAGGAGGCGACGATGCGCGAAGCGTCGTCCCTTCGAAATTATCTGCCCGCGGCGCGCGCCGATATTTATTAAGATTCTATATTTAAAATGTAATTCAGCCGCGATGAGGGCTTGCAAAGCTTGATGGTGAAAATTATAAAAAAGTGGATATAAATAAATAGAAGTATAGTATGATACTTAACTGTCTTATATTTAAAGTGAATAGAATTTTTGCTAATTGGACAGAGGAATTCTATAGATCTATAACTTAATCTCCCACAGTTTATTAAAATATTGTACAAGATGTTTATACTATCCTTGATATTAAACATTTTATTATTTCTCATCTGCCCAGTTTGAAGCTTAAATAAGCACAAAAACTTAAAAACTGCATAATTAATTTAATAATTTATAACATTGTACACAAAAATGACAACATTTTTAAATAATAAGAGAATTAATGATGTTGTAAAAAGGATATAACTATATACAGCCAACGAAAAATCAAAATCATTACGCGACAAATTACTCGACTTTTTGTTCCAGTGCACTGAAGATAACAATTAAGGTAAGCTGTATTTCTTCTCTGACGAGCATTAAACTTTATAAGTGCATGCAGACTAACGAGCGTCGATAAAAAGTCATGGTTAAACGCTCGCTGCCCTACACCCGAGATGTCCACACATACACAGTCTGTGCTTTATAAAATAATGCAAAAAATATGCAACTGCAAGTCAACTTCTGGTTGTTTAAAATGGGCATATAAAAATAATATAATAATACAAAAATATAATACAAAAATAAATAATTAATTAAATAAAGAATAGTTTGAAATTATGTTGTTGAAATCGATTGTTTTTAATGAATCTCAGAGATAATATTGAAACAATAAATTAGTTAGGAGGAAGCTAAGTGTCATTGAATTGGCAGCGGTTTTTATTTATCATAAGCAACAATAAATCCTTACTTTGACTTTCTTTGCGTTGAAAAAAGTACCATTGCCAGTGACCAAGATGCTTTCACTATCTTGAAAAAAATGATAATAATTCAATAATTGAACTTTAAGAGTCCAAAAGTATAATTTGAAGCTTTATAGTTACCGAAGCAAAATTTTGCATGGACAACGATATGGCCCCCGCAGTAAGCAAGTCCGGTTTAGAAGTTCTTTTCATAATCATTAAAAAAAATTTCTGAGCTCTTGTCGACGTCGTATACCATTCTGTAAAGTATCTACACAGATAAAAAAATAGCGCGAAACATATAATTTAAATAGAATTATTGAAAAGGAGATGAGTGTGATGACTTACACTGCTAGACAAACATCGCCCGAGAATTGAATGATTTGTTCGCCACCGTAATTCATGTAAAACACGTGTATAACATGTATCAAAGCGACCAAAAACATTCGAAACATCAATCTCAAGTGAAGTAAATTGTACTAGCTGTACCTGTAAGTTAATCAATTATTATAATGTACCACACACTAAAACGCAGTATGATTATTTTCCACTTACGTCAAAGATTAGTAAAGCCAGACACACTAGAAGGCAAATTTCAACAGCAAAAAATGTTCTGCTAAATATTATTTTTATTAAATGTACTCCCCTAAAAAAGAATTCGTAATTAAAGTCTTAAATAATATTTATGGCTTTTCTATATACAAATAATACCGCACTGTATAGCCTTTTTATGAACATCTACAATTCGAAGTAGTTCAGGAAAAATATATTTATCCAATTTTAATTCTTCTCCTGGTTCCATTTTATTACACTTAATGACATTCTCCAATCTGTACCTAGTTTTAATTAACGGTGCACTTATTGTTTCCTACGTACATATTTAATATAGTTTTTACCTTGCAATAGCGTACAACCCACATAGATGCTTAACGCTGGCAATATACATGGTGTTAACTGCTATATACGTAACACTGCTATAAAATATACCTAATCCGGCGTGTATTGAAATCTGGTAATGGTAAGTTCCATTATAAATGATCATGTGGTCGAAATAGCAAGGAAAAATTTTCGAGCGATCCTTTATAGTGTTCTCGTCCAACAATATAGGCACGTAAGTCAATGCAGCAAAAATAAAGTAGCCAGGAACAGTAAATACTGGAATAATAATAAAAAAAATGCAAGCGTGTTTTAAAAATTCCCAGAGAAAAAGATATTAAGGACATACAAAAGTAATAAAAAGCCAGCAGTTTTCCTTCAAGGGAAAACGTGTGAAGTATTGCCAGTTCATTTTCATCTTTTATTGTTGTCCAGTTTTCAGCAATTTGTTCGTAAAGTTGTTTCAACTGCAAGAACGCAAATAATTATTTAGAAACAAAGTTTTCAATATTTAAAAACAAGTAAGCACAGTACCAAGTGTTCTCTCATGTATAGCATAATACATTTTGCAAATGAACCGAATATTAAAAATAAAGCCACTATTGTTTCAAAGATGATCACAAGATTTGTACTTTCCTCATTTCCTAATCCAGCAGCCTTAAAAAAAATGTTTAAATCAAAAATGTAAAACGAATTTTTTTTTCTAAACTATTATTAAATGCAAGTACATACCAGGGCTATAAGAAGAGAAATTGATATAATGATAGCAATGGAGAAAAACAAATGTTTGTATCGTACTGGTTGATAAGGCCACAGACCCAAACCGCCTAAAAGATATTTGTATTGAAAGTATGGACCGTTTAATACATCGTCCATAGTACTTGATCCGGTAAGAATTGTATACACTGACTGAAGGCGAAAACTATAAAGCACTAAAACGTAAACCTAACTTCCGGAAAGAAAATTATTATGGTTATCTTTTCTTCCATTTCATTTATATTCAATTTGATGGAAGAACAGTATACTTGATACTATTTTTTTCCGTTTCATAGACATCGTTTCGTTTAAATACCAGTTGCAAATATATACAATTAAGTCGATCATATCTAAAAAAGATGTGTACAAAAATAACTACTATCTATAACAACGATGCACACGAATATGTATTT
The DNA here is from genome assembly GCA_900474385.1 of Ormyrus pomaceus. Taxonomy (NCBI): domain Eukaryota; kingdom Metazoa; phylum Arthropoda; class Insecta; order Hymenoptera; family Ormyridae; genus Ormyrus; species Ormyrus pomaceus. The sequence continues at coordinate 7,929 of UCOM01000029.1, read as the reverse complement.
CAAATTAGTTTTAGGCGTTTATTGAACGAGAACACGCGATCTCCCTCTTCTTTGCCGGTAACTTCGTGAGAAGCAGAACTTGACGGAAGGAGGCATTCAAATTCCTTTAGAATATTTAGGTTATCAGTTCAGGTCCGATATTAAGTAATTATTTCTTGCGAGATTACGCTTTCGCGAAACAGATATCTGCGTATTTTTATTTTTTTTTCGATTCAGAAAATTCCATTTATGGTATAAAAAAATTGGTGGTTCGCCCTTTATTTTGGCTCGGCACCTCCAACCAGTATCTCAGAAAATTACAAGACAATTAATTTGTTTGATCGTTATTACTCGTCGTATTATTAATGGAATTAAATTATTATTAAATTATTATTACACTTACTGGAATAAAATAAACAATTCATTGCACTCGCGCCGAATACATCAACTCGCCGCGTCCTCTCGAGCATTTTTGTAAGCATAAGAGCGCAGCTTATACGCGGATTCTCCCATAAATCTCTTTATCCTCGCGAAGAATTCCGCCGAAAAGGAGGAAGGTACAGCGCGGACTGTACAAATAATACGGTAAGGAACAGGTGACGGCGCACTTGTGCTTTATCATACCGAAGCAAGGCGCGGACTACGAAAAGTCCCTCCGAAAGGGCTGACGTGCATAAGTGGGTCGCAACGAGCCTCGATGACTGATCAACCTCGCACTCTCGAGTAAGTCGCTTTAATTGTAAGAATTATAGCTTTAGAATATGAAATAATATCAATTATATTATTACATTGTATTTTTTATTTTTATAAGATACAATTTTTTTTTATAAACAAAAAATTTATTCTAAAAAGTCTCCAGAAACATGTGTACATTGAGACTTTTGTTATCAAATATATTTGATTTTATGAAATGTGTAAAATATAATTTTTTTTAAATTGTCACCTTGTGTTTAATTTATTCAGTCACCCTACTTTTCCTTACAATTATTTCCGTGTTTTAAATAGCTCATGCTTGAGTCATATTAATCACAAATATTTATGATACAAATTGCTGATTACAAATTTATTTCGCTATTCTAATTTTATAAAAACAATTTAATTTATTATTTCTTTTTATGTAATTTTTTTCGACGACCTTTTTATTACAAGTTACTTATTTTATGAGAAAAATGAACTTTGCTTATACATATATATATAATCTTACCTACTCAATCATTTTTCACAGTGAGTTTGCTGTCAATATTAAGATCACTGCGCGTTAAGCGTAATTAGCGCTAATTAATTGTGATACTAACTTTAAAAATATATCAGGAACATGTTCTATTAGTTGATACCTGTATAAAATATCTTATGTCTTCTAGTATTAATATTAATTGACATGTATTAAATATTTCTATATTTATTTCGCAGTATAAATGCATTTAAATTAGATCTACATTACAATTAATGGATGAAATTCGAATCAACTCTTCCTGACCATATGTGCCTACAGCAAATTCTTATTTATTTTCAATAAATCTTAATTTATACGTACGTTAATCAATTAAAAATAACTATGTCTTAGATTTACTCGAACCTGCACCGAATTAAAAATATAAAATCGATTAATTCATAATTTACCGCGTACAGATCCAGTTCTGAAATGAATTTGCCTTATCAAGCATTCTAGAATATTCCACCCGACGTATTTAATATAAATTCCGAAAAAGAACGATTCGAGCGCAGAAATTTACCGAGTCGTTATCTTCAAATACCAGTGCAGCCGCGACGGAATTAAAAAAAAAAAAAAAGAATGGCACCGCCGCGCGGAATTCAATCAAGTCCCATGCATATGCATGATAGAGGGAGTACAAAGCGCGGAAAACGAAAGAGAAAGAGTGCCGGCGCGCGCATATTTATGATCGATCCGAAGCGGCGCGATGCGACGATGTCGATGGCCTGCCACATTTTGTCGGAGACCGGGGCCTTGGCCTAATTCCGGCACGAGGCGAAGTGCGCTCTCGGCCGCGAGCCGTTCTTGAACTTGAATCGACGGAGTCGGGGCCATCCGCCCTCAGCTCGTGCCGTTTTATAGTTTGCTTGCGAGGCAAAATCTGCAATCGGAAAGTTCGTAGCATTTTAAAAAATTAAAATTTCACTAACGATACTTCTAAATGTTTGAAATTGCGCATATACTTGCGTATTACAATAATGTTTCTGCTTTTTTCTGCCTAGAAACAATAAGAAGCTCTATTTAATTACAATGCCATTATTCGCAATTTTTGGACCTTGCTTATTGACATCATCCTTATTTTATCATTTATTCTTCTGTTGGGTTGTTAACAATACGGTAGCCAACGACCAAGACGCCTTCATGATCTGAAAAGAAATATTAAAAATTATAAAAATATATAAATTAATTTTTAGACAATTGAAGGGTATATTATAGCGAAAATTATTCTTGTGAGTAAAGCAAAAGCAGTTTTCTTTAAAACATAAATACATGGGAAAAAAAACAAATTTTTATTTCAAAAGCGATAAGCTCTATCAAAAAACTGTTGTAAAAGCTAAAACAATGTAAGAGCTGTAGGTCACTGTAGGTGTATTTTTTTAGAAAGTAGATCAATATTATACTACCGATGCAAAATTTTGCATTGATAATGAAATTACTCCTGCACTTAATGAATCAGGCTTTGCCGCACGCAGTATAATCATGAGTAATATTTTTTGAGCTTTTACGGGTAATAAATACCATTTTATGAAGAATCTGCAAAAAAAAGTAACAAACGATCTCTATTAGAATAATTTTTTCAATGCCTAATGAGACTCTTAATAAAACTGTAGAACACTTACGTCGTAAAATAAATTTTGCTGGAAAACTGAATTATCTGCTCGCCAGCATAATTCATGTAAAATGCATATATAATAAGTATCAAAGCTATAAAGAAAATGCGAAATGACAAACGCAGATTATTTGCATTATATTGCACCTAAAAACGATTTTACCACGCATATTTTAAATACGAAAGAAATATATGGCAGCACATAGGTTTTGAATATATATAATACTACTCACGTCAAATATAAGCATGGCAAGGGCAAATAGAAGATTCACTTCTATAAGGAAAAAAGTCTTACTAAATAATCTTACGATTAAGCCGACACCTCTAGAACAGAATATGAATAATAAATTAGCAAAAAAATTATAAAAAAATATATATCAACGGATACCGTACTCAATAGCTTTTTTATGTCTTTGAATGATGTCGTACAAGCTTTCAACAATGTTTTCCTCGCCGTCCAATTTCTCCAAAGTCATTATTCCGTGAAAATTAATCAGTTTATTCAATCTGTAACTGATGGTAAAAATGATTTCGTTACTCGAAGCGGTGATGGCAGAACGTTACGCCTTACCTCACAATGGCGTACATTCCGCACATATGTTTAACGCTGAAAATGAGCATGGAGACAATGGCTATATAAACGTAGCCTCCATAAAATATACCCAGACTGGCGTGCACGATTAACTGAAAATTTCGCGCGCGACCGTCGATGATCCAGATGTTGGAATAGTAGGGAAAAATTTTGGTGCAGTTTTTCGACAGGTTTTCGTCGACCAACAGTGGCACGTAAGTAAGAATTAAAAACAGTATGTAACAAGTGATGGTGCTAGCTGAAAGTAATTTTTTAATTTTAATTTTTTAATGTGTTAAAATTTTGATAATAAAAATATTTGAACGTCTCGAAGGAATAATGTACTGTTAACTTCCGCAAAAACGTTAGTCAGATTGTGTTTATTATAAAAAATGTTAATCTGGTCTGACAAGGCATAAATATTTAAGCTGTAAAAAGTATAGTATAATAATAGAGATTACTCATAAATAATATTGTCAGCCTTCCTCCTTGACGGTAAAACGTGCTCAGTATTTCAAGTTCCTTTTCACTTGAAATTGTTTGCCTATCTGTCATAATTTTCTCGTACAAATACTTCACCTATGAAATGTGCGAATGAAATTATTCTGCGATGAAATAGATCAGTTTTTTGCACATGTTTACGAGAAATTAATCATTACCACGTGCTCTCTTATAAATAACATCGTGCACTGAAAAAAGCCGCCGGCAATCATAACGGTAGCCACAAAAGTTTCGTAGGCAATCACAATGTCCTTGTTTGATTCGTCTCCTAATCCCATGGCCTATTTTTACAAATTTTTTATTTATTCCAAAATACTGATTATTATGCACAATGCACAATGAAATTAATAGCAGAATTTACCATAGGAACAATTAATGAACTTGATGTAATTCCAAAGAACATGTATGTCAACCATTTTCGAAATTTTGAATGATATGGCCACAATCCTAAGTACGATGTAAGGTATTTGTTGAGTTTCCAGTTTGGTTCATTGCAAACCTCACTCATTTTACAGTAACTAACAAGAACTAACTCATGCTTATTCTACAATTTTGTCTGACATAAGAATCATAATGTTGCTTTCTCGATACATTCCAGTGGTCGATAAACTAATTTATACTGATGGCATTTTCTACCGAGGATATATTACTGTTCCACAACTTAAATTACAAAAATTAAACAAAGAAAACTAATCATACAACTAAAAAAATGTATTATTGATTGTGAAATTCAGTGAACGTAAACCATTAGAGAAATTTTGTATATTTATTTCGAAAATGGAGAAGTACCAAAAAAGTTATTCTTATATACTTTTAAAATTAAAAAAATGTTAAAGAAAATAAGAAATTTATTAATAATAATATATTTAAAATATTCTAAAGCTCCTAATGAGGTTTTTTTATCACCGTCCTAATTAATAGATTGTCAGTTTACAATAATAATGAATGTTTTATGGGAGATTAAATGATTATTTCGGAGATTTCTGAGTCGTTAGTATCACAGTAGCCAATGACCAAGATGCCTTTAGAATCTTAAAAAGTGCATTTATTATTTAACATATTATGTATAATTAAAGGTATTTTTCTTACGAACTATTTTCTTACGGAGGCAAAATTTTCCAATGATAAATTCATTATACTAGCAGTTAATACGTCAGATTTGGAAGTTCTGCGAATTATCATAAGCAGAATCTGTCGAGCTTTGTTAGATATTAAATACCATTGCAAGAAATAGCTATATAAAACATTTTAAATCTTTTATAAATTTGTTAAATCATATAACTAACGTAATAATAATTGCAATCTGTACTTACGCTGCTAAGTGAATCTGATTAGAAGATTGTATTATCTGTTCGCCACCGTAGTTTATATAAAAGACGTATATAATAAATATCAGTGCACAAAAAAACATTCGAAACATTAATCGAACATTATTTATATTGTATTTAACCTGTAACAAACGGCTGATTTTCATAAGCAGCAAAACTACAATGAATTTTATACTCACATCGAATATTAGTAAGCCCAGACATATTAGAAGACCTAATTCCATAACAAAAAAAGTTCTGCTAAATATTTTGATAAGCATATGGACTCCCCTAAATATATTAATTGTATCATAAGAAAAATGTACAAGCATAATTCATCAGTTTTTACCAACGATACTTAACTTGACAGCTTCTTTATGTTTAACTATAATATCTAATAACTCTGGTATAATATCTTTATCGTTCCTTATTTCCACTGTATTTATTACTCCATCAGTCTTTACTAACTTTTTTAATCTATAGCTATTATGAACATTTTGTAAGAAGTTTTATCAATATCCAAGTTCTTTCGAATCGATAATATTGTTTTCAGGAAAATTATATTTGCCATTTTTACCTCACAATTGCATACATTCCGCAGATGTTCTTAACGCTGCCAATGTATGTAGCTATAATGACTATGTACATGATTCCTGCATAGAGAATACCGAAAGCAGCATGGAAAAAAATTTGAATATTGCGCATTTCATCTTTAATGATCCACCGATCAGAGTAGTAAGGGAAAATTTTCGACTGATCTTTTACAGAATTTTCATTAATCAATAAAGGTAAAAAATTAAAGGCAACGAATAAACAGTAGCCTGTAAATGTACTTCCTAAAACATTTTTTAATGTACATTTAATAATCATGCATCGTATATATATATATATAATTTAGAAAATTACCTATAAATATTAACATTAAAGTTCTTGCTTTGCAAGAAAAGATTCTTAGAATATGAATCTCATCTGCATCCGTAGTTGTAAGCCAATTTGTATTGATTTGTTCGCACAATTCTCTTAACTATAAATAATGATATATAATTTAATCAAAGGAATTTTATTCACATCATTTCTTACATTGCACGATAGACAAATTATACCCGATGCTCTCTTATGTACAACATCGTACATTGCCCAAAGCCACCAAAGACCATTCCTATTGCTACTATAGTTTCATAAAAAATTATAAGATCTGTGCTCGTGTCATTACTGAGTCCTTCAATCTGCGTCAGTGAAATAATTTTTTAAATACGGACCCACCATTATATTTATAAACATGTTAAGGAAAAATTTACCATGGCGATAAATAGAGATACAGTAGACACTCCAAAAACTGCATAAGCGAATCTTTTTATACGTTTCGATTCATAAGGCCATAAGCCGAAACATACCAGCAATAGTCTGTTATATTTTAAATAAGAACTATCAACGATTTTCATATTTTTCCGACTGAGCAAAAAAGTTACCTTTGCCAATTCACTACGACTTAAATACACTAACAGCTTTTCCTTCGAACAACATTTTCAAAAGTTTCAAATGTACTTTATTAGTATATCGTCAATATGAAGTAATTAACATAATTATTTCTTACATTAAAGTTTTAACAGCTGTTTTATAGTACTTTCGAACTACATTAAGACATTAAAAATATTACTTTACGAAGGTTAAATAATTTTTTACTAATTGATTTCTGTTATTTAGAAACTTTTAATAGTCATAATAAAATGTATCTCAAGAACAATGATATAATGAAGTTTCATTCACTTAAAGACTTTTTTTTTCCTTTTTTAATTGAGCAAATTTACAGAAAAATACGTATCTAAACTAAATTTAACATCAATTTAACATTTTTTTTACGTTAATTAAAAGAAAATATTTACTTTTTAAATGCAAAGTAAATGAAAATTAAGTTTTATTGTTTTTTATTTATCATAAGCAACAATAAATCTTTACTTTGACTTTCTTTGCGTCGAGAAGAGCACCATTGCCAGTGACCAAGATGCTTTCACTATCTTGAAAAAAAAAATGATAATAATACAATAATTAAACTTTAAGAGTAGAAAAGTATAATTTGAAGCTTCATAGTTACCGAAGCAAAATTTTCCATGGACAACGACATGGTACCCGCAGTAAGCAAGTCCGGTTTAGAAGTTCTTTTTAGAATCATTAAAAGAAATTTCTGAGCTCTTATAGACGTCGTATACCATTCTGTAAAGTATCTACACAGAATAAAAACTAGCGTGAAACACATAATTTAAATAGAATTATTGGAAAGGAGATGAGTGTGATTACTTACACTGCTAAACAAACATCACCCGAGAATTGAATAATTTGTTCGCCGCCGTAATTCATGTAAAACACGTGTATTACAAATATCACAGCGACCAAAAACATTCGAAACATTAATCTCACGTGAAGTAAATTGTACTTTACCTGCAAGTTAATCAATTATTACAAAGTTCCGCACTCTTAACCGCAGTATAATTATTTTTCACTTACGTCAAAGATTAGTAAGGCCAGACACAGTAGAAGGCAAATTTCAACAGCAAAAAAGGTTCTGCTAAATATTATTTTTATTAAATGCACTCCCCTAAAAAAGAATTCATAATCAAAGTATTATTAAATAATATTGATGGCTTTTCTGTATATATACAAATAATACCGCACTGTATAGCCTTTTTATGAACATCTACAATTCGAAGTAGTTCAGGAAAAATATATTTATCCAATTTTAATTCTTCTCCTG